>LPNX010250561.1:38897-112093 GCA_001517045.1 Pseudotsuga menziesii
TTTTTCAATCCTCCGTGTATTCTCAGAGGATTGAAAAAATTTGGGCAGCATTTTTGCTTGCCGGACACAAATTTAAAAATTAAATTTCAGAAAACAGGGATTGGGGGTTACCTCTTTGCTTCGACATCGTGGTTAAAGGGGGTGTGGCTTGCGTGGTAAATCGGTCGAGTTCTCTAGGGGCGTAGCTGCTTGGTCAAGGTGTCCAGGGATGTAAATGCTCGGTCGAGGTACTTGCTCGATCGAGGGATGTTTGTGTAGAAATGGGGCAAATGGCCGCTTTTTATAATTTTTTTAAACCGAAACCTCGATCGAGGTCAGTAGCTCGATCGAGGTCGGGAAATAGATCGAGGGTTTGTTTAACCCTCGATCGAGCTATTGGTAAACTCTCGATCAAGGTATCAATACCTCAATCGAGGTTAAACCGAGAGCTCGATCAAGGGTTAAACAAAAACTCGATTGAGCTCTTGTTAAACCCTCGATCGAGGTATTAAGACCTCGGTAAAGGGTGAAGTTTTTTCATTCTCCCGAAAATGCCTTGCCAAAAATTGTAACCCACCTCCATGGATGCACCCTAAGGATTTCCCTTCAAATATAGTAATTTTGAAGGGTTTTTCTATTTTAAAATTATTAGGTGTGTGTGTGTGTGTGAGAACAAGTGACATTTCCTTGTAATCTTGTTTACAATTGATTACGATAGTACACGACATACTACATCATGGTATTTTCAACAAATATTTTTTCAATTGTATTAGAATAATATTGTTGATTTCCAACAACATTATTAGTGGTCTAAAATAATTTAACCATACTAAGTTAAGTGATTTTAATTAGGAAAAAAAATTGACATTTACGTGCTTCAATTTTCAATTCAAAACATTCTTAAATAATTTGGTTGATTACCAATCAATAGTTTTACCTTAAAGGATTTATATGATGCATTCATCCATATGAACATGTTTATGAGTTTTACACCATGTTCTAGAAATGAATTAGGTAAAAAAGGTGGACTCAAACTCTAGAACCCATGAACATGACAATGCAGAAATTCATTAGGAGATCATACACTTTGTTCCCTTAATCATCAATATTGGGAGTTCACTAGCCATGATGCTGGTTGGTATGAAGGACATATAATTTTTTGAAAACAACTTGCACCATAAGATCGTCTTCACTAGAAGGATATACAAAATTTGGAAGTCTAATCTCTCCCTTTATATACTCAATGTCTATGAAAATATGCATGTCTTCTTTCACTTGATAATTTTTTTTATAAATGGAACATTGGTTAGAGGTTGACATGAGGTTGATATGATATTTAATTAGTTGCAAAAAAATAGAACTCATTGTAGCATCTATTGTTCAGGTAATTCAGGTGGTGACTAATGTATGTGTATTTTTTCCATACCCAACTTTCCCTTTTCTCTTGGTTCATTTAAATTTTCATGGATATGCTAATTCCTATTAGAATTATTTCTCATTTGTGTATGTTACCCATATTTAAAAGGATAAATAATGATAGGAACTTAAAAAATTATCATCCTAATCATTAAAAATAAAATAAATAATGAAACATCAATCAATGCCAAGAAGTTTCTATGCTTTTGTAAAGCCGACCTTGTTTTTTCAATACTACAATTGCATTGTGTTTTATTCTTATTTTTTTTAATTAAATAAAAAAGGGGCATAATTTAACATTACTAATGTGCATGCACCAGTGATACAATGGTTCAAAAATTGAGCCTAAAATCATTAGTATGCTCTTTGTATGGAATATGTTGTCCAACAATGGTATATGGGACATTATATAAGGCTAGGAGTAGCAATATTGGGAATCTTATCCGAATTCATGCTTTGGGGTCTAAAATAAATGGCTTCTTATTCACTATAAACTTCATATAGTACATGGCGTTGGAAAAATACATATTTTTTCACCATACACTACACTTCTATGGACCAAGTGATTAAAATGAAGCATAATGTAAATTCAATAAATGTTGATCATAAATTTCCATGACAATGATAACATGGATGAAGGAGTAATTATTTTCACCCTTTCTACTTATTGTTTGGAAATAAAATGTATCTTCCAGGTACGTTACAATGTTTCAGAAACTAATTTCAATATGGAATAATTTAGGGTATAAAATTTGCATAGGGCACCTATATGATACCATTTGTGTCCATTAGTATCTTGCACCAACACAAAATTATAAAATAAATATTAAAACTAAGGTTGGAATGGAAAAATAATGTACTTTAGCTACAAGGTAGAATCCCTCTCAAGCTTATTGAATCTCCCCATCAAAATACTTAAGAACTTTCCACCATCCTCTTTATTTTATCCTTCTACCCAAGATTTAATTAGTACACAAATCCTACAAGTATTTTTTTAGCATTACCATGCCCTACAATTATTTCAAGAAGCAAAGAATACAACTATATGCATAATGGAACTATTTAGCATGTTACCCATGGATTCTAAATAAAGAAAGTTCTTAACTATTTTCCTCTAACAACAGAATTCTTTGGATAGATATAGTGACCTTTGCACTCTTCAATAAGTATTTTTTCAATGGCATGTAGTGATTCATTAGAGGAAAATTTGGGGTCTAAAATGGGCCTTATAAGAAAACTAAGGGACCCTCATAATGTACAATCTACACTTCACACATAATCAAAATCATTTTGAGTTTGCATGAAAATAATTAATAACAAGTACATTAGATTACAGTTACATATTGTGAAAGGATATATGCTTCCCAACATGGCCAAAATAACATGAAATATAATTGGTTAACTTGCACGGATATCCGGATGCATGTTTGGGTATATATATGACAAGGACAATGAATTTTTGAACTATAGGGATAGGGGTACATCATGATGTGGGTAAAGATAGGTATGGCCTAAGGACCACGAGGGTTTATTATGATCTATAGGGATACATCTCACAACTAATTAGACATCAAAACTCATTCTAAATGCATATGAATGTAACCAGTTTAAACCTAAAAGGATTCTATTTTTCTGGTATAAACTATTGATGTACATATTTTGAATTATCAATAGTTAAAGGAAGCATTTTCTACAAAAAGAAAAAACTAAAAGGTCCATCCTTATTCTCCATATTTGGCATGACAACTTCATTGAATTCCAAGAAAATCATGAAACACATCAACTTGCACTACCTCTACATTAAGCGTAGTTGAATATGGATCACCTTGACACCTTCCCTTTACAATGCAAATAAAAAGACACTAACGCACCCCATGCGACAAAAACATGAATAAAATCAATATATGTTCATATGGGAAAAGATATATACTCATGAGAAAAATAATCAAGCTAAGCACATCTTAAGTGGCACCTTAATGTATTATATTTGTCCCTCATCTCGGAATGGCTACTTACATAAATTCGAGTAGAAATAGAAGAACATTGTGAAACCCAAAGAGTTTCAAAGATACAACTATTGTAAGAAGCATTCCAACATATATAGAATACACATGTACATGTGAAATTTTACATTAGCTACAATCAAACATTGCTAGAGACCCTCAACCTAAATAGTGTAATAAATTGAATGGAAAAAAATATACCTTCACAATATTATCTCCATATTTCATCACCATAGATATCGCGACTCTGTTGAAGTCAAATTGATGTCATCAGGTCAAATGGGATTAGAGAACTAAATATGTGTGGAAGTAATATATTAACTTATCTAACATCACCTCTGACCAATATTTCCCACCATAAATGCAATGAAATTAGAAATGATAAATTTAATTAAGAATATGGTTGTAATCATGGATACATTGATGGTTGAATACTCATGAATAAATCCCCTACAAAACAAACATTGCAATTTCTAGAAATTAAATGCACTTTAAAAACTGAAAATGTTTGTCTCGGACAATATGAATAAGAGGGATATTGTACATGGTTACAGGAACAAATTGACACATTGAAACATTATCCTCCTCAATTTTAAAGGATAAATAAAAGCAGCATCGCTCAACAAAAACTATTAGATTTTCCATAAATACAGAGATGAAGAGAACAATTACCCATACTTTTCATAATTTCATCTTTTAAGCTCTGTGTTTTGTAATGAAAAAATCAAAGTTGTATGACTAAATCAGGTTGTTGGGAATCAACCAAAATTTCAGAATATTCCCTAACTAGAGACTTGGAGGTCTAACATTCTACATTAATGTCAGATGATAAAGAATGTGAGATATCTTATGTCTGATGCAAAGGTTGTTGTGTACTTGGAATTTTCAAAGACTCGAGATGGGACTACGGTGATTCATTTTCACCCAATGACTATGAATTGTTGAAAGTATGCAATATTTCTAAAGCATGCCAATAAAAAACTTGTATTTGGTGCCTATGTGAAATAGTTTGTGCAAACATAGTTTTTCTCTGGGAATTGAATTGGACGATATGTGAATGGACATAAGACAAAATATCAAGGAGCATTTGGGATTGCGTGAATTGACAAACACTAGAATATAATTTTATTCAGAGTTCATTTTTATGTGGGTTAAAATGTCTTATATTGGATGCAATCTATACTTTTGATCTAGAATTAGCATTACCATGGGCCTAAACTTAAGATTTCAATAACCAAGATGAAAAGGAGGGGGGGAAGAGGACAACCATGTCTGATACAACAGGATGTAGGGAAACAATTTGTAGGAGTCCCATTGATCAAGACAGAAAAATTAAAGGAACTGACACAACCCATAATCCAATTGACCCCATCCACAGGTACACCAATCTGTAAGAGGACTAGTATAAGAAAAGTTCAGTTTACACAGTCAAATGCTTTAACCAGATCTAGCTCGAGGACAAAAACCTTCTTCTTTTTCATCTTAATGGAGTGCAGTAGTTCCTGGGTAATTCCAACCAGGTCTATAATCTGTCTATTATGGAGAAAGCCAAACTAATGAGCTGAAATGGTCTTTTCCAGGAAAGGCTTCAGTCTAATGGAAACTATCTTGGAAATGGTCTTATAAACCAAGTTGCAAAGTGAAATAGGCCCGAAGTCTGCAAATGAAAGTGAATTATCAAATTTCAAAACGAGGAAACTCAAGGTGGCATTTAAGGCACATGTGACCTTACCTTCCAACTGAGACTGTTCCACTTCCCTAAGGAGATCAGATCTTACTAGTTCAAAGAAGCTGAGAAAGAACTCAATTGACCAAAATGATTTTATTTGGAGTTCATTTTTATGATTTTATTCGGAGTTCATTTTTATGTGGGTTAAAATGTCTTATATTGGATGCAATCTATATTTTTGATCTAGAATTAGCATTACAATGGGCCTAATATGTAAAATATTTTTTTTCTTCCTAAAATCATATTTTGATAGATGTGTACATTCATTGGATCCACATGATATACATAAGAGAAATATTTAGGTTATAACTGATGGAAGTCAACATCATTGCTTAAAGGAAATAGAATAAGTATTTCAATATAGTCTAATGATGGATTATGAAAAACCTTTTAGTTGTGTTGAGTGTCATGTAACCTTCAAGAAGATTGGTATGTCAATATAAGGCACTGTGGGAGTTATGTGACAAGATGACACTTTCTATTGATGATGATAAGGAATAAGAGGGAACATCATTCAAGATTTCCTCCTCAACTACAATGCACACACCTAGAGAACACTTCTGAATTTCCAGCTGTTTAGTTAGTTTTAATTGTTGAGCATCTTTTTCAACTATGTACATTTCAATAGAAACATTATGTTTACATATTTTGAGTGTGCATTTTTTATTACTTATTGTGTTGCTAGGTAGAATGTGAGCTCGTTGTAAAGCTATAAGAAGTCCTTTACAAAGGTTGATACATCATTGATATTGACACTTTTGAAATAAAAATTCATAGTTTTTTAGACTATTTTTTTCCTTTTTAATCCCAATTTTAGGAAATAGAGGTTTATTTGGTGGCATATCATTAATATATATTAATGGTTATGGTTGATTAATAATTTACTATGGGATATGCAAAGTCAAAGATAGTGAACTACAACAAGAGTGCTCAAAAAAAGAGAGAGATATTGCCAATTATGAGTGTAATGGATGAATGTATAGTCACAAGGAACATGGAAGATTTGTATGGAATTTTTTCTTACATGTATTTGTAGGTTCATTCAAGGGGGACGGTAAGGGTTCCCTTACTAGGTGGTTACGTAATGATGGGGCCAACCTCAGTGGATGAAGAAGGATCATTAAGTCTAGAAGTGTAGAGAAAAGGTTTGTTGTGTGCCCATTGATGTCACAAATGGAACATGTAGGTGGAATGTAAACATTGATGATGATCTTGGTGTCTATGACCAGACTAGAGATATCATTGCATTGTAATTTCTTGTTGTTTTCCCCAATAACTTTTTTGGCACATGTATTAGTTAGGATTATGAATGGAATCATTAGCTACAAGGATACCTACGTTAGTGTATCTGAAGATACTATATGGTGGATGACTAAGTGAGGGGAGGGTGTAAAAAAGGGACCTAATTATGGGGGTGAAAGATACCATACTAGAATTCCTAAGGAAAATGGGCATTAAGTGTGGATGCTACAATTAATGTAGAGGAATTGTTATATAATAATTATTTGAAGGATGTGATCATACTCAAGTAAGTGAATATCTCACCAATAGAACTAGGGGTGGTGCACCACAGTATTCTCCTAGTAGTGTGGAGTCCTTGAAAATACCTAGGCCCATATCAGTTTAAGATGTATTTTATTTACTATAATGGATAAGATGTTTTCTAGATTGGTGTGTGGTCGGGGATCATAACATGTAAGGTTTTCTAATGTAGCAACCTTTCTATTGCAAGGGAACATCATTGTGTAGAAGATTGAGGATTCAACCACTTTTATAATATACAAACAGTGGTTACCAAGAAATATGTTTTATTCTAGTGGAGCAGCTAGAACATTAAAATTAATCAATTATGTCTTGCCCACCAAGTTGAAGGGGACATTCTAGTATAGAACTTATACTTGTTAAGGGTGATTGTCATAATCCCAAAGGGTAATGATTGATGGTGCGAGCTAATGGGAGCTGAAAGAAACATGCCTATAGTTTTTGTTTTGGGTGATCCAATAAATTTCACAAACGTTTTAGGAAAAACTTGCTTTGACCCTAACGCAACTTTTACACTATTATAATTATTCTTCTCCTTGAAGTTATTATTATTATGCAGAAATTAGTTGATCACAAACATAACTAAATGATCTTAAAAATTAAGAAATACTTTATATATCATTTTTATTATTTTATTTTCTTTAATTTTAACATTTTTGGGCATATATGTATGTTTATAAGGAGAGGATTTTCATTTTTAATTCTTTTATACATATTTGATGGAGTTTTTATTTAACATAATAAAAACATTAAATTGATTCTTATATATATTATTATTAGGTTTAAAAAAAATTTTATATACATATCATTACATCAAATTGTTATTTTTTAATATTTGTTTGGTTAAAGCTTTCTTGAAATAAAAGCCATGTTTTCCTCCCATTATGAAGGACGTGCATCTTTGCATGAAATTCTCCACATTAAGAAATTTGTAACAAAATTGTTATTTCTTTATACCTCCGTTCTAAGAGGATTTATGATGCCACCTTTATAATTAAGGTTATCGCCACATTTTGGGTCACTTTTGAAAGTATTTCATATGGATATAATGGCTGAAGCATGTATTTTTATGGTTTCCACGACACCACATTAGAGGGGAATATTTCAAGGGTAAACCGAGTTTCATTCTTAAGCTTGTAAGTAAGTGCATTTATTATTTTTTGCATTTGGAATCGATAAGGAAGTGAATGGTTTGCTAATTGATTGTGGAGAGAATTTTAAATGTCATAACTAGCATACCTTCAAAGAGGGGGGAATGAAACATCGAAGAGAACTTTGATATGTTTCAAAAATGAGAAAAAGTTGTGTGTAGATAATATAAGTTAATGTGATGAAAGAAAGTCTAGGAAAATAAGTGAAAATAAGTTACATCAAACTTTTAATTCGCTACATAGATGAAAATAAGTTTCTCCAAAAATATTTTGTACATAAAGTTTTTAGATTTGAAAACATTCGATGAATAAGTCAATGTTTTCGCCTTGATCCTTTGAATGCCAATGGAATCTTACAAAGCAAAAAGGTCCAAAAATCCAAGGGGTGTAGTTATAGGTAGCTTTAGAGAACCTTGAAACTCCTGGATGTGGAGGAACTATACCTTTGAAGCTGAGACCTGACCTGGACGTGGAGAGATTATACCTTTGAAATTGAAACTTGAACTATGCGAGACATCAAAATTTCTGCACATCATAATTTCCACAAACGACGCCATTTTTCGTGTCGACCATTCTTGTGGGTCCTCTTATAATCTCATGTATTGAAAATCATTGAAAGGACAAATAAGGTTGACAAGTCAAGAAAATATTTTGTTTCAAGTTTTTAATATACCAAGTCAATCCTCGTATTGAATATAGATAGTATATAGTTAGGATTTCCATTAGTATTTTTATACGAGAATCTGCAGAGCATGCATTACCTACACACATCAATTTGTGAATCAATGAGACTTTATCCACCGGTCCTCTTGGACTCCAAGCAAGCACGCAATCCACAATGGCTTTCTGCCTGACGAGACTATCGTGTGCAGAGGCACTTGAGTGACTTACCACCCATACACCATGGGTCATAGGGACGCCATCTGGGGTATCGACTGCCTCGAATTCAAACCAGAAAGATGGTTGAACAAGGATGGGCATTTTATCCCACAAAGTTGCTTCAAATTTGCAGTGTTCCAAGGCGGTGTGCGGGTCTATCTGGGAAGAGATATGGCATTTATTCAGATGAAATATGTTGCAAAAATGTGGTTTCTATGTTCATGTATTGCAGCGCCTAGTTGAATATTCAGTTGTGGGAAATCCAAATCTCATTCACAGCTTGACTGTGTGCATGAAGGGTGGTTTTCCTGTTCTGCTTGAAAAGAAGAAGGTTGATTAGTAGCCCTAGTATGCCCATCATAACTTTGTTTGGTTCAATCTTTTTCACTTATAAAAATACCTTTATAAATTAAAGGATACCCAAATACCATCAATTATACTTTAAGCTTTTAACTCTCATTTATTATTATCCTTGAAAAAATTAAAATATAAATCCCTTGTCTTTTTCTTGAAACAAAATTTCAATTAGGTTATGAAAAAATTAAAATATAAATCCCTTATCTTCTTCTTGAAACTAAATTTCAATTAGGTAAGAACCGACATATTTAATAAAACAATAAAAACAATATATGTTTGCTCAAATAATTTTGATTTGGAATTATAAAAAACAAGTTCTCTATGTAGAAGAAATCTTAATTTAGCATGGATGTATACTGGTATGGAAAAGCTGAAAATACTGTGTTCATAGTATAGTTTAAAAGTTGAACTTCTCTTCCCTTGAATTTCCCTCACACAACTCTTTGTGTGAGGTCAGGGTCACTATTGCGAGATTCTGATTGCATTGCATTGGTCAAATGCATAGTCTGTATGCCACAAACAAACCAACATTAAAGAAAGACATGACACAGGAGTTATTTAATGCTAAGATGGATGGTATTTATTAATTAATATAGGTGGCAACAAGCACTGAGGAAAATTCAATGCTAGATATTAACATTCATTTCTACCAAGTTACTCTTAGAACTTAAGAACCTAATTGCATGACAGTATTTTGAACATCCAAACATAATGCTAACAATACCTAAAACCACACATTCTAATGGTACAATTATGTGTATGCCATGTATCATAACTTAGATAAAACACAAAGTCTAGCCATACAACCCTTCAACATTAATGTCATATAGAATTCACAATCATATGAATCATGTAGCATTCACAACCCTTCAACCATGTAGCATTCACAATCCTATAAATCATGTAGCATTAATGCACATATTTTTGTAATATACAGAAAATTATGTATTCATTCATTTTATTTTAAACTATTATAAAAGAAAAAAAACATATATTATCAAATAAAATAAAATAAATTAAACCAAGTCATTGAAAAAGTTTTCACACAAATCTTCAATATTAATACTTAGAGGAATATGGAAAGAAAAACACACCCAAAAAAAATAAAAAGTAGCCTCACAGCACCATCACCGAATTGCTCGAGGGCCAATGAAGTAGTGAAATTGGAGCTTGATCTTGTGAGCCTATGCAAAATGGAGGAGATATGGCAGAATATACTGAAAAGAAGTCATTTCGTTACCCTTGAGGACTTGTTACAAGGCCAAGGAAAGTTGGTGTCCCTTCTGGTATGAAAGGTATGTAGAACTCCCAATATTTTAGTGGGTAATTGAATTAATTGATCATAAATATTTTATAGCTCTAAATCAAGGTTCATTAATTCACTTCAGCGTGAGCAATAGCTCATGTGAAGCTTAGACATGGACAACAGAAAGTGAAGACTGAAAAGATGAAAGTAAGCATTTCCAATGCATTGGAAGAGGCTCCTCTCGATGTCCTATTGAGGTCAAAATGACATTATGGGCGCGAGCGTGTTGTCAAAAATGAGATTTCGGAGGACACCAATTTCTTGTGTTGCAGCTTCTTGTGGAATGAGACAGCGGCCCTCTTGCCATACACAATATTATACCGGGAAGGATCTGAACGAAATGTCAGCTGGAAGGGAAGTCCATCGCCGGGAATCTACTTTCCGAAGATTGAATGAAGGACACTGCCATTTTGGAAACTGGGCAGCTTCTTGTGACTTCGTGAATGGCTCGGCGGACTCGTTCGTTCGGCATTTGAAAGATTCCGGGCGTCCACAAACGGATTGTGAAGGAAGTCTCTGCGTATAATGAGATCTATTCTTAAAGTGTGACTGGGTGAACCAGCGGCAGGTGCCGTCTGGGCCTTTGTATCGTTGGTGGCGCAACTTCACCAATTTGAAAACACAAACAAGCTGGCAACGGGAGTCTCTGCCTATGAGATCTGTTCTTAGGTGACTGGGTGCAGTCGTCTCGGCCTTTGTATCGTTGGTGGCGCAACTTCTAAACTGCGGGGTCCCGTCATTATCGTTGGTGGCGCAATTTATGAAATATATGAAAAGATACTTCACAGGAATTTCTTGCTGAACGGCTTACCAATTCCATTTCCATTCTCAGCTTGGTAACAAAAACTAATTATATTTGAACACTTGAAAAACAAACAAACTATGTTTGCATTATTAAATGTTGTACTTTCTGAGTCCGTCCTCATTTCAGCAAATACTTACGTAGCTACTTTCATCTCTCTATTTTAACACCCACATATCTCTTATTACAATTTTTTTCCTATTTTAAATAATGTAACTTGCTTTCTAATTTTTTATTAAAATACTTTCTATACAAATTAATTAGTGTATTATTTTCATTTTTTCCTATTTTAAATAATGTAATTTGTTTTCTAATTTTTTATTAAAATACTTTTCATACAAATTAATTATTATATTATTTTAAGGAAAATAAAAATATTGTATTATTTGAGGGAAAATAAAAATATGGTAAATGAATTATGTTTTGTTAATGTATGGATTACATAATTTCATTGGTTTAAAAAACAAAATGAACAAATATCTATTCAATTAGAAAGTGTGTATGCCTTTGTTATAATTCCAAGTCACATTTTCTGTAGTTAATAATAGAAGTGGGGAGCCACATTGGAAAGTTATTAAAGATAGAGATACATTTTGTTTTGTTTAATTTTTTTTAAATAAGGTTGTTTAAATTTTAATTTTATTTGTTAAGATAAAACATTATGTTGTTTAATTGTTTTAAATAAAACTTTATAATTTTTATAAAAATATTTTAAATTTGTTTTATAAATAAATTTATAGTAGCAATTCATTAGGTTACTTTATAAACATGGAATTGCATTAGTTTAATTTGATTGGATTTCTTAGAAAGTTATAATCTCCAATACTTTATGATTGATTTGGTTTAATGAGATTGTGGATATAATACTTCTAAAAATGTTTATAATTTTTTTTTTTTACTACTTATTATTATATATTATAATTATTTATATGTTATAAATATTATTTAATAATTTATATGTTATAAATATTATTTAACAAATAGTTATAAATATCTAGTAAAAACACAATTTTAAAATAATTTATTTTAAATCTATGCTTGGTTTTTTTATTCTATCTTAACTAAAAAATGATTATATATACTACTTAACAAACATAAAATTGCTGATTTAAAATTGTATATATATTTTATCAAAAAAATGAAATAAACCAATAACCAAAAATATGAACAGAGAAAACTTCACAAGACCAAAGTTATTTGATAATATGCAAGGTTAAAAGTATACAATTTTTCCCCTTTGCAATTCGAATAATTTTTAAAATGGAGCATTTTTCTCCTCTTTAGATGGTTTTCACCTTTACAATATGATTAATTTTTAAAAGGCAACATTTTTCTCCTCTTAAATTGGTTCAAATATGTAATTATAATTACATTCTTAAATAAAGAGGTGCGTGGGGTTGATATTTAAGATGTGCATTGATTTTTAATTAACAATGTATTGATTTTAGTGTTTTTGTTATTAATATAATGTATTAATTTCATTGTTTATAGGTTAAAAAATGTTAGTTTTAATGAATCAATTTCATTATTTTGTATATTTATTTAATTATAGTCTATAGATCTCAATGTTTCTAAAGTTAAGAATGGTTTGTTAAATTGTTTTATGTATTAATCTTAGTATAATATATTAATTTCAATATTTTTTACAAGGAATCTTGAATAAATTTAAGTGCATGGGTTGTAACATTATATATGTATCATTTCTTTTTAATGGTTAACATTTACTATATAGTTTATGTCCTCTATTTGTTAGAATATCTTGATTAAAATCATAGTAGTATAATTCATGTTACCATGTGTTTTCATAATTAAGAAATGTATGATAAGATTATAGTAAATATCTAAATCAAAACTAAATGAGGTTTATATATATATATATATTCTTCTATATAAACACATAATTATTATTATGTGACTTAATTATTTAATAAAGTAAAGAATGGTTGTTTTCTTAATTTAGATATGTATTGGTTCCTATTAAAAGAATCTTTGGTTTATAAAGAAATGAACCCAAACTTATAACAAGGCTTAGCAACAAAGCTCCATATTCTCTGCATTTAGAATCAAAAGTCTTTTGGAAAAAAAGAAGATGTGTTTATAATAAATGTGATGAACAAGATGATCAAGATGAACAACTTTTAATAAAAACAATCCAATATACATGTATGGCCTTCCATCTTTATTTCCTCTAATTATTGAAGATCACAACATAGTACAGATGTATAATTTTCTTCTTGTCTCCATAAATGCTCCAGTGAATAAAAAATAGATCCCACAAAAAGTTCATAGAGACATTGTAATCCTTGTAAAGAAAATCAATTTGTAATTAAAATCATAATACAACATACACTGAAAGCAACAAAGAAAGATCACACACATATATCAAAACTAGATGAAACAACAATTTACAAATAACCATAGTTTTCTTTTCACTAGCTGGAATCGCCACTTGAATCATGCAAATCATGGACTCCCACTGGCCTTGCGTTATTGAGTCTCCAACAAACATCAATCGCTTTCCCCTCAACCACCATAGCATATCTCTAGCATTTACATAACATATCTCTAGCATTGAATCTGATCAATTAATACCAAATTTGAATACGAAAGTTCAAATCAAATCTATATATATTAAATATATGTTCATAGATGCAATGCATTCTCTATCCTCAAGTAAATTTTGAAAACCATAAAAGTAACTAATGTAAAAGAAGAAAGAAAACAATTATTAAATAACTCAAGCATATACTAAAGGCGGAGACCAATATAATATTGTTATTAAATATAGAGACTAACAATCAATATTCATTAATAAAATTAATACTTATCGAGAGTTTGAGAAATATTGTTCCGGAGTCGTTGTTCTCTACCTCTGATTTAATAGCTCAAGCACATACTAAACGCAGAGGCCAAATTACCATTTCAAATTTTGAAGGGATTTTATAGGGACAATGTGAGATATTGTGGTCTGGTAATTTGATCGATTCGACAGACTCGCTTTAAAAATTTACATACTTAAGTAAGAAAAAATTATGAATGAAGCAAACCTAAATTTTTATGAATGAAGCAAAACCAAAACTACTAGAATCACTTGATAATTTCTTTAGATGTTCTATTTTTTTTTAACGAATAGTGATATAAGTTTGAAATTTACATACCTAGGTATTGTTTCTACGAATGAGACATGGCTGCAGCAGGCTTGATGGCCGTTGGAGCTCGAGCAGCTCAACATTTAACAGTCATCAAGCCTGCTGCAGCTGCATTATATGCTCTGTAGCATGCTAAATATTGTTTGTGACAAATGAATACATAAAATTATGCACACTCCAATAGCACCATTCAGAGGCCTTGACTTAAATTTTTTCGAACAACCAATATTTCAACAACAAAATGTTTAATAACATGTTCTCAGACCATAAATGAAATCAATTTCTTGAACCAACATTGTTACAAACGACCACCATTAGATGCAGCATAGCCTTATCCATTTCATAAGAACAAAAAGAATCAACAACACCATTAAAAAATGTTGGTAGTTATGCAAACAAAAATAGTTGCATTGATTGCACATGATAGCAAAGTTGACCCAATCGAGAAAATTGTGATTACACAAAAACCTTTGTAATTACCATCTATAATAACTCTAAAAAAATGATCATTGAACTAGTTGGATGAAACTACTCAATTGAAGATGGCTTGGTGACTGGTGCAGAAGGCTTGTTAAGACATTATACACAATCAAATCCTGACAGTATCTGGATTGAATTCTTAGATCCAAAAATTGGTTTAGCTGAACAAGACAATATGAAACATGTCTATAGACCTAATATCATGAGGCATTGGACCCCAATCAAAAGAATCACAATAAAAATGACACTAAAAATATAAATAGTTGTATGTGAACATAATTTCCAATTCAACTCGATTGTGCATGAACAATACATAGAGCACAGGGATTAGCAATGGAAAAATTGGCGTTTTATCCAAAGGGTGTCAAACAACTTTGGCTTGTATACACCGCACTTTATCGTGTCAAAGGAATTAGTTGTATTTATCATTTAAATAGACAAGAACATAATAAATTTTCAATTTTCCAAAAGGTTGTTTCCGAAAAAACTGGTAACCATTTCTTCGTTTGTTCACTAAATACACGGAGCTTCATGTTACACAATATCTATATTGAAAGTGACCATGAACTAATGAAAGAAAAAATTCTATGTCTACAGGAAATGCACTTACAATCAGTTCCCAAAAAAACAATGTTCATAGAAAAATACAATTGTCTATTGGCATTTTTAGTCCGTGGATTCTTAACACTTGTAACAAAACATTAATATTATCTACCAAAAAAGCTACACAAATAATTTTGTCAAAACAATTGCTACTAAAATTATCCTTGACAACAATGTTCTTAATGTAATAAAAATTTATAGCAGACCACAGACCATGCCTAGTTCCCTTTTTAATACTCTTGATTGCATTTTAGTAAACAAAAAAATGAACACACATATTCTAATTTTTTGTGACTTTAACGTTGATCTTCTTCCAAAAAAAACATTGACCAATAAAAAAAAATATGCAGTCCAATTTATGCAAATGAAACACTTGATGCTAAGAAAAACAAAAGCAACAACGAATATTGGTTCATTGATTAACCATTTTTGAACAAACCTCAATAACCATGATATTCATTTCAACATTTTTGATGCTTATTGGATTGACCATTATGCAACTTTCTTATCGATTCTTGAAAAAAGTGCCAAGTTAAAAATTGAAATGCACTTTTATATTTAAGTTGACAATGGCTTATGATCTAGTTTATATTCCAAGATGCAAGTTTGCAAAAAATCTGTTTTTGATTATCTATTCCTAAACATGTATTTCCACTGCAAAATAAATAGAACCAAAGAAAGAAAGAAAAACATAGCATAAAGAAACAAATGCTTTTGCCTCTTGATGCAACTGCGACGAGAATTGAACAACCAGGTTCTCTATTGAAAAAAAAATGCATTAGGAGTTTGTTATCATGAATAGCAAGAAAAATAATTGTAATAACATAAATGAAAAGAAATTTTCTACTGTTATGTTAAATGATGAAGCTAAATGTATACATGTTTTCATAGGGTTGTCGAGATATCATTGACACTTCATCTCTCATTGTCTTTCACTTATTGTATTGTATTCTTTATTTCTGTCCATGTTTAAAATGTAACAAGAAGAAAGCATTAAGATCTACTTACTAAATTCCAATAAAGATCAATCTATTGTAGGATAGAACTATACATAAAATGTCAGCAATTGTCTTGTTTGTTCCTTATTTTTCCAATATAGCATAACCATAACATGTCTATGGAAACATGTGTGGAGGTCAGTCCTAGGGTAAGGAAATAAATATTGGAATTGTTATTGCTACTGGTATCTGGAATATAGGATACCAAATTTGTTCATTATATGGCAAGTTATGTTCTCCCTTAGCAATATCGTTCAAGCAAATGGTGCATATTCTTGCTAAATACATGAAAAATGTTGGGAGGGATTTTATATAATTGCAACTGAACACATCATTTAAAAAAAACTTGTAGTAATGAACTCCAAGAAGAAATACATATTAATGATTGATGAAACAATCAAACCCATGTGAGATGTAATGAACTCTCATTAATGTTACATTTCATCCCTTGCATTTGCAAAGTCTATGCCATAAACTCAAAATGAAGATAATGATAAGTAAAAACAACACTTTTGTGATGTAAATATAATTTATTAAAGATCATTAAATTCTCACTATAACTATATTGAAATTCTGTTATGGGAACATTTCATGAGCATGACAATGGATTTTCCAAATATAATTTATTAAAGATCATTATCTTCTCACTATAACAATATTGAAATTCTGTTATGGGAACATTTCATGAACATGATAATGGATTTTCCAAAGTTGTTTCAAATGCTTGTCCAATTAACCTCGTTATGTTTTTTTTCACCATCTTGCATTTTTTTATCTCGATTTGCATTTTTTATGATCAAAACTATAAAGTAATGAATCTACATTGGAGTAGTACAGATACAACAGTAGACACGAGGAATTCATTTTGTTAATGTTGTCATAAGGGTACTAATGGATCTTCTATGGGACCATCTTGATTATTGAGTAGAATGTGCAGAAACAATAGTACTATGAACGATGACCTTACCAATGGACAATGGTCTGATTGGTTTTCTTGCTAGGCCATTTTTTGTGAGAGATTCAACACACATGATTGAGTGTGGCACCACAAAAATTCCTTAAAATCAAAAAATTGAAACCATGATTGGAAAACTAAATTGAAGCATACTGGTTGGTTCAATGGTAAGTAAACAATGGGTAAAATGGGGGTGCTTTCCATGACAAGACAAAAAACTTGTAAATACCCCTTGCTTGTTAACACATGTATGATTTATTTACCAAAATATTACTATAAACAAATCTTTGAAAAAAAATCCAGGTTTAAACACCAAGTTATAATGATAAAGCCCAACAATGGAGGTGGTTGTGATATGGGTAGAATTCCTAGTCTCTAGGATTTAAATGCATGGGGATATCACTGTGGGTCCATGTTCAATTCTTAGTGTACTCTCATTTGGTGGGTGTGTGCATTGTGTATGTCTGCACCTCGTGTTGCTTCAGTTCTATGCAGAGATCCTAGTGCATCCTAATTTGGTGGGTGCATGCATCTTATATATGCACCTTTCCCTCCTTGAGTTGTACCTAGCTACCTAGGAATCCATTAAGCAATGTGCTCCAGAAGTATGATCTAAACATTTTCTTAGTCTATGAATTTCTTCATTTACATATTTTCTTGTTTATACATTTCCATTCCATTAATAAATGTTCTATTTTTCTAGCATTTCTTTTCTAGTTATTATCTAGGGAAGCTGTCGTACAAATGTCTGAGTTAATAGTTGTTGAATATGGACTCTGGAGGCTTATACCTTCATATACACTATGCCTCCATATACACCAAGCATCTAGGATGCCAAGTTTTTGGGATGCTTAGATTCCTATTGTGAGGCTTATGCCTCCATATACACGAAGCACATGGGATGCTAGGTTTTAGGATGCTTGGACAACCATTTAGTTTTAGTTGTATGCATTTAATTCATTATCCTCTATCTTTATGATGAAACTCTACTTGGCATGGGTTGTTGCTTTATTTATTTCCTTGCCTTATCATGGAGGTGAATTGTCCATGACTTCTGTTAGATTCTTTTGTTTTTGTTTTACTTGTGGAGTATCAGTTGTAAGTGGGTACGTTTTATCCTATGCACTTTTGGTTAACTTAATGGTTGTTGTATATGGAGTAATTCATTTTGTTGTGCAAAAATGATCACCAAGCGTTCTAGAATAAGTTGGGGGTGATTTCCTAGCTTCATGAATTGGAGGATTAAATTTCCCTATTTCAATATCTATTTGATTGACTTTCTCATGCAAAAGGCCTTTGTCAAGTTGCCACTATGAGGGAGGCGGTACAATGGATCATATGTGGTTTCGTGGATCACATAAGTGAGTTAAATATTGCAAGTGATGCAACCTCTAGTTAAGTTGATATCTCTTTGAAATCTACCCAAGGGGATAGCATCACCCCTCTAAAATGTAGCATGTTTAAGTTGTCAACTCTTTAGTCATTTTGTGGGAGACGTTCATGAAATTGAAAAAATAGTGGTTATTCGTTATTTAATTTGAAAAATCCAAAACCATTTTTCTTTTGCTTTCCTGGTTTGAAATTTGTTTTTCCATGGGTAATCCTGTCTTCGGTTGATATAGGTATTGCTTGTTAGTTATTTAAGGTTGTGTAGGAAATGGATGTTTTTTTTGGGGGGGGATATCAAACTCGTGTCCTTTTTCTCACACATTTATCTTCCCTAAATGCTATAAACAATAGGTTTCTAGCTATAATTAACAAAACCATTTTATTGATAAGCTGTGAATTATAAATCACGACTCATCATACTGTGGGACGCTTAGATTTCAAATTATATTTCAATGAATTAAGTCAGGATTTGGCCTTCGGGGTTTTAAATTTATATCCTTCTCGGGGATGCTCAAGCAGATCTAGACTACCTATATCCTTTCCTTTATCGTGAAATTATCCATGAATTGGTGTCAACATTCATTTTTTTATTATATTTGTCAAGGGTAGGTACATATAATCCCATGTACATCTGAAGTTTTATAACTGCAAGTTAATTATAGTTGTACATGGAATCATTCATTTTTTTTTGTGCAGGTTGTGTTTTGGGTGCATGATGTGATATACGAAGCTTCACATGGATTTTAATTCAATTACCATAAGTCTCATCGTTTGACTATCTGCCTTGTTTTTATGTTGAATGCACTATGGTGCTAAGTCACCACATAGGTAGGAATTGGTTTTTTCCAAGATCAATTTGAAAGTGCAACAACCATGAGAGATATTGGATAGAGAACCATATTGATCTACAGGTCATCATGCAACAATTCTTTCCATTAAGATTTCTTGAGTTTTGTTCAAAATTCCTAGAAAAGGTTTATGGATTTCATAACCTGCTTGATCATATATTGTGAACTTATACAATCTGTCATTCTTTGCCAACCATTATATGCTCAAAGTTGTGTATTGATCTTTTTTACCATTATAGAGGACTCTGTAAGTTAGGTTCCCAAATTCTTAAAGGGTACTAGCTCAATGGTAGAGTGTCTGCCTCACAAGTAGGAGGTTGGTGGTTCGATTCCTCCATGCCCTAATGATATTATAATATCGGTTAAAAAAAACTAAATTAGTAACCACAAAATAAGAGATAAGTGACCAAACAATGAGAGATAAGTGACCAAACAAAATGACCAAAATCCGTATATAAAATTACTAAAAACAACAAAATTAGTGATTAAAAAATGAGAGATGTGAAACTAGGCATTAAAAAGGATGCAACACGTGGTGCTAATGATGAAGCCAAATATGGCGTTGATATGGTAGCAAAATAAGACGTGAAACTAGGCATTAAAAAAGATGCAACACGTGGTACTAATTATGAAGCCAAACATGGCATTGATATGGTAGCAAAATAAGACATTACTTGGACGCAAAACATGATGCTAACTAGGAAGAAAAATATGGTGCAATAATAGAAGAAATATTTTGCGCAAATTTGGTAGCAAAACACGATGCAAAAAAGGAAGCAAAAATTGGTGCAAATTTGGAAGTGAAAATTGTCGCATATTTGGAAGAAAAACATGGTGCAAAATGGGAGGATAAAGTGGTAGCAAAAATGGATGCAATATTGGATGCTAACATGGTGCTATTAAGGATGCAAATATGGCGCTAATGGGGATGTCATTTAAGAAGCAAAAGATGACACTTGCTAGGAAGAAAAATAAGATGTTATTTAGGAAGCAAACGGCCTCAACGTTGTTTAGGAAGCAAAGTTGGATGCTATTCTGGAAGAAAAAAAATAGACGTTTTTTTGAACGTCATAAGGTATGCTATTTAGGAAGCAAAAAAGACGTTTTTTGAGACGCTTTACGTTTTGTCCATGACACGTCCCATTTAGTGTCTAGTTTAACCACTCAATGTAAAAACAATTACACTAAAAAGGGACGCTAAATGGGACGCTAATTCCAGGATTTGTTGTAGTCTCAAGTCAATCAATTGGAGGGTTCCCACTTTTAAATTTTAAAGATAATCTATCAAATGGATTTCATTCTAGTGAGCCTTATCTTTTTGTTATGCACTAGTAGTTGCAATTGCTTTAATAAATCTTTCTTGAATCTTTTATCTATTATGCAATTACATACTCTACAATAGCTAGATGTCTAAATTAATTCTCACGCTATTTATTTGTGTTGTGATTAGTTATTCTCTAGGACATTCACTTTTATTGGATTTGAAAACTTCAAAAGGTATTAGGTGTTTGGTTTGTTTTTCACTAAGAAACAAGGGACCCTATTCTAGGAAAGAATATTTCAACTAGCCATGGTTTCTTATTGATGTTTGTTATTTTCTTATAAGACTTTATAATATACATATAATATGGGTTAAATAATTCAAATATGAGAAAACTGATCTTCCTAGTGAGCCTCAAACTTTTGTTAAAAATGTCATTTCCATTGAATTTTTTCCTTGATGTATATGTTTTTTTATACTGGTAATAGGGAATTTGTAAGATTCTTGGGATAAATGTCATTGAGACTAGACAAGTAGGTGTTTATATTGAAAGTAGGCCTATTAAGTTACATTTCAATAGGTCGGACTTCATCTTCAATGATTTGGGCTAGTTGTTGGACATGTTGTCTCCTCTCACAGATCATAAATGATCATTTTATGTAGCTTACCAAGATTTAGATATTTCAAAAAGATATCTTTTACATTTTCTTAGATTTTAGGTGAGTTTACTTTAAAAGATATGTATTTAGAATTATTATTTTTCCATAAATTTTATTAATAATAAAAATTTATTTAATTATTTTATTCATTTAAAAATAAATAAATTAAAAAATTATACTTTTAATTCTAATGTATTCTTAAAAATATAATTAATATATTTATTTATATTAATAATGACATTTGAAAAATCACATCTAATAAATCTTTATAGTTTTATTAAACATTATAATTATTAAATCTTAATTAAAATTGACTAAGAAAACACATTATAAGAGTGTAAAGAAGTTTGATATAATTAAATCTTAATTAAATTTCACACTATAAGAGTGTACAAAGAAGTTTGATATAAACATTTCGAGAATACATTTTTAATGATTTAATAAATTAATAAATAATTAAGTGTAGTGAGTTAATTAGAATGGTTGAGTATCTAAAAATTAAATTAAAAAATAGGTTGAATAATAAAAATTTCCTTTCCATCATTATATATATATATATATATATATATATATATATATATATATATATATATAATTGTATATCAATAATTATATAAAATATATATAATGATTATGATATGTATTAGGATTAGTTTTATTTTAGCTAAGTTATACGGTATTATCTTAGAAAAGAAGATCAATGAATGGCTAGAAATGGAAGGTAAGCATGCTAAAGGCCAAACAGGTTTTAGAAGGAATCATTCAACTACGGACAACCTCATTACACTTAGGATCATTGCATAGGAATGTCGTAATAATAAGTCTGACGTCTTTTGTTGCTTTGTGCATTTTTAGAAAAAGTTTTTGATACAGTGCCTAGAAATAACCCGTGGAATAGACTAGAGGAGCTTAAGGTTCATTTTGAGTTGAGAGTTGCCACGATAAGGTTATACGGAAATTCCATTCCAAGTTTAAGAATAATGGGGGATGGACAATGGATATAAATTGTAATATTGGAGTTAATCAAGGTTTCCCCCTCCCCCTACCCTTTTTGGCATTTACATTGATACGCTAGAAAAGTGTTTAGAAGAAGCAGGTTGCATCGGTACAATCTTAGGTGGGATCATTATCATCCTCCTACTTTATGCTGATGATATTGTTTTTATGGCAAGGCGTCCTTCTGATCTCAATAAGAAATTAAGAATTCTTAAAGATTTTTTCTGTAACATGGGTATGACTGTTAAGACTCACAAGACAAAAATCATGATTATAAAAGCAAACAAAGACACCTATGCAAATTTTATTTATGATAATTGAAATCTAGAGAAATAAAGGCCGAGATTTAATGTTGGACCGGACAACATTTAATAAAGGTCGGTATGTTGGGTTCTCCAAATACGTTAGAGTCCTTCCAGAATCAAATCAATGATAGTGCATCCATCTTCATTGGGTTTTATTTGGAATGTTCCTTGGGAACATAGATGGATTTCCCAGCGACTCTAATTCCACGGAGAGGAAGATTGTAGAAATACGCCTTAGACGTGTTTTGAAGCAGACCAGTAAATCTCTGGCGACGAAGTGAAGGTATTGGAGTGGAGCTGATTTCTGAAAACCGCTCTGGGATTTACAGATGCAACTTTGTGGGATATGTTAGTGATAGAAATTGTTCCTAGACTACCATAAGAACAAGCTAACACAATCTCAAAATGAAATAGAATAAAATTGGTTTTTAAGGTTTTGGTTTTAAAAACTCCATCAACAAGGATGAAATAAACATCCACAAGCTAATACAGAACTGAATCATGCAAGTTGGATAAACTGGGGATCAAACACATCCCAATAAGCCATAAACATTACACATGAAATACTAATTCCACCCACAGGCTACATGCATTTACATTAATAAACCTTTAAATAGGAAATGAAATTGTATACTGAGCAATCAACTAGATCAAAAATGAAAACGCATCATAGGTAAAAGGGCTTATCAGTTTATATATAATCAATAACAATCATCCACTTACATAAGAGTTATAAATGCTAGCTTGAGAAATCAAAGCTCCAAAATCCTCTCCTTGAGTGAAAAATCTCACCCCAAAACTGTATGTTTGTCTTCCTTTTATCATCATAAAGGTAAAGTAGTTCCATAACTACCTTCTAGGTCAAAATTTGAAACAGTTACATCAATTAGTTACATGATAACTCAAAATATTTAAAGATAATTAACTCAAAAATAGCAAATCGGATTTAGGGAAATTTGGCAAATTTCTGAAAATTTGGGTCTCAAAGATGCCTTCATATCTCTCGATCTGGGACACCTGTGCAAAAAATGAGAGATTTTTTTTTAAATAAGACTGTTATGAACAAAAACATCTCTTGGTTTTTAAAAATTCCCCTTCAATTGATCAGAATACATGCTAGAAATTTATGACTAAAACGGAAAATTATTAAATAATTCAAACCCTAAAAAATAGGCCACAAAGATGAATTCGAATCTCTCAAACGATAGTAGTTGTTGAAAAAATGAGAGAGGTTTTTGTGAATGAGACTGTTGTGGACAAAAAATCTTTTGGTTTTCCAGAATTCATTTCCATCACCTTGTAATCTGCTCCCAATGATAATGACAAAAACAGGAAAAAAAGAGCTGCTACAGGAATCTCCTCATGAAAATATTTGACAAAGGACTAAAAAATGAGGGTTAGATTATAAAGAAAACTTGGAATAAACTTTTATTATTAGTTTTTGAAAGCTTAAAGATATACATATTAACTAATAAGCCCGAAAGACAAACCTTACAACTAAATTAATGAAATAATTCAACCATTAAAAGCATTAAATCCAACAAAAATTATTGATTGTCAAAAGTTCTTAAAATCAACATAAAATGTAAAATCATTTTAAACCAACAGTTGAAAATTAGGACAAAAAGAACAGATAAACTAAGAACAAGATCTAGTTATAACATCTAGCTCTTGCTGCGGGATGAAGTCCTCTTTGTGGGGCTTTAAGAACCTGTAGACCTTGTGCCTTATTCATTGGGTGATGGAGTCATTTACCAAATCTCTGCAACTTTCTCAAACTTTGAACGCATACCTATAAAATGAAAAAATACTACTACAAACCAGCATACTGAAAAGAATCTACATGCTCATATAATGAGCTTATTCTGCTGTTTACTCCTACTTCTAATCGGAGGAAACAACCCAATCAAGTGTAATCATACTTCCAATGAAGCCAAGAAACCATTTGACTAAGAATCATAATTCCATGCATGCTACTGTTTGAGAAAACCCACAAAATATGTGATAAATGCAATAAAGAGTCTGTAGGCAGCTGATACTTATGACTGGAAATAGGAAGTATGCCAAAAGCTGGAGCATTAGAAACCTTTGAAAAATACAAATCCATCCTAGAAGTCACGGGATTATGAAATTTCCGATTTAAAACTTCAATGTCTTCATTATATTCATCATAAAGTGAAGCATTCTCTTCCTCTCCATTGCTGTTCTTTTTTAACTTTGGCTCAAGAATGGAAACCAAGGGCTCTTCAAACTGCTTCTCAACCTTTAAATAAAACCCTTGATCAAAACTTGAACAAATAAAATTCTGAAAGTGACCATAAGTCAAGAATGGCAGCTTATTTCTTATATCAATAGTAAGAGGTTGAAGAGTAGCAACTCCTTCTTCATAACATGATAATCATAGCAGGAAGTAGGAAATTTCTACTATAATCCACTAAAAGTATATTATCATCGAAAAAGTCAGCAAATTGATATGAAGAATCAACACAAGCATCATTTATATCCTTGTTCATATGAAAATCTGAAAATGATGAAGAAAACCGTCTTAAATCTGAATGATACCTATGTTCTTCTTCATGTTCATAAGCTTGTATATCTTCAACATGAGCCTGATATTGAAGCATTTTGCAAGCTCAAATGTTCTCCTCCACTCCTTTTGCATCCTCAAACAATTGTCTTAAAGATGATGATTTCCTTTCTAACAGGAAAAAGACAAGATCTGAAGGTTGAGCCATAACATAATATACCATAGAAATTTTTTCCGAAGATCTGATCTCTGTAAGCATACTAATATAAAAACTTTGAAACCTCCAACTAAATTTAGTGATTGGCTCATAATTCTCCCTTTTCAAACTATAACATTCGGAAAGAAATTGATCATAAGATTTATTCTTACCCCAGTACTTCAAAAAGACATCATGTAACTCTTCCCATGATCCAATTGAATCAGCTTTTAAATTTCGAAACCGAAACCCAGCATCCCCAGCAAAGGATTTTGAAAATAACCTCATCACAATATACTCATGCATGATTTCAAAATTATCAATGAAATTATGAAAAGGTCCTAAATGCTTCTCTATTGTAATATGGTCTTTTCCAGTAAAATGGGGAAGATATTCAACAAAGTAGGATGGCTAAGGATGTAAGAGAGATGGAAGCCTAAGAGGTTTAAACATCTTTTGTTTGAGTCTAGACTGAAAATCTGTGAGTTGAAAATGAGGTTCAACAAGTTGTTCGCAAGTTTCAGTAGTGATGGTTGAAGGTAATAGATCAGCGTTATTCTCTACAAGATGACCAGAATAATCAGGTTCAAGAGATATGGGTATATGTATATCATGTTGCACATGTATTTCAAATGAATGAATAGGATCAACATCAATAAAACAAGAAGAATGTAGACTTTCTTCTTCCAAAGAAGGATATGTACCTGAAGGTTTATGATAATTGGAATAGACAAAACAAAAAATGATTATTTTGACATGCAATGGGAAAGACAGGAAAGAAATGATGAATAAGAACAAAACCTCATGGAGGAAAGTAACAAGCTGATACCCAGTCTTTCCATTTGGCTTCTTCATTTTTTTGTCAGCAAAATTCTCCTTGTAGTGGAATCTTTAATCGTGGAGTCGCCAGTGAAAAATTGTAGTCCAAAATATTTTTTGACTTTGTTCACCTCTCAAAATCAGATGAATAATGATATCCCAGGGAAGATATACTTCAGCTTCGTCCCCCGCAACGACACCAAATATGTTAGTGCCAGAAATTGTTCCTAGACTACCACAAGAACAAGCTAACACAATCTCAAAATGAAATAGAATAAAATTGGTTTTTAGGGTTTGGGTTTATGGTTTGGGTTTTAAAAACTTCATCAGCAAGGAGGAAATAAACATCCACAAGCTAATAAAAACTAAATCATGCAATTTGGATAAACTAGGTATCAAACACATCCCAATAAGCCATAAACATTACACATGAAATACTAATTCCACCCACAGGCTACAAGCATTTACATTAATAAAAATTTAAATAGGAAATGAAATTGTAGACTGAGTGATCAACCAGATCAGAAATGAAAACACATAACATGTAAAAGGGCTTATCAATTTATATATAATCAATAACAATCATCCACTTACATAAGAGCTATAAATTCTAGCTTGAGAAATCAAAGCTCCAAAAGCCTCTCCTTGAGTGAAAAATCCCACCCCAAAACTGTGTGTTTGTTTTCCTTTTATCATTACAAAGATAAAGTAGTTCCATAACTACCTTCTAGGTCAAAGTTTGAAATAGTTACATCAATTAGTTACATGATAACTCGAAATATTTAAAGACAATTAACTCAAAAATAGCAAATCGAATTTGGGGAAATTTGGCGAATTTTTGAAATTTTGGGTCTCAAAGAAGCCTTCATATCTCTCGATCCGGGACACTGATGCAAAAACTGAGTTTTTTTTAATGATTCTATTATGAACAAAAACCTCTCTTGGGTTTTAAAATTTTCCCTTCAATTTATTGAAATACGTGATGGAAATTTGTGACTAAAACAAGAAATTATTAAATAATTCAAACCCTAAAAATAGGCCACAAAGATGAATTCGAATCTCTTAAACGATAACAGTTGTTGCAAAACTGAGAGAGGTTTTTTGTGAATGAGTCTGTTTTGGACAAAAACCTCTTTTGGGTTTCTAGAATTTGTTTCTATCACCTCGTAATCTGCTCCCAATGATTATGACAAAAACAGGAAAAACAGAGCTGCTATAGGAATCTCCTCATGAAAATATTTGAAAAAGGACTAAAAAATGAGGGTTAGATTATAAAGAAAACTTGAAATAAACTTTTATTATAAGATATTGAAAGCTTAAAGATATACATATTAACTAATAAGCTCAAAAGACAAACCTTAAAACTAAATTAATGAAATAATTCAACCATTAAAAGCATTAAATCCAACAAAAATCACTGATTGTCAAAAGTTCTTAAAATCAACATAAAATGTAAAATAATTTTAAACCAATGGTTGAAAATTAGGACAAAAAGAAAAGATAAACTAAGAACAAGATCTAGGTATAACAGGCTGTAAAGACACTGTCCTATGGCTAGAACGCATAGCGCTCATTATGCCACTTGGAAACCATCCGACGGTCAAATCATATGGTTCTTAAAACGCCACTTGGAATGCACTGGATGGCCAGATCCGAGGATCCTCATTAAGCCACTTGGTATTCATCCAACAGCTCTCCAAAACATTTTGTACACCCATATTCATCTAATCGCGTCTTTTCATACACCACTTGGCTACTTTCTGTATGCCACTTCGCGAAGAGGATGAGTGTTTTTTTCGTTCTGTTCACAATACCTTACCTGTTCCCCATCGATGATATGGACTATTGATACCATCGATGGATGCATTATAAATGGATGCTAAACAATAGGAGAAGATGTGGTTGATGCAGGAGGATCCAAAGATACAGGAAACCAGAGATACCAGCTCAATTGGAAAAATAATTGGCTTGTCTGCGACCGCATTCGAATGAAATGTCAGCCTAGGAATCTAATTTTCGAAGATTGAATGTCTCGTAAGCCATGTTAATCACAACATCCATGCACGGATTTACAAAAATCGTTCTTGAAATACGAGGAATGAAAGGGTCTATATAATGGAACCCTCTGTGGAACACAGGAATTGTTAGTGGCGCAAGGTGCGCATTGTGTCCAGATCAAGTCGCTGCCAGAAAAATAGTTGTTCCTTGGTATTCATTTGAATCAAAGGTAACTATTACAGCTCATAAAAGGTCCTTCTCAATACCATAGCATGTCCAGCAGAGAAGGGTGCAAATCTTAGTCTCACAACAAGATACTTCCCACCAACATTACAGCTGAAACAAAGACTCTTACAGAAAGATACAATGCGATGTCAAACAACCAAAACTAATCCACATACATCAAGAAAACAAAGGAAAACATCCCAGCTCCATCCAGACTTCAAAATATATCTACTAGAGAATACAAGAAGAACCCATACATGGCTTATCCAGGGAGGCACTCGAGAGAATGTCGTAACTCAAAGACTAAGAGGAGAATAAGGTCTGCCTCAGACATCCAAAAATATGTAAAATACATATCCTATCGTACTCATGAAAAAGAAAAAGAAAAAAAACATCAAATATGTCAAAAGAAGTAGGCTAATCTCATAGTTAAAAGAGTTGCATCGATCCATTGCCAACAAATTAACCTTCAAAGAATTCAGTGAATTGTAAGTGGCCAGAGGCCAAAGAGAGTGCCTCCTTGGATAAGCCATATGCCTTCTCATTGTATTCTCTGCAAACATGAAGAAAATCAAGAGAGAGAAAATATGATTCAAGTTTCCTGATATTTTGACACCATCCATTCAAATTGAGTGCAGAAAGGGAAACCCTCCCCTTGACCCAGTTAATAATGGAAGTAGAGTCTCCTCGAACATGAAGTGAAGGAATGTCAAATTCCTTTGCTACAACTAACAGTACCCAAAGATCCGGAAGCTCAGATATGGTATTTGTACTTTTCCCACAACCCATATTTATGCTGAATGAATGTTCATGACTGATTAACAAGAATACCCCAACACCTTCAATCATGTTAGCTGAAGCCCGATCGAAAAAAATAGATGAACACTCAGCAACAAGTGCCAGACCAATACATCTCCACTTGGGATTCTTTTGAGAAACCACAGGCTATGTATGCATCTGATCCAATATATTAAGACAAATGAAATTTGTATCGGGATTATAGTCCTAAAAAATAACTCTGTTCCTGGTGAGCCACAAATTCTAAGATATTAAGAGAGGTAAGTGGAGAAGTTCCTTTTCTCTGCTAAACCACAATTCCAAGTTTTCCACGTAAGAAGGCTCATTCCAATCTAATTCCAGTTGAAGTATCCTACTTAGACAGTTAAAAATAATGTGAGTGAAAGAATATGTAGAGAAAAGATGATTGATTGATTCCTCTCCAATCCTACACAAGCAGCATCTGTTGGGGCTTTCCCATCCTTTCCGAATTAAATTATCCCAGGTGTTTCTACGATTTTCCATACATAGCCAGTTGAAACAGATCAATTTTAAAGGAATGCTACACTTCCAGATGAGTTTAAGTGCACTAATAGGCTGAGCTATGAGCAATCTCAAAGTGATGAGTTCATAAGCTAATTTCGCAATGACCATTCTCGTAGATTTATTTAAGATCCAGAGTAGAGCATCCTTATTCTCATTGATTCTGATAATGTAACACCCCATTTTTGACCCCGTTGCATTAAATGTACATGATGTATATATTGTAATGAATCGTGGTGTGGAGATAAAGGAAAAATCCCCACCATTGATTTAGTTGTGTTATGTTTTGGTGAACAAAATCATTGCCGATGGTCTATCATGGTATACAACATATATTCAGTTTTGTCATCACATAAATATGCATCTTTAATTAAATAACCCAACCAGCTATGTTCGCGGCAACTAAATTGAAAAGGGGGCATGATTCTCATAAGGATAAATGGGGGGGATGTCAAACCTTGAGCCATGAGGGAAAATCCATGTGTCACCACCCTATTTGATTTCTCATCTTCCCTTGTCTTATCCAACTACCACCATTAAAATTTCTGCTATTAGTTGGGGCAGTTATGGCTGGGGAGTGGAGTGTGGCAGGATTGTCAGTCCTTTCCCACATGCACACTCCACTAGCAGGTTGACCCTCACGTTGGCAAGGAAAACCCACACCGCCATCACTCCATGTGGACTCCCCATTCTCTCCACTACGCCATTCTCTCCATTGTTGGATCATCCTCAAGCATAGGCAGGGAATTGTTCATCCTCACGCAGGGATGGAAATTTGCTCATTCTCACGCACAGGATTTTTCCTGGTTTTGACTCACGCAACGAGCTGGGAGCCATGTTCTTTCATCCACAATTTTCCTGTGAAGGGCCATTCATGTTTTCAGCTGTGTGTATGTTTTCCTTGCCAATTGTGGCTTGTGTATATGTTATCCTCTTCCCAACTGAGAACCTGGTTTTTCTCTTCCATCTTCGGACTATTTAAGTTTCCTCGGTGACTTCATTATTCAAAATGGGTCGTTGTTATCCCCACGTTTGTTGGCTCTATTTGCTGTTACATTTTGGGGGTTGCTGTAGGTTGCTTGGGAGTTGTTTTGGCCACGATAGGGCCAAGAATGACTCAGGAGTCATTTTCCCTATCTAAGCTGTAACTGCTGATTGATTGCATGCGTGTAATGGTTGGTATTCGTATTGTGTTGGGAGCAGGGATGAGGGCTTGGTTTTCTTGATAAACCTGGTGTGTTTGGAAACCACACAAATAGAGCTAGAGGGCTGGCTTTCTTCTCCACAACCCCTGAATAGCACTGGAAGGGAAATCAGGGCCTGAGGGACTATGTAGCAGAGAAGGGACTTATTCCTTGTGTTGGGTGTGTGTGGGTGTCTTAGAAGTCAGGCTAGTTCTGGTGTAGGTGTTCCTAGCTCTGTAATGGGCTCACCAGCTTAGCATTTATATTTTCCTAGCTCCTTGATGACCTGATAAACCTGACCATGTTGGCTTAGTTGTCTTGTTGATGGCCTAACAAACCCAAATGCGTTGGCTTGGCTGTGTTTTGTGTATCCTTGGCTATGTGTAAGACTGCTTGTTCCTTATTCCTTGGGGAATCATGCCTAGGTCGGGGGTGGTAGCATTGCTGAGAGATTTAGGAGCATGCTAGCCTATGGTTGGGTGGAATGTTGCAGCGACGTAGCTGGTTTCAGGACGAGTTCTTTATGAGATGAGTAATCTTGACCATTTTGTATCTTTATTTATACTTATTGTTTAATGAATATGATGAACATGTTCAATGCTTGTATGAACACGTGTTTGCTTCTGCTGTATGATAAATAATCATGTGTGCATATTCTAGTTCAAAGCATTTTATGTACATACATGTTCATGGGGTGGTTTCCCGGATGGTTAATGCCATGGTAGCGTCCTCTTCATCGGTCGAAGGGTTGGGGACACTACAGATACAGCTATGAGATAATATTTAAGATAGTCGGTCCATTGGTCCTTCCAACTGCCACCCAAATCCAAATCTTCAATAGAAAGCCAATATGCCTAAGAGGAAGTAGCATCCCCCAAGTTATGGGCTTGATAGAGTGATGTAATACCAAAGTACTCCAGATAACTTCTAAGGTCCTCTGGGAGCACAAAAACATAGTTCAACCCTGCCACAGGATCGACACCTATCCTTATTCTTTTTCCATCCCCCACCTTGCAGCCCAAATTCCTAGTGATCCAAGCGAGTGAACGAATGAAGCCATTCCANAAACCTGCCACAGGATCGACACCTATCCTTATTCTTTTTCCATCCCCCACCTTGCAGCCCAAATTCCTAGTGATCCAAGCGAGTGAACGAATGAAGCCATTCCATATATAAGATGTTCCATGCACTGTAAAATCCTGATGATGCAACCAGTCATCAACATGATGGTATTTTAAGTATTTATGCTTTATAATGTGGGTCCAAATTCCTTCACCATTAAGAGCCATCCAACAGCTTTTCATTCTGAGAGACAAGCTGAACCATTCTAAGTTCTTGATATTCCAACCACCATACTCATATGGTTTTGAGATAGTAAGCCTATCAACTAAGTGCATTTTGTGTTTCCCACCCACATTTCCCCAAAGAAAATTGAAGTTGGATGGTCCGAGACAATGCAAAATGGATTTGGGGATCTGAGCTAAGGTAAGCCAATACATGGACAATCCCATAAGCATGGATCTGACTAAAATCATCCTACCTCCCAGTGATAAAAGTCTATAAGTCCGATTGCTAATCTTTTTTTCAAAACATTTAATAATCCAATGCCAAACATTGGAGCAATAGCCCAAAGGCTTGAGATGGTAACCAAGGTACTTGAAGCCAACAGAAATAGGTTCCATTTTATAATACAACAAGGAGAGGATCTGAGCTTTAGTTACCTCATCCACCTCATTATACAGAAAGGAAGACCTCTCAATTTAGATCTTCATACCAATTGCTGAATAGTAAAGGTCCAAGATTTCTTTATAGCATTGCCACTCTTCCAGAGTCCCCAGCCCAAACAATATAACATCATCCACAAATAGCATATGTGTTAAAGTCATACTAGAACATACCTTGATTCCAGAAATTATCCTTCTTCGCTGTGCATTAGTAATGAGTAAACTTAAGCTTTCAATAACCAAGATGAAAATGAAAGGGGAAAGAGGACATCCCTGTCTAATACCATGGGATGCAGGGAAAAAATTTGTAGGAGTCCCATTGATCAAGATAGAAAAATACGAGGAACTGACACACCCCATAATCCAATTGACCCCATCCACAGGTACACCAATCTGTAAGATGACTAGTATAAGAAAACTCCAGTTTACACGGTCAAATGCTTTAACCAGATCCAACTTGAGGACAAAAAACTTTTTCTTTTTCTGCTTAATGGAGTGTAGTAGTTCCTTGGTAATGCCAATTGGCTCTATAATCTGTCTATTATGGAGAAATCCAAACTAATGAGCTGAAATGGCCTTGTCCAGGTAAGGCTTCAGTTTAATGGCATCTATCTTGGAAATGGTCTTATAAACCAAGTTCCAAAGTGAAATAGGCCTGAAGTTTGCAAATGAAAGTGGCTTATCACATTTTGGAATGAGGCCACCTGTGACCTTACCTTCCAACCGATATTGTTCCACTGCCCTAAGTATATGACATCCCACTAGTTCAAATAAGCTAAGAAAGAACTCAACTAGCCAACCATCAGGACCGGGGCTCTTATCCTTTTTGAAGCCTTTAATGGCATATTCAACTTCAGTAAGAGTAATTTATGCAAAAAAACTATCCCTTTCTTCCTCCTAGAAAAAGGTAGGAAAGAGTCTGATGAATTTAAGTTCATCCACAATATTTGTGTTACCCTCATCAGTAATAAAATTATAGAAGTGTTGATCTCGCATCAGTTTGAGTTGAGCCTCCTCAACCATAACTCCATACTGATTTTGTAGACCCAAATAGACTTGGAGTTCCTTCTAGAATATGCATAAGTGTGAAAGAACTTTGTATTTGCATCGCCTTCATTGATCCAGTTTATCCTACTCTTGTGTCTCCAAGTTAAGACCTAGTGGGCCAATAGAGAATCCTTCCTATTATTTAGCTGGGAAAGTTGGGTTGCTTCATTGTCAGTCGGAATGCAAGAGATCCGATATGTGAGGATATTTTGAATGGCAAGATCAATCTTAGAATCTCTTTGGCTTCAGCCAATACCTACTTTTTCCCCAATATTTCACTGTTCCTTTCAGCCTCTTAAGCTTGAAAGAAAGAGAAGACATAGAGTCAAAAGAGGAGTGTACTTCGGTCTCCCATGAGGAATTAACAATGCCAAGAAAGTATTTCTCCAAGAGCCAAAACCTGTTGAACTTAAACGGATAAATATGGGAAGTAGGAAAAAATTTATATTCCAAGCAAACGGGAAAGTGGTCTGAGATCTCTGAAGGAGAAATCCAAGTTCTATAACAAGTCAGAGAAGGGAGCAAGTGGATAGAGGCCAGGAATCTATCCAACCTTTTACTTACCCATTACAAACACACATGACCGATTCTCCAAGTAGGGCTAGGAGAGATGGGAGCCAAGTCCACCATATTAGTGGAGTTCAAGAGTTGTGAAAAGTAGGAATCCAAGTGATCAATACGAGTTTTACTTTCCAGATTTCAATATCTAAGAGGGTGAAGTTCAAATATCCACCATGAATGAGATTAGGGAAGTAAAATATCCCCCCAGCAAAGACATTATTCCATAAAACATCTCTATTGATGTAAGGCCCATATAAATTTATGAGAGAGAAGACAGAGTTAAGACCCGTAAACCTATCCTTGTCCAGAATGCCTAAAGATTAGAAGGGCCATTCTCATCAGAGGGAACCGAAGAGGATTTTCTTCTCTTGGTATTTTGGATAGTAACATTCTTGAACCTGATCGAGTCCAGAGGTAGGGTAGAGGGAGAAACAAGATACTTTTCAGAGAAGATTGAAATGGACTTAAGGAGAGAGGGATCCAAAAAAGAAGGAGAAGAAGTAGGGCTAGTCACTATAGTGGTCTCCAGCGAAGGAGGGTTTCTTGAAAGGGGTGGAAATTCTTCCAAAGTATAGGGAGGAAGGGACTTAGATTAAGATGAAGTAGTAGGGAGGATAGAGGGTGAGGGAGCCAGGGAGGGACAAAGAGGAGGAGAAAGGGTATCATCCGAAGGAGCATCCATAGAGGAGGGGGGATGAGTAATTCTTGCAACATTTTCTATATCTCGGATATAAAGAAGCTCACCTTTTGTCAAATCGTCATAAGGAGTGGGAGAGGAAGAACCATAAAGGCCAGCAGAAGAGAGATCTTCAGTAAAGGCTTCAGGGGGAGTGACCACTGGAGAGAGCGGGAAGGAGGATACGGAGCCGAGAAGCCTTTGTGCAAAGGAGTCCCATGGAGGATATAAGTACACGAGTTCCTCAGATGACCAGTTTCATGATAGAAGTTTCACTTGAATGACATGTTCAGGTAATCAAGCCTTTGGGGAAAGATAGTATCATTACAAACAATTTCAATTTCAGATAAGAGACCCTTCGAAACATCCAATTCAATAAAACCTTTTCCATCCTTTTTCCAAAAAGTAGGTGAAAGTATTTCTCCGCCGCAACAAACCATCCAAGGGCATTGGCAATGCTAATCAGAAACTCATTATTCCAAAGGGAAAAGGGAAAGGCATGCATCAGTATCTAGAGGTGTATCTTTACTACCCTCTCTCTGAGCAGATCGAAATTGGAGTGTCATTGGCTTAAGACTAGAGAGACATTCTCAATGGTCCATAGAGATTTCAAAATATGGGTAGCATTGAAATGTTCAATAAAAACAAACACCAACCATCTGTTAGCCAATAGGTTGATCATCGGGATATAGTTAAGAATGGGTTTCCAATGGGTTGTATCCCATTCCACCCATTCTTCCTTCTTCATGGTGCAGTATTCCAATCTACCAATAAGGGCCCTACTACAAAGTTTAGAAACCCTGTCCATCATCACATCCCTTCCCAACACATAAATACGCTTGATGTCAAGCACTTTCAATGCTTTAGTCTTCCTACGAGTGTGGTGGTAAGAGTTAGGGTGAGAGTGTAAGAGGCCCTAACCCTAGATAGACTGGAGGTCTGACAAGGAGCTGAGGACCCCATACTGACCACAACAAAAAAAAATACAAGGTATAAACAAATACCTCAGACGTGTCCTTAGAAGAAAATGGTCAACTGAGCAACCTCAGGCCACAGCTGCGAAATACAGGCTAAAGTGAGACCCAGCAATGTGCCTACAAGAAAGGAAACCTCACTACACTGGAAGAACCAACAACAATAAGCTGACCAGAACCCCGCCTGCAAAGGCTCCAAGGTCTAACCCACCATAAAAAAAAGACCACAACTAAGGGATAGGGTGACAAACCCTTAAGCCAACCAAGAAGACCAAGACAAAACAAAGGGACAAACCGATGTTTAATATGTACATTGATTTTTAATTAACAATGTATTGATTTTAGTGTATTTGTTTTAATATAATCTATTAATTTTATTGTTTATACCATAAATAATGTTGGTTTCAATGAATCGATTTCATTACTTTGTATATTATTTAATTATGTTCTATAGATTTCAATGATCCTTAAAGTTAAGAATTGTTTATTAAATTTTTTTATGCATTCCTCTTAGTATAATACAGTATTTTGAATATTTTTAAGGGATTTTGAATAAATTTAAATGCATTGGTTGCAACGTTATGTACATATCATTTTTTTAATGGTTAACATTTACTATATAGTTTAAGTCTTCTATTTGTTAGAATATCTTGGTTAAAATCATGGTAGTGTAATTCATGTTACTATGTGCTCTCATAATTAATAAATGTATGATACAATGTTGATGATAAGATTAAAGTAAATATCTAAATCAAAACTAAATGAGGTTTATATATATATATAAACACATAATTATTATTATGTGACTTAATTTTTTAATAAAGTAAAAAATGGTTGTTTTCTTAATTTAGATATGTATTCATTACTATTAAAAGAATCTTTGGTTTATAAAGAAATTAACCCAAACTTATAATAAGTACAATTGATTAGTGTAACCGTTAAGAAATACGTTTAGGGTTCTTCTCTAGAGGAGGATTCAATTTCTTGAGAGGGGATAATCTTGCCTTGATAAATTTTTAGTGTGGAGGATGGGAGGAAGAAAAAAGCATGTGCTTAAAGAGGAATGCCTCGTTGTAAATGAGGATCTAAGTGTGAAGGGAAGAATAGACCACCAATTTTAGTTATCTACTCGATTACAAGTTTACTGAGCTAAGTAACTGCCATATCTATATTTAAAATGATATTAATAACTATTTCTTGCAGTGATTCCATTTATTATAGAATATATGTTAAGTGCAGTAAAAATAATAGGTCAGTATTTACAAAAGATGAGGACCTCCCTGGAAAGACAGGATTCAATCTATGGTAATTGAATCCATGCTTAGTGAAATTTTATATTTATATTTATTTGTTGCTATTTTCAAAATATAAGAAACAACCTTGAGATAACATGCGTGACTTGAAACTATTTATTCTTGTTGTTGGTTCTTTGTATAGAGAAAGAGATTTTTCTTGAGGTCAGTCCCAACCTTTTTCTTTTTAACAATTAAATGCATCTTTCTCTCATTTTAAAAGAAAAGGGAAGTCGACCCATACTGATGCACATATATTATTGTTTATATCTTATTACTCTGCAATCAAAAAAATGATGGAGAAAGTTCTTTATATATATATATATACCTTGAGTTCGATAATGAGTGGTTTGAATTATAATTTAACTCGGTTAAATAATGTAAATAAAAGAATAATCTCTTTAATACTATAATCCTTTACCATTAAGAATGAGATCGATTATACAAGAATTGAAAGTAGTAAATTATACATGATATAAAATGAATCCAAAAATCTTTTAGATATACATTTGTATGGAAGTAGTGATTTGATATTACAATTCACAATTATTTATATATATATATATACGTCAAAGGTGTTTCACAATAGAGACACAGTCTCAAAAGATTCCTCGTCTCTCTAGCGACTAAAATTTTTACATGTGTCCCCTAGTGATTAGCGAGTTCAGGCGGTTGCACGTATATCTGGTCGCGTTCATCCTCCTTTGCTCCAACACACACAATTTTTAATTGAACTCTTTGTTCTTCCTCCAATCCCATGAAAGCATGACTTGCTTCACAAGTTAGTCAGATGCCAAGCTTTCAATACACCGCCCCACTGCCAAATCATTCACTTCTTAAGGATGCAGACACTTCTTTTGGCATGCTATTTTGACGGTTTAGGTTTTCTCGAAATGGAGTTTCAAGAAAACTCACCCATTCTAGGAAAGACTATTCTCAGTCGACTAATGATGAACCATAATCTGTGATTTTACTTGATAAATCTCCATCGCAGCGGTGCAAAATATCTATATTCTATTTACTGGATTCTGACGAGAGTGGGATACTAGGTATTTATTTGTACAGATGATATATATTTTGTGCATATATATATATATATATATATATATATATCTTTCCCTTTATTTAATGAAGTAGTAGAGAGGAAACAATCGCAGGTGCTAAGGGAGGCCCGATAATGCAAAACGACACATTATCTGAATTATTTCCCACTTTATCAAGATCATATCCATTTGTATCTTCAAAGAATGAGCATTACAATTTTGACAGTCACCATCAAGAGAAAAATTCATAGCCAAAATTTTCACCAAGCTGACTATATTAATATATAAAATCTGTCTCAATTTTAAAATCATTTAACAATATTCTTTAATAACAAGTATTCATTTTTAATTTTTTAATATTTATCAAACATAGATATGGATTAAAAAAAATATGATAATGGAGAGCGACATCACAATGAAAATCTAAAGATAAAGTTAAGATTTTCGATATCTGAGATCCGGTGCGGATGAGCATAGTGCAGAAATCAGAAAATTCAGAAGTTAGGAGAAGCAAAGTCCAAAAGCCGGAAAGCAGAGAGCGAAAACACAAGGAAAAGAGAAAGAGAAAGTTAATATTTCTGATATCCGAGATTCGATGCAGAATACCATAGTGCGGAAATCAAAAAATTCGGAAGTCGGGGAGAAGTAAAGTCCGGAAGCCAGAAAGCGGAGAGCAGCAGCAAATGGAAAATCTAAAGAGAAAGTTAAGATTTCCAATGTCCAAGATCCTGTGCAGAATCAGAAAATTGAAGAAGTGTCGACTTCCGAATTTTTTGATTTCCATCTTTCGGCTCTCCGACTTCCGATTTTCGGCTTCAGAATGCCGAAATCCACGAAGCGGCATGCTCATCTTTCACTTTTTCGCTTTGAGAAATCTTACTTTCTAACTTCCACCTTTCGACCTCGGAACGCAGAAATCCATCAAACTCCCATTTTCTTCTTCGGTTTTCCAATTTCCGACTTTCTACTTCCTGACTTCCACTTTCCAGATTCCGTAATCGGATATCCTACTTTCCTTGCAAGTTTCAGCTATATTTTCTCTTTTTTACTTTCGACCTCCCGACTTTCGGTTTTTGGTTTTTGGGGAGATGGATTATTGTAACAGACATGAAATTAGAGTCATTTGAGTACTGGTTCATTATTGTAATAGCTATGAAATGATAATACAACATCGGATTGTTTAAACATGAAATTACTCTAATATTAATAGTGGTTAATTTTCCAAATAGTCATTAAAGTATTATATCACTACTTAATCAAGAAGTTGATTGCTAATGTTGTAAAGAACTGAAATAAACATAACAATTTCATTATATTAAATTTGTAATATTATGATATCACATTGGATTATTTCATTCAAGAAGCTCATCCCAGAAGCTGGAAAGGGGAAAGCGATAGCACAAGGAAAAGCTAAAGATAAAATTAAGATTTTCAATATTCGATATTCGGTATGGAAGACCATAGTGCAGAAATCAGAATATTTGAAAGTCGAGTAGAAGCTAATTTCGGAAGGCGGAAAGTAGAGAGCGATAGCACAAGGAAAATCTAAAGAGAAAGTTAAGATTTTCGATATTCGAGATCCGGCGCAGAAGAGCATAGTGCAGAATTGGAAAATTGAAGAAGTGCCGACTTCCAACTTCTGACTTTTACGATTTTCATCTTTTGGCTCTTCGGCTTCTGATTTCCAATTTTGGAATGCCGAAATCCATGAGGTGAAATGCTCAACTGTCACTTTTCTTCTTTGTGTATTTGAATTTCTGACTTCCACCTTTCGACCTTAGAATGCAGAAATCCATCGAACGCCCATTTGCTTCTTCGGTTTTCTGATTTTCTACTTTCGACTTCGCGACTTCCACTTTTCGGATTCTGTAATTGGAAATCCTACTTTCCTTGCAACTTTTAGCTATATTTTCACTTTTTGACTTTCTACCTCGCGACTTCTGGTTTCCGATATTTGGGAAGACAGATTATTGTAACATACATGAAATTAGAGTCATTTGAGAACTGGTTCATTATTGTAACATCTATGAAATTATAATACGACATCAAATCATTTAAACATGAAATTACTCTAATATCAATAGTGGTTAATTTTCCAAATAGTCATTAAAGTATTATATCACTACTTAATCAATAAGTTGATCGTTAATGTTGTAAAGAACTGAAATAAAAATAACATTTTCATTATATGAAGTTTGTAATATTAGGATATCGTATTGGATTATTTCATTCAAGAAGACCACTTATGGTGCAGTTAAAAATAAATTAAATTGCTCGATGAAGTAAATTGCTAGTATTCTATCTTCTTCCTTCCCCACTTCCACCTTCTGCATTCTGCCTTCCACTTTCCTCCTTCGGAACGAGGAAGTCAGAAATATATCAATCGAAGGAGTTCTTCAACTGTGGTTTTGCCTTCTGCCTTATGCCTTTGGAAATCGAAAGTCGAAAAACTATAAAATGATGGAAACTATATCCATGGTTCTACATTCCGCATTTTCTCCCTTTAGTGCAGAACTCGGGAATCATAAAACTTAACTTTTGACCTTATCCTTTTCTATACTTCTGACTTCCGCTTTTTGGCCTTGGACTCCAGAAATCGGAAGTTACTTTTCCTTAGAATTTTTCTGTGCTTGCTTATTTTCTGACTCAACTTAGCCTTTCACGTCGACACAGTAGTTGCAAGCTTCATCGGCTCCAATCAGCCATCTCAGCCGACATGTATCAGCACCACTCAGCCAGTTCAGCCGACACAACAACGATAGGCCCCATGTGTAGGTTGCTGGAAAATCTATAAGGCATTCAACAAAAATAAATAGTCCTATGGATACGAAGCCTCGATTGGCACAATGGTTTTCATATCTAGAAGATCTGATGGAGGATAAACAAGAAAATATTGAATAAGAACTAATTCCTAACTAATTGTTTAAGGACACTTAAAAATGATCAGTAATGATTTCAAGATAGGACTATTGCAAGATATAATAGATGAAAGAGAACAACCATTTAATGTGCAAACATGCAAATCAAGATCACTTCTTTCAGCTTACTTTAGGCCAACTTAACAAATAAAATTGCAAAGAACAATGTTCAAAGCGTTATAGATACACAATAAGTCCAAGAGACCATATTAATCAACAAATCAATATTAGAGATCCATAACCAATTACAAGCAGTATTAATGATGATGTATATCAAATAAAAACATTTACTGGATACACATTCCACATCTCAGTTTACTAAAGAAAAATCAGTACATGAAATAACACACTTATAGTAAACCACCAATAATCAGTAAGGTAGATAAATTAGGAGATAGACTGGAATTCATTAAAAACATTCAATGAAGAACCATGAAACATAATATGAAATGACTGTAATTTTATTAATCTACAAAAATTTACAAATTGATAAAACCACAAATTTTTTTGTTATGATCTCGGTATTCCTTTCTCCTATGTATCTCTCAAGGAAAAATTCCTCCCTTTAAATAATATTACAAATTTTACAAGAAAATAAGATTCCCAAGACGTGGGATTGCAAAATCAAACAGTTTCAAGGTTTGCCAAGGGAAGAATGCCACTTGGCATGTAGGTTCATGAGCTTGTCAATATCCTAGAAATGGGCATGTCTCAATTGGATTTCTATTTTACAGATTTGGGAGGTGATCTCCCTCTTCTTAACTTTATTCCACTCTTTTAGGTACACATGTATCAGAGCCATCGAAGCATAAGGGATCTCAATCCATCTCTCAATCTCCTACATGGTGAGTTGATTTATTTGTTTGATCTTCTCCTTAGCTACATCGAAATGTCGTTCAACCTGTTCCAGCTGGAGTTTCGGTGAACACGCCTAAGCAATAGGATCTAATACAGGAAATTCCAAGTAACCAAGTAAAACCTTAGAAGCTTCCCACCTACATTTGCAAGCCCACTGTCCTTCTCTAATTATAGATTCCACCGAGTCCCATGTCTCAAAAGTGACCTCAATCATTTTGTCTTGCAGGTTGTCCATAATTGGCATATCATGTGGTCTATCTAAAATATGCATTTTCCAATCTATCACCTATTCAAAATACCTAGATGTTGCTTTTGTTTGATCATGGTGGGTTTCCAAAGTTTCAAAATGATTCCCAAACGAATTATAAAAACCCTGCATCTCATCAAAACAGGTATATATATTGACCATGGCCTCGCAGAATTCTTGATGTACCTTGTAGATAACCTGCTTGAACCCGTCTAGTGTCATACTTGAAAAGGAAGAGGCTGCTGATGCTAACTGATCATCCTTGACTTGTTGCTCAAGGATGACATTTTTTTCTGCTTGCTGTTGATTGAGAACATCTACATTGCCAAGATGATGTTTGAGATGTTTTATCTTCTTCTACAATTGCTTGATTTTGTTCTCAGATTCTTGTTTCAGCTGCTTAACCTCTTGTTATAGTTTTTCCTCAGCTGCTGTCGAGTCTAGTTTAGTTTTTTGCAGTTATTGTTCCTTATCAATAAGGGTCGCACTTAGTTGTGAAACAGTCATAATTAGCCCTTGCAAAATCTCCCATAGCAGCTATTGCATCTAAGTGCCCTTGCTTGATGATGATGATGATGATGATGGTTAACGTCCCCTGAGTCCAAACTTTGGTCTATCGGACCTAAAGAAGAGAATTAATTAGTTTGCTTTAAATTTATATTTCTATGCTCAAAGAGCTTGGAAAGAAGCGTCCCGAGCTTACTATAATTTTGACAGGCTAAAAGGCTAGGAAAGTCGGTATTGCAACAAAGATTATGAAACTGGGATCTAATGTGGGTGTACATAGGGCACTCTAAGAGGAAGTGATTTTCATCTTCAATGTTCTTACTCTCACAAAGGTGGTAGATCCTTTCTACCCATGGTGTTTTAGGGACTGTCCAACGACCAGTTTCACTATGGAGCTCATGAGAGTTCGTTCTTATCTTAGCTATGCTAATTTTTTTCTTAGTACTGATCAAAACAAAGAGATACTTTTGATCTTCTAGAGTAGGGTTGATGACCTCCTTATAATATCTTAATTTTCTTTTAGCCTCGAGATCTTTCTCACACCACAATTTTTCTTTAAACTTAGAAGAAATAATATTTTTAATGTTATTAATATTCTGCAAAGCAACATTTTCATCGATCTCCCAGTGATTTAACCAAGACCTGGTATCTTTATACCACCCACGCTTGAGCCTTAAGTGGTTTTTTCTAGAGTTTAAAGCTATCTTAGGGAGTCTATGGTCTCCCATGTTATTGATTTTGTTCTTGTATAACAGGAGTCTAGTCATAGCTAGGCTCTCGATGGGGGAAAGACCCACTTCTATAAGGAGAATAGGATAGGGTGTATTGTTTTTTATTTTGAGGTTATAAGTTATAAAACGATTCTGGATTTGCTCGATCTTTCTCCAGGATTCTCTAGAGATGCTGCAACCCCAAACCTCACACCCATACAAGATGACAGGGGTGACTAGAGTTTCAAAAAGGAGCTTCTTTTTATCCCACATCATGAGGTTTGCAGCTTTACAATTATTTTCAAGACCAAAGTAATATTTCCACCCTCTGTTAATCCTTTTCTTAATGCTATAGTTCCAGTTGAGCTTGTGATGAATATCAAATCCTAGGTACTTGTAAGAAGACACTTCCTCCAAGTTGCTATTGTCATATATAAAATTAGCGTAAGTATCATTCTTGGATTTGATAATCATAACTTTTGTTTTGTCAGTGTTAACAGTCATACCCATGTTAGAGCAGAAATCTTTGAGGAGTCAAAGCTGCTTATCAAGATCAGAAGAACACCTTGCCATAAGGACAATATCATTAGCATAAAGAAGAAGGATGATGACTATTCCAGCTAATACCGTACCAGCACAACCTGCTTCTTCTAAACAACCCTCTAACTTATCAATGTAAATGCCAAAAAGGGTAGGGGAGAGGGGGAAACCTTGCTTAACTCCGATATTACACTTAATATCTTTCGACCACCCCTCATTGCTTTTAAACTTGGAAATTACATTCTCGTAGAGCCTTATCGCGGCAGCTCTCAGCCTGAAAGGAACCTTAAGCTCTTCTAACCTATTTCAAAGGTTATTTCTAGGTACCGTATCGAAAGCCTTTCTAAAGTCCACAAAGCAGCAAAAGAGATTGGATTTATCATTGCGGCACTCCTCCATAATGATCTTAAGCGTAATAAGGTGGTCCGTTGTTGAGTGATGCCTTCTAAAACCCGCTTGGCCTTTAGCCCGCTTACCTTCACTTTCAAGCCAAATGCTGATTTTCTTTTCCAAAATAATACCATATAACTTGGCTAAGAGGGGGCTTATCATAATAGTTCGATAATTTGAGGGGTTATTTGTATCCCCACTTTTAAAAATAGGGATAATGAGGCTCTGAGTCCAAGGTTTAGGGAACCCTTGCTTGACTGCTTGATTAAAAAGCTTGTGGATGTGAGGGATGAGGACAGGACCTCCAATTTTTAAGATTTCTACCTGGTAACCTTTAATGTCCTTAGCTTTTCCATTAGCCAGACGCTTAACCCCAAAATATATGTATTTTAAAGAGAAAACTTCTTCCCTTGTGAGGAGGGTTTCAAAGTGGTCTATGACATTCGGGGAGTCGTAAAGCTTTTTAAGATAGGAATTCCAGTCGTGCAGAGAAATTTTATTATTATCTTTAGTCTTTCTAGTTAGAATCTGCCTCCAGAATTTCTTAGGGTCCGTCTTAGAGAGGTGTAAGAGATTGTTTTGCCTTTTGTCAATATACTGCCTTTTTTTCTTTTTAGTAAGGGCTTTGTAATTTTTTATCTTGTTAATTTTAAGAGATTCATCAAGAGCTTCCTTAATCTCTCTCCTCGCATTTTTACAATCAGTATCATACCAAGGGTTGGCTTTTCTATTCCTTTTATTACTCGAAACTTCAATTGAGAACTTGTTAATGGAATAAGAGAGGGTTGTGGTAAAATTATAATATATGTCTTTAATGTTGTTAGTACTTGATAAAGGAAGCAAATTAATTTTTAACTCATTTATTAAAAGATCTTTTTTATTCCTATCAAAGATCAAGTTCTTTTGGTTATAAGGATTATCTTCTATGGGATCTCTATGGATGGCATAGTTGAGAGTTACTATTAAAGGTTTATGATCCGAATCAGGCTCATGGTCGTTTAGAACGTCCAAATTTATTATATAGTTGTATAAAGAAATATCAGAAATAACATAATCTACTACGCTGCTACCAAGCCCATGGATACAGGTCATCTGGCTAGAGCTAGGCCGCTTCTTTAGACCGTTGCAAATTATGAGATCTTGAGAACTACAGAGCTTGATTAACTTAGACCCAAACAAATTTTCCCCTAAATCTACAGAACTTCTCTTGTACCTGCTAGCTAAAGTAAGGTCTTCATCTAACCAAAGAGGCTTAGGGTTGGAATAATTGCTTAGGAGAATAGCTTGGTTGTTAGAAGTACTAGCATTAAAATCGCCCATTAAAAGGATATTACCCTCATTCCTAAGTCTAGAAATATCATTCTCTAGTCCATTGTTAGGACATTTTTTATCCAAATTGTTCTTCTTATAGAAGTTAGAGTTAATAGGGGCAAAATAGCATATAGCTATGTAGGTTTTTCTATTGTTGATGTCATTGATTTCTATCCACATATACTGGTTGTGAGGGTCATTTTTATAAAGCCTAGCATGGGGGGAGATGTTCTTCTTAATGTAACACACTATACCCCCAATGCCTCTGCGAGAGGATCGCTTGTTCCAGATTGACCAAAGCACAAATCCATCTATGTTAGGGACCCTAGATTCTGCGTGCTCCCAAGTTTCAACTAACAAAATAATATCAACTTCATTAGAGATCCAACTTAGCTTGGGGCCTTTGTTCCATATAACCTAACTAAGGGCAGGAATCTGTTTGGTTGAGCCCTCTCTTATCCTCTTAGCTCCTCTTTTGATCACAACTTTGTCCTTCTTACTCCACTGAGTATTTTCCCATAGATACCACAACATCTTCTCCAAAATATGTCATTCCTTCAGGGGGTGAAAAGGTTTGCTATTGAGTGGTAACTAGGGGGTCAGTTTGTGTCTGGGAAAGAGGGATTTTTGTATTGAGGGGCGGGATGTTCATAGGAGAGGTCAAAGAAGGAATTGTAAGGGATGAGGAAGAATTAGGTGTAAGTGTGTCAACCTTAGAGGAAATAGTTGTAGAGATTGTAGGAATGTTTATCTAAGGAAGCTGAGAAAGTGGGGATGTTGGGATAGGGTGAGGTGGTGAATGGGGAGGAGAAGAAGTATGAATGGGTGAGTCAACCAATGTTGTGGGAATACTAGTGGTAGCTTTCAGAATTGGTGAAAAAATTATTTCAGAAAAATACTAATGGGAAAATGATGAATCCAACATGGTATCAAACTATTGAAGGGAAGGAAGAGATGATATCAGGGAGGTCAAAAAAATAATAGGGAAATTAGAAGTACCTTCCTCTTCTCCCATATTGATGTGTATTTCATGAATTTCAATATCAGTCAGAGGTGTAGGATTTAACTGTTGAATAGGAGGGACTTGCACTAGTGCTTGTTCTCTTTGAGAAATTTGCAACAAGGGGGCATTTATTATTCTCTATGCACCTTCTATGATTGAACCTATCTAGAACTCAACTGGGTGTTTTGTTTCTTAGGCTATGACACAACCATTTCTATCTGATTTTGCATTTGAGAACTGATTCTCTTAATATTCTTCTTAAACTCTTCTCCCTTTTGCAAGGTGTCTTCCATCAAGGAAGGCTGAGGGCTTGAAGGACCTTCAAGGACACTTTTACCTTTGTCCTTAGGCTGAGTAGCTAGAGCAACAACATATATTGATTCTTTCTCTTTTGTTTCCTTCTCTATGTTCTGCTTCTCAATTTCCTGCTCTATCTTCAATTTATTTTCCCTGTAATGAAGAGTGTGATCCTTGGTTTCCTTTTGGTATTTGTAGAGATGAGACTTAACATATGGATACTCGATATTTCCCATTTCCTTTCGAAAATCCACAACTTCTCTAAACATAGAATAATCAAGCTCATTTTCATGAACATACTGAGACCTAGCATGTTCATGTGCAAAGAGGTTTGCCAGATAAGACTTTGGGTCATGCATCCTCTTGCGTTCCTCTCTCAAGTGCGTAACAATAATTTATTTACCTAGCATGGCTGCATGGATAGAATTCTGAAGTACAAGAGAGTCCAGATATAAGGGAAATTTGGGCCACAAATTTTTCTTATGTTTTGTCAATTTGGGAAAAAACCCCATCAATAACAGTCTGAAAGGCGAATTTTTGTGGTACCATACGATCAAGAACTATTCTGGGTAGAAAATGTACAGTGTTTCTTCCCCAAATCCTCATATAGGAGAAATATTCTCTTACATACCAATCACCATGTACTGAGATTAATTCTCTGGCTCTTTCATAAAATGTTGGAGCATCAGTCTTGAAAATTTTGCGATAGAAACATGTCACAAATATCGTAGACTCAAGGAATGAAGTTTTCCTCCCACATATCAAAACAATATATGTGTATGGGGGGATAATTCTTGTTCCAATTGCAATTCAAGGTCGGGAAAGGATAAGTTATATAGAATGCATCCATCACAAACCCTGACATGTAGAATGTTGGCTTCCAGTTGGCCGAGGTCTTCTGGTATTTTCCAATTTCATATTTAAAATTTAAAGACAAAACATGTGCCCAGTTGAAAGAATCATGTGTAAGAAAAACATGGTGCGCCATAAGAAGCAACTTAGCTTGAAACATGGTACAACTCAGTGACCCATATAAGCGACAAAACATAGTTGCCAGTAAAGAAAATGGTTCCCTAAACTAGGAAATTGGGTAGGAATTAGTTGGTTTAGGGATGAACAATTCTGTGTTATCCATCCAAGATTTGAACACTTCTTCGTAGTTGAACAAGGAAATAACTTCATCGAGAAATTTCGATGTCAAAATATGTTTGGGAGGTCCAAGTGCATAATCCCTAGAAAATACATCAGAATGGAATGACACAATAGGGATATTAACATTGTCGTTGAAACAACATTCCTTAGGGATTGCATGGTCTAATGCCCACTTAACGGGATCTGTATATGGCACGAAAGGGGGTATAGCAGCGATGCAGTGGAGATGAGAACTCCAAATTCTTTGATAAGCATGCAAGTCATGGGTGACAGAGGAAAAGTCGTCATTGTAAAAAGTGGAGTAGATTTTGGACCAGTCCAAATGTATGGTATCAGACACACGTCCACTAGTATCAGTAAACAAACCAGTGTTGGGGTCTTTGTTCTTTTTCTCTTGAAGAGTTGTTTTCAACTTGGTGTTCCTGGAGGTGGTGAACATCGTCCTTGATTGGATTTTGGAAACCATGTTTAAAGAAGTGACATGAGTTGAAATTAACAGAAAAAATGGTTGAGTGGAAATTACTTACTAGTAAAAAGACTAAAAAACTGTATATCTGTGAGTTGGAGCAAAGAGAAAAATTTGCAGTAAAAACTTTGAGCGCTGCAAGAAATCACAAGAAAAATGGTAAAAAATGATCGTAACTTCGAACATATTTAAAATCCAAAATTAAACAAAAAAAACAATCTGGACCATAGATCTAGGATACATGGACGACGGAGACCAAGGTGGCAGAAATAAAATGGGTAAGTGATAAAGTTTAAAAAATTGTAGTTTCCGATTTCCGCATTCTGAACTTCAAAAGTCAAAAATCGGTAAGTAAAGATTTGATGCACAAACATGTGTCTCTTTCGGTTTTAGACCTCGGAACGGGAAAGGCAGAAAATAAAAAAATTGAAAAATCATAAGTGTAAAAAGTGATCTTGCCGACTTCTGCAATCCGAAAATTGGAAGTCAGAAATCGAGAATATCATAAAAACCTTTAGATACATAGCCCATGGATTTGTGTGAAGTGACCTAGGTAATTTTTACTATAATTCTAAGTTTTTTTAAAAGTATTTTTATTATTATTTAAAAATATATATACATATTAATTTTTTTTATAAATAATTTAGAATGTATATATTAAAAAGTTAACTTCCTAATTTCCATAAATGTTTGATATCAAATGTATATCAAGCACTGCTAAATTAAATACTTAGCCATGGTTGATTCATGAGGAACACCACTAAATAAATCCTCAAAATTTCAACCCTCTTAGTGATCCCAAATCAAGTGCAACAACTCATTTCTGCAACAAGATTTCACAAAGTGCACAAAAATTTTTGGGGGTTTGTTTTTTAGGTAGTTATTTTTTTTTTAATTTTGCTGATGTGACTTTTCCTACTATGTCAACATTCAAACCTAAATAAGTTGGAGGTATGTTATATGTATACTAGGGAATTTAAAGATCAAGAGAGGTATAGGATGCGAGGAGAGAGAAATAAAGAGAGGCTGTGGGTGCTAAGTGGTAGGAGAGTGTGATTAGGAGTGAGAGAGAGTGGGGAGAGAGAGGCAGAGGGAGAGATTTAAAGAGAAAGAGGGAGAGAGAGGACGGAGAGAGAAGGGGGGGACGGGTAGGGAAGAGAGAGAGAGAGAGAACGAGGGAGGGAGGAAGATATGGAGGTAGGAAGGGGGGAGGAGAGAGGGACGGGGGAGAGATACGCTGATCCTCTGTTGATGTATTTAGTAATGAATGTCTTGAGGTAAAACCTCAGTTGTAATTTAAGTCATTAGTACCCAAAAAAGTATTATTAAAATGTAATTTTCAGTCTCTCAAGGTAAGCCAGAAAGGTTCAGTTGTAGAAAGACTCAATATTTTTACCCTCTTAGTGCAAATGCTAGTAAATAAGAGTTGAATGTGCATTCTCCTAAAATCAATCCTATAAAAGAATAGTATGTAATCTATGTAATTAATAATTGTTACAAAAGTGAAAATATAATTTATCTAAAAAGAAGGAATAACATGTAATCTATGTAATTAATAATTTTTACTTTATGGGTGATCTCACTTAAAAGTGGTATTTGCTTAATGTATAAGTTTACTCTTAAATGATAATGTAAAAACAAATGTTTATTTTGAAGTACTATTTGAAAATGATTCATGCATACGATTATCATTAATGAATGGTGACTCGTAGGTGATATTCATTATGTATATGATGGTATAGTGATCCATGAAATATTCTCTCATAGAAAATATGTAGTTAAGTAATGATGTGTGGAAACCTACTGGGGGAGTTAAATGGTTCAATAACCTTGTTTAATATTTCGATTTAGAGGTAAAGAATTAATACCATGTAAGAGATTATTAGAATGGTATTATATTATTGTATAAAATTAGTAATGCTTCAATAGTATAGAGGTTGAGGTATGGTCATAGATTTAAGATCATATTTAAGGTTGTGAATATATGAAATGGATAAAGAACTAAGAAAAGATAACGTTCTTGGGTACTTGGGAAGATATTTAAAAAAAAATACCACATTTCCTGAATTAGTAAAGTGGAATTTAGGTTTGTTATAGTTGAGGATATAAGAATACAAATATGTGATTGTCTTAAGTAAAATAGAGAGAAAAAGTTTAAAAAAATTATTGATGAACAAAAGGAATATGTAAGAAGAAAAAAATAGTGAACAACAAAGAGAATGATGACAAGTTCAGTCACAACAAATGACAATTAGCATGTGGCAAGAATAAGTAAAAAAAAATTGAAAAACAATGCCAGTTGAGAAAATAAAATTTTGAAGAACAAAGATCATATCAACAAAGGAAAAAAAGAAGGTAAGATAATGTAATGGAAAAGAATGAGCCTCCTACTCACATTGTTAAACATCATCCAACCAATATAATCATAGTACTATATTGAGAACTTGAAAAATATAATAAAATGATACTTTGATATACAAGGTCATATGATATCTATGATTGAGCTTGGTGTTTAACAAATTCACTAAAAATAGAAATCAGCCGATAAATATAAAATAGTCCTAAATGAAGAACTTCTAATAGAGGATAATATACCAATGTCATTCGAAGATATTAATGTTGAACATTGAAACTTCTTTGCAAGGACTAATTGATTGAATCTTGTTCAAAAGTGTCATGTGTGGGAAGAGACATAAGCTATAATTGAACAAATGAAAAATAAAATAGGTCCAATGAGCATAATTTTTAAACGCGAGGGAACTTGTACTAGATTTTTATCTTAGAGAAATATGGATTCACGAATGCAATCTTGAGTCCTTGTAAATATCACACTAGTTAAAGAGATGTTGATTGCATGGGCATTTATCTAGTTTTCCAAGTTATGCAATCAATACAAGGACAATATAATATAAAGGACACACCATTGATTTTCCCCAAGAGTATAAAGATGGTACATTAGCATTACCACAACATATAGAAGACTTAGATTCAATGATTGTCATGCAAAAAGGAGAAGATGATAAGAATCAAGTTATAATTTGGCAATCAAAACATTATAGAGAGAAATGGAAGCATTGCTATATAAGATTCAAAATGAACCATATATTGAATTCAGATACATATAGACTTGTGGATCCACTTTTTGTTCTTATGATCAAGAAAAACCTAAGCGACTCATCATGGAATTTGGTGTAGATGTCTCTTCCCATTGACTAGATGATTTTTGTGTATGTCTATCACATTTTGGATGTCCCCACTAAGAAATTATTATGTTCAAGTTGTAATGATTAGGATTGAGAACTATTCTTTCTTAGATTATACTTTTTTCTTGGGGCCTCCATACTGACAAAATTTTCCAAAAAACTTCAAGTCCAAACCTAAGTTGTTGGTATTTCAGGGGATTTTGAAATTTATTTTCCCATTCATTTTGATGCCATTAGAGGAAATTTGAGGTCTAAAATGGGCCTCCTAAGGAAAATAATAAAATAATAGTTATTAATTTTGGAGGAAGAATGAAAAAAACTACTTTTTTTGTTCGTATTTTCCACATATCTCCGTGTGTTTTTACTCAAATTCTGAGCGGGAGAGCTCATTGGATGTGGAATTTAATTCCGCATCCAACTAGTACCCACACTGCATAACTTTAATGGACCCCGCTACCCCAAAAACAAGAAATACCTGGAAAAAAATGTGTTGATGACATCATCATCACGTTTTTTTAGGGATTTCTTTTTTTGGGGAAGCGGGGTCCGTCAAAAGTATGCAGTGTGGGTACTCATTGGATGCGGAATTAAATTCTGCATCCAGTGAGCTCTCCTGCTTGAAATTTGAGTAAAAACACAAGAAGATATGTTGAAAATACAAACAAAAAAAGTAGTTTTCTTTTATGACAAATATGTCAATTCAACCATTATGGTTGACTCATTTTATTGAAATTATGTTGGTTCTTGAATTCCAACTCACAAAATTTATTGTTGGCGTGTTTTTTTATAAGGCCGATTTTAGACGCCAAATTTCCTCTAATGACTCATCGACGAGTCTTTAAAAATGGAACTATGTAGAACCATATTATGAGAATTGTGTGCAAGGATGGAAGGTATTGAACAAAAGATTGGGAACAAATCCTCCTCACTTGTGAAGACTCCATAATGAGGCAGTAAAAATAATTAAGAAGAACGTAAACACCTTTCCCATACTCCACATTGTTGATGACAAATTAACAAAGATAATGAGACAGATGCCTTAAATGAAGGATGGGGAGTTGTACTAAAACAATGCAGAAAATATTGCAATGGCACAGACGAAGAAATAGTTTGGTATGATTCAAGTCTTTGGAATGATGCTCAGACAAAATAGAAAACTATTGATAAAGAAATAAAATCCTACCTAATTGCCATGTCCAAATTTGAAATACACCTCATGAACAAAAATTATATATAAGAATAGATATCCAAGAAATGAAATTCAACCTTGAAAACCCAATAAGGAATTCTTCTTCAAAGGCAAAGTTTGCAAGTGGAAAGCTATGTTATCCCAATATGAATTTTAAATTAGACACATCAAAGGATCCCATAATTGTATAGAAGATTTATTGACCAAAGAACACCTGCAAAACTCTTATGGAATTTCATCACCATGCTACATGATTATAATACAATAATGGAACAATTGAGCTGACTCATGTAGACATGTTAGTGAATAAATGTCATGGGAATACTATACAGAAGAATGGAATCCCACATGGAAGCTGAGATCAATAGAAGTCCTCGATGAGAATCTCCAACATCCATTTCTACTAATATATTTCGTCCCTAAACAATGTAGATACCCAACATCAACATGTGAGATTCCCAACATTTTTTATGAAAGATAATTGAGGTAGTTTGTTGATGTATCCCATGTGTTAAAGACCAAATTTCAAGACTTGAGGATAATTAGTTCAGAAATGGTATTAGGACGATTACATAGACAATATTATTGCATAAATCATATGTGCACTCTTACAACATGGACCCATAAATCATAATTGCATAAACCATATGTTTAAGAACCATCAGGATCACATACAAATGGTTCTATCACCATTGAGTAACCAACTATTGACATAGTGCCTCGGCCCCCCAAAGCAGTGCTACGTAAAACAACTCATAATCCTAGTGGGTTTTTCCACATTAATTAGTGTGTTGATGTGTAGTTGATGATTGTATTTGTGTCACATGAATGTGTATGATGAATGTACTTAAGTTGCAGGAATGTATATTGTGAATAAGTGTTTATGTATTATCTTAAGAATGATTTCTTCTATGCATATGTCTCACTGCTGATAGACAACCTTTATGTTAAAAGATTATATTACTGTTGTAATCTATATCGATGGATAAGTAGAATAGCTTATTGAATGTGCATAATAAATTTATAAACCATACAGCCACCAGATTTAGTCGAACGAGTTGGTAAGGTATTGTAAGAGGAGAAATCAACACCCAATTACAGAAACTTGGTTTTGGCATTTACCCATAAGAGATATCTCGGGTGAGACTACATCTGCGTCGTACGTCATTAGAGGAAATTTGGGGTCTAAAATGGGCCTTATAAGAAAACGAGCCAACAATAAATTCTTGTGAGTTGGAATTCAAGAACCAATAGAATTTCAATAAAATGAGTCAACCATAATGGTTGAATTTACATATTTGTCATTAAAAAAATACTTTGTTTTGTTCGTATTTTCAACATATCTCCTTGTGTTTTTACTCAAATTTCGAGCGGGAGAGCTCATTGGATGCGAAATGTATCCACACTGTATACTTTTGATGAACCTCGCTACCCCAAACATAAGAAATACCTGAAAAAACATGATGATGATGTCATCATCACATTTTTCAGGAATTTCTTGTTTTTGGGGTAGTGGGGCCCGTTAAAAGTATCCAGTGTATTTCACATCCAATTAGCTCACTCGCTCGAAATTTGATAATTATCTGCGTCGGTACAATCTTAGCTGGGATAATTATAATCCACCTACTTTATGCTAATGATATTGTTCTTATGGCAAGGAGTCCTTTTGAACTCAATAAGAAATTAAAGATTCTGAAATATTTTTGCTCTAACATGGGTATCACTGTTAAAACTGACAAGACAAAAATCATGATTATAAAATCAAACAAAGACACTTATGCTGATTTTATTTATGATAATAGAAATCTAGAGGAATTGACTTCTTACACATATCTCAGAACTGATATTCATCACAAGCTCAATTGGAACTATAGCATTGAGAAAATTATTAATGGAGGGTTGAAAGCTTATTCACTTGAAAATAACTGTAAATCAGCTAATCTGGTCTTGTGTCGTAAAAAAAAGTTCCTATTTGAAACTCTTTTCATCATTGTTATCTTGTATGGTTGTGATGTATGGGGGTTCAACATTTCTAGAGAATCTTGGATGAAGATTGAATAAATCCAGAAGCGGTTTATAACTTATAACCTCAAAATTAAGAGAAATACGCCTTATTCTATTCTCCTCATAGAAGTGGGTCTTTCCCCATCGAGAGCATGTCTATGACTAGGTACTTGTTGTACAAGCATCAAATAAATAACATCGGAAATCATAGTCTTCCTAAAATAGCTTTAAACTCAAGTCAAAACCAACTACACCTCAAATGATGTTAGTGTAAAAATACCATGGCTTGGTTAAACCATTGGGGCATTGATGAAAAGGATATTTTGCAGAACATTTTATTGTCAAAAATATTATTACTTCTAAGTTGAAAGAGAAATTTTAGTGTGAGGAAAATTTAACGATGAAGAGAAAATTAAGATACTATGAGGAGGTTATTAATTATAACTTGGAAATTAGAAGCATCTCTCAATAGTAACCAGCTTAGGGAAGAAAAGTAATATAGCCAAGATTAGAATGAACTCTCATGAAGTCCATAGTGAAACAGGGCGTTGGTCTATCCTATGAGCGTTGAGGATGAAGATCACTTTCTTACACCCACATTAGATTTGAGTTTCATAGTATTTGGTAAAATACAAACCTTTATAATCTCCTAACTTGCCAAAACTATAGCTTTTTTGCAAGCTTTTTATGCAAATGAACACGATTTTAGAGAAAACCAAGTATTATCCTTCTTGAAGTGTGATACATCAAAGCTTGTCACACTAAGTAGACATTAATCATCATCATCATAAAAATATATATAAATGTATATCAATTATTTTATAAAATACATGTTTAATAATAAAATACATGCCCATCATAATTATTTGGCATTGACTTAGCATCGTTACAGAGATCAAACCCCAAACTAGATCCATTCACTGGGCGAGCTTTAATGTTGGACCGGACAGCATTTAAGAAAGGCCGGTATGCCAAACACTCTGATTGAACGAAGGCGGATATAGTAGAAATACGACTTGGCCATGTTTTGAAGCAGAGCAGTAACTCTCCGGCGGCGAAGTGAAGGTAGTGGAGTGTTGCCCAAGAATAAAGGGATGTTCTGTGAAGCATTATTAATGGATGCTAATGGATGTTCTGTGAAGCATTTCCAGAGACCGTTGTGCGTTTTACCGATGCAACTTTGTGGGCTGTAAAGACACTGTCCGATGGCTAGAACGTATGGCGTTCATTACGCCACTTGGAAATCATCATACGGTCAGATCGTATGGCTCTTAAAACGCCACTTGGAACGCATTGGATGGCTACATTTGAAGGTCCTCATTACGCCACTTGGCAGTCATCCAACGGCTCTCCAAAGCATTCCGTACGCCCATATTCATTCGATCGCGTCTTTCCGTACACCTCTGGGCTGCTTTTCGTACGTCACTTGGCCACAAACCAGGGCTCTCCGTATGACACTTGGCCCATTGAACTTGGTTTAGAGTGCCAAGTGGAAACAACAGAGAGGCTGAGTGTTTCCGTCGTTCTGTTCACGATACCCGACCCGTTCTCCATCGATGCTGTGGACTCTTAATGCCATCGATGGATGCATTATCAATACGCCACTTGGCTACAAACCAGGGCTCTCCGTACGTCACTTGGCCCATCGAACTTGGTTCATAGTGCCAAGTGGAAACCGCGGAGAGGCTGAGTGTTTCCGTCGTTCTGTTTACGATACCCGACCGGTTCTCCATCCATGCTGTGGACTCTTGATGCCATCGATGGATGCATTATCAATAGATGCTAAACAGTAGGAGAAGACGTGGTTGATGCAGGAGGATCCAATTTTGAGAAAGAACCGGCTTGGGAGAAAGAACCGGCTTGTCTGCGACCGCATCGGAACGAAGGAAGTCCATCGCTGGGAATCTACTTTCCGAAGACTGAATGTCTCGTAAGCCATGTTAATCGCAACGTCCATGCACGGCTTTACAAAAAGCGGTAGAGCAAGAATCGTTCCTGAAAAAGCTGGTTCCCGCTGTGCAACACAGGAATTGTTAGTGGCACAAGGTGCGCATTGCGTCCAGATCAAGCCGTGTCGCTGCCAGTGTGGAGGATGAAATGCAAATTTAATGGATCAGGGGAGCCTATCCCAATCTGCATCATAAATTCATAGTTCTCATAGTTAGATGGACTGTAATAACTCCTCGAATGGAGGACACCGACATTTTTGAAACTGCGCAGCTTCTTGTGACTTCGTCGAATAGCTCGGCGGACTCGTTCATTCGGCATTTGAAAGATTTCGGTCGTCCACGAACGGATTGTGAGGGGAGCCTCTGCGTATAATGAGATCTACTAGACTTAAAGTGTGACTGGGTGAACCAGTGGCAGGTGCCGTCGTCTCGGTCTTTGTATCGTTGGTGGCGCAACTTCCCCGTAATTTGAAAACACAAACAAGCTGGCAACGGCAGCTATTAGAATACCACATCAACTGCCGGGTCCTGCCATTCTTGATAATCGTAATCAGGTAATCTTCTGATACACAAAATGCAATTTATGAACAGCATATATACAACTTACAAGGAAACATGAACCGCATATATACAACTTACATGGAAACAAACACGGAAACAAAGAGCCAAGGGATTTCTTGCTGAACGGCTTACCAATTCCATTTCCATTCTCAGCTTGGTAACAAAAACTAATTATATTTGCACACTCTTAAAAAAAAACAACTGTGTTTGCATCATTAAATGTTGTACTTTATGAGTTCATATCCAACTGGATCCCAATTATTTCTGCGGTAATACTTTCATCTCTATTTTAACACCCACATATCCCTTATTACAATTTTTTTCCTATTTTAAATCATGTAATTTGTTTTCTAATTTTCCATTAAAATACTTTCCATACAAATTAATTATTGTATTATTTTAATTTTTTCTTATTTTAAATAATGTAATTTGTTTTCTAATTTTATATTAACATACTTTTTATACAAATTAATTATTGTATTATTTTAGGGAAAATAAAAATATTGTATTATTTTAGCGAAAATACAAATATGGTAAATGAATTATGTTTTGTTAGTGTATGAAGTACTTAATTTCATTGGTTATAAAAACAAAATGAATAAATATCTATTCAATTAGAAAGTCTGTATACCTTTCTTATAAATCCAAGTCACATTTCTTGTAGTTAGTAATGGAAATGGCCATGCACATTGGAAAGTTATTGAAGATAGAGAAGCATTTTGTTTAATTTATTTTTTTTTAAATAAAATTGTTTAAATTTTATAAAAATATTTTTAAATTGTTTTTATTTGTGAAAGTTATTGAAGATACAACATTATGTTGTTTAAATGTTTTAAAATAAAACTGTTTAATTTTTATAAAAATATTTTAAATTTGTTTTATAAATAAATTTATAATCTGGCACCTACCAAGTCATGAAGCTACTTTATAGACATGGAATTGCATTAATTTAGTTGATTGGATTCCTTAATAAAGTTATAGTCTCCAACCTAACAAAGGTATTTTATGATTGCTTTAATTTGGTTTAATGGATTGTGGATATATTCTTTTTAAAAATGTTTAAATTTTTTTTTTTAACTTCTTATTATTATATATTATAATTATTTATATGTTATAAATATTATTGTGTTGAGAGGCCCTTTACAGCCTAATATGAGGGAGATCTTATGGCGTTTGTGAATGTAACGTTTGTCTGAGATGTTGTAACGTTTGTTGAGATCTTGTAACGTTTTTCTAATCATAATTTGTAACGTTTGCAACAAAAGAAAATAGGAAATAAAAAATATTATGTCAGCTATTAATAAAATAAATAAGAAAATCAAACAAAGGAAGAGGGAATCTGAACAGGTAATCTCCTTCCATTCACCATCTACTGCTCCAGGATTAATTGAAAAATGTTTCCTAAATTTTAATTGCAAACCAAAAAGAAAAAAGAAAAAGAACGATGACCCAAAACAAAAAGAAAAAGAATGATACAGTGGGGATTCTATCATATCAAATAAAAGAAGAATGATACAGTGGGGATCCATACCCTTGATTGTGTGACGTTGAGGGCTTCACTTTGAAAATATTAGTCCAACTCTGCTTAGGCTTGGATTTCTTGTTGTCCATCGCTCTTCTTCAAATCAGTTGTCGCTACTACTCCTGCAGGTAACAGTTAAAGACAAAAATTGTCAGTAAAGATCAGTGGTCATGAACAACATAAATATGTTAAGTTGTGATGATGAATATATCGACTAGTAAAAGCTATACCTGCTATTAGCTAATAAAAATATGACAGAAGCCAGCGAGGGTAACGACTCATGACTTGTTCACTAAGAGTTGAGAAATGGTTTCTTTTATTGTTTAGGAAACATTTAATGATTGAATGCTATTCGTTAAACATTCGGAGTACAGCGAGGCCACCGGTTGCACGGAGAAACATTTTTGCTCTTAAGTCGTCTGAAGGAATCTCATTTCACTGGTGAATTTGAATTATTTTCCAGATGGTGTTCGAACTCGTCAGAACCACATTTGACATTAATCGATGAAATTTTTTGAAGGCATGTAGATCAAGTTTACTAATAACCAAAAAAAAGTAATTTTGAGATTTCAATCTAAATAAAGAATAATAAATCCTAATTATTCTTTTTGGGCTAAATTGTTAAATTGAGTCTTCCGAACAAAAGTTTGTTTAAATAAGTAAAACAATATGTTCATAACATTATTTAAAAAATTTATTTTATTATTATAAAAATTAAAACTATTTTATTAAAAATATTAGTTTTTAAATATTTATCTAATTGATTTATTTATTTATTAAAATTATTTTGAAATATTTTTACTTTTTAACTATTTTAATATAATATGAAAAAAGTAAATAAAACAAATAAAACAATTAAAACAGAAAAAAAAATAAAAATTTTACTGTAAGTGTGAAAATTTTCTTTAAAAACAGTTAGACCATTTTTAGTACTTGTGTTTGTTTTTTTATTTAATTTATTATGAATATAGGGAAAATACAATTCCTATTAAATATAAGAAAAAAAGAATTAGAATTTTCAATTTTGAATTGATTTATGCTATATATTATAAACTTTTAATGTTTTTTATAATTAATTATATGTACAAAAATTTTGTAGACAATATATTTAAAAAATATCTTAAAATTAAATATGTAAATCTCCGGAAGTGCAAACCTCTCCTCAAATAGCTCTTGGGTGTAATACCTCAGAAGAGGTTTGCACCTCGTGAGATTTTATCTCTCTCGGCGCTTGATAGAGCCTAGGATCTGGATCTAGGCTGGTTTAACAAATAGGTGTAGATATCTAGTAAAAACACAATTTTAAAAAGATTTATTTTAAATTTATGCTTTTTCTTTTTATTCTACCTAAACTAAAAAGAGATTATACATGCTGCCTAACAAACATGAAATTGCTGGGGATCGGGGTTCTATGAAAATCATTTTCATTCCAAGAAAGTTTAAAAAAAAAATTGTAGATTTCTTATCGGACCTAGCTCGCCCAACTCAGGATCGTGGTGGTTTGATCTAGGATATTGATCTGTGATTTAGCGTTCTAGGAGTTGTTCTCGTTGGATAATCTTTGAAGGCTGCAGAGGGGTTAAACATCCTGCGTGTACCTTCTTGGTTCTTCTGTGTAGGATAAATCAATGTCTATGGGCTTGTGCAGTGGTTGTTTCTTTCTTTGAGCAGTATTGGTGCAAAAATTGTTTTTGGAGGAGGTTTTTGAAGTTGGAATTAAATTTAGACTGTTTGGAAGGTTTTTTTAAAGTTCTTTAGCTCTGGGGGATCTTGATATGGCTATGGGAGGGGGCTTCTCTCCTCCATTTGAAATATCAGCATTCAGGAGTCCGGTTACAGCTAGTGGCAAAAGAAATCTCTCTTAGAACCAACAAACATTTTTCAAGAAACTTGACAATATTCCCTCGGTGGATCTTCCTGCGGAACAACCATGTCGTATAGCCATGAATATCGCAGAGTGAGGACTCATTGGCCAGTTTACTGGTCTTTGGCCATCTCCCAAGGCTATTGACGGGTGGGTTTAAAGAAATTGGAAACCCCTAATTTCAGCAAGCATTCGAAGCAATCTGATTGGTAAAGGATACTATGTTTTTCTATTTGAGAATGTTGAAGACAAAGATTTAATTTTCTGGAACGATCCATATTTCATGAGCCCTCAAGGGCTTTATCTAAACAAGTGGAACTTGGATTTTGACTCAAATCAAGATGTACCTTATGTTGTTCCTGTATGGGTTAGGCTGCCGCATCTCCTTCTTCATTGTTGAAATTCAGAGTCTCTTGAAGCTATAGGAAAGACTCTTGGGAAGTACATTGACAAGGCTAAAAGAAGATAATAATATACTTGTGCTTGATTTTTTGTCGAAGTGGACTTAGAGGTAGGGCTTCCTAAAGATATTAAGTTGACAGTGGTAGGATGGTCTCATGTGCAAGAGATTTATTATGAGAAACTTCCTTTCAAGTGCAGACACTGTCATGGATATGGCCACTTTGCCAGATCGTGCAAGAAAAAAGCTGAGGGAGAAGCTATCAAGGAGAAGGTGGAACAATGGACACAAGTCTAAAAAACCAATTCAACAAAGCAAGGAAACTCTTCAAAGGGAAAAAGAACTGAACTGGGGTCGGGTAGTAACCCCAAACCCAATGATAATGAAGTATCAATGAAGGAAATAACAACACAAAACAACTTCAAAGTTTTGAGTATTCCTGATGAACAAGTTCCTTTAACTCTTGAAGAGGGGGAACTTCCTCAATCTCAAGTTCAGAGTCGAGAAGAAAATAAAGAAACATCTGAGACAAATCAGGGTTCTCTTGCTGAAGCTCTCTCTCCCACATATGCGGAAATGGAAAAAAGAAGAAGCCAATAGCTAATTCTAGTTCATCCGATGAAGAATCTATTGAGAGGTCCTAAAAAAAGGACTTAAATCTCATAAGACAATTAGGGAGGAAGAAGAAGAAAGGCTGAAGATACAAGGAAGCCAAGCTACTATTGAAATGTCAATTGGGAGGAACACCAGGGATAGACCTTCAAAAGGAGGCCTTCCTCCTGTTATCAATAATAATTAATGAATACCGTCTCTTGGAATTGCAGAGGGCTCAAAAATTCATCGAAAGTGGAAGCTGTTAAAGATCTAGTAAGAATGGCTTCTCCAAATATTCTTCTGCTCCGAGTGACCAAAGTTGAAGAGGAATGCCTCCTATCCTTAAGCAATAAGAACCTGGAAAACAAATGTTAGGAAGGTTATAAGTGCTAGAGGCACTGCTGGTGGAATCGCTACGTTGTGGCTAGATAATATTTTCTCTCTGATCAGCTCTCATGTGACGCAACATTGGATATTTTCATAAATTAAGCACTCCCTCAGTAATACTACTCTTGTCCTTTTTAATCTTTATGTACTAGTTAACTACCAAGAAAAATGAGATTGCCAGAAGACTCTGTCAGCTTTCCTATCTGCTAATTCATTCTCCAATATTATCATGGATGGAAATTTAAATATAATTCTGGATGTTAAAGAGAAAAAAGGAGGCGTTAATCGAAGGGATCCAATGCTTAATAAAGTGGAAAATCTTATTCTATCGTGGGATTTGATTGAATTTAAGCCTATAAAAGGAAGATTCATGTGGACAAATAATCGAGTTGGTACAACAAACATTTATGCCAAGCTAGATCACTTTCTAGTACAGAGTTCATTGTTGTTGGGGGCAAAAAATATTTCATCCAACATATTGGCCAAGATTTCTCGAGATCATAAGTTGATCAAGCTGTTGATAGAATATGAAGAGGATTTAGGACCCATTCTTTTTCGGTTCATTCCTTCGTGGAAATATCAAGACGATAATATGAACACTGTCTCTATGGCTTGGGATATTCATGTTGTAGGATCATTGAACTATGCTTGGGAGAGAAAACTTAAAAATACAAAAGTGGCGTTAAAGGATTGGGTTAAAATATCTCAAAAAAATCCAATAAGTGAAAGGAAAGAAGCCCTGGGAAAGTTGGAGGAAATTCAATTAATAGAAATGGAAGAATCCGAAATCACCTCTACTTTGTTGGAGAAAGAGCAAAGAGCATAGTTTTGCTCCTTTAGATAATTTAGGCAAGAAGAAGAATATTGGAGATTGAAGTCAAGAAGTACTTGGCTGCAAGCTAGAGATCGGAATACTTCTTTTTTCTGCAAGTAGTGTAGAGCTAGGATATCCCAAAATCACATCTCAGAAATATCTTCTTTGTCTGGTGAATCTTTTAAAGGATTTTCTCAAATAAAACAAGTGGTTGAAGCTCATTTCCAGAACCTATTTAGTGAAGATGGCATCTCAGATTCAGACTTAACAACTAATTTTCTATCCAACATCCCTTGCATGGTGAGTGAGGAAGATAATGTTGACTTATTGAAGCCCTATGCATAACAAGAAATTATTGATGTTATATGGGCTATGGATCCGAATAAAGCCCCAGGGCCTAACGGTTTTCCTTTCACTTTTATCGAATTTGTTGGAAATTTATCAGGAAAGATCTTCTCCGAATGTTAAAATATTTTGATTTAAAAGCCAAAGTTGGTGGATGCACAAATTCCACATTCCTGGGTTTAATTCCTAAAGAAATTAACCCTTCTTCTTTTGATCGATTCAGACCTATTTCACTTTCTAATGCATCTTACAAATTTTTCTCTAAGCTCTTATCTAACAGGATCAAACCTCTCTTGGGAAGTTGATTTCACCTCTTCAAGGTGGGTTTGTCAAAGGGAGGCATATTTTGGACAATGTCATTCAAGTACAGGAAGCCATGCATTTAAGCTTTCGAAGAAAGGAGAAGGGTATGCTAATAAAACTTGACATGGAAAATGCATTTGACAGGGTAAAGTTTTCCTTTGTATACTCAGTTCTTCATTATTTTGGCTTTAGCGTTGCCTTTGTAAATTTGATAAAAGCGTTCATTTTTAAACCTTGGATAACACCATTAGTAAATGGAAGACCAACAAATTTCTTTCAAGCAACCAGGGGCCTTCATTAGGGATTGCCTCTTTCGTCGTTTCTGTATATTCTTATGGCTGATAATTTAAGCAGAAAGTTAGCAACAAAGAAAAATGCTGGAATTGTCCCGAGCATAACTTCATCAACTGGAGTGAAACCTATCAACCATGCTCTCTTTATGGATGATACTATGCTTTTGGGAGGGGCTTCTTTAAAAATGGTAAGAGTTTTTTCAGACATTATGAATCATTTTTGTATCATTTCAGGAGCACTTATTAATATTTGTAAGAGTCTCATGTATTGTTGGAATGTGGAGAAAACAACAATTACAAACATTTCACAGATTTTGGGTTTTGAAGGATTTGTTTCTTGGGACAAGGTTAAATATTTGGGTCTTCCATTAACCCCGGGGGAAAATATCCCTTCTCTCTGGCTGGATATCATTAGTAAGTTGAAGTCTAAGATTTCCTCGTGGGGTGGACACTGGCTGATGAAGTCAGGAAAGCTCATATTGATAAATTCAACTCTCTCATCCCTTCTTATCTATCAGTCATCTCTTCTCCTGGCTCCGAAAAAGATAATGGATCAGATTTCCAAGATGCTCAGAGACTTTCTTTGGAGAGGTGGGAAAAAAATCAGAACCGTATGCATCTGGTAAAGTGGGAAATAGTAAAAATGGTTGTTCTTGAAGATGGACTGCAAATCGGAGATCCAAGATTGACTAATTTAGCTATGAGAGGAAAATTGATATGGAAACTATTCTCTAATAAAAAGCACTCGGTGAGCCAAATTTTCTGGAAAAAATATCTTCATTAAGGAAATCTAAGAAATTTTCAAATGGCTAATACTCCAAAAGGCTTTATTATATGGAATTTATGTAGAAGATGTATTGTATTTTTCTCTCAGCATTTATTCAGAATTCCTGGAAACGGTAGACACACGTTCTTGTGGGAAGATAAAATTTTAGGGAATGCTCCTCTAAATTCAGATGAATCTTTCACTGAGATTATGAGATGGCTTGTAGATAAAAATATCTTTCGAATTTATAATTTCACATCCTCGGAGTCCAAAGGAAATTGGAAGGCATGGACCTTTCCAGACTTGCCAGCTCATGAACTGATTTTGCACACTCAGCAGAATTGTTTGTTAGAGAAACTATTTGTCATTGATCTAATTCACATTTCTTGCAAGGAATCGTGGGGATGGGGAACCACAGGATTTTATTCTGCTGCTGAAGGGTACACGGTTTTGCAGAAATCGTAGACATCTATGTTTCTCTCTACTTGCACTCTCGACACAACCTGTTGGAAGCTGGTTTGGAATTCTCCCAATGTTCCAAAAATATTTTTTTTATTTAGACTGCAATGCATCAAAAAGTTTTAACTGGAAAAAATATGTTAAAACGAGGTTTCCTGGGTCCTTATTGATGTTGCTTATGTCTTCAAAATGTCGAGACCTCAGCTCATATCTTTGTTGGTTGTATTTTGCTCAGAAAGTATGGGATCATTTTATACGTGGGTTTCCTTCATATGCTCCTGTAAATTCTGACCATGTTGTTCTTTTTAAAAGCTGTCTGTCAATGTATCTAGGCTCTTGAATCAGTTTATCATGGAGGAAAATATGGCAAGCCATTCCCAAATTTGTATGGTGGAAAATTTGGCTAGAAATAAATGATCTGATTTTTAACAGTAAAAATTTTAAGCCTGAAATTGTAGCTTTAAAAGCTAAGGATTTTCTTCTGTAAGTAGTGGGAAATCCTCAATTTGAAGAAATTAAATAGAAGCTGAGACTAATTAGTTGGGGTTCAGGAAAGAGGATAAACCTCAATTAGGATCAAGAAAGCCAGTTATTAAACCAATTTGGCCAATTAGAATGACAGAGAAGGAATTTTCAGAATGGTGGCAATTGAAAAATAAAGTCTCAATCTTCTTGGATGGAGTGTCAAAAGGTAATTCAGGGAAGGATGGAGCATGAGGTTTGATCTATTATCCTGGTGGAATGCTAGAAACAAGCTTCAACTGGGGAGTAGGATATTTTTCAAATAACCAAGAAGAATTATATGCAGTTCTAAAAGCTTGTCAACTTGCAACGACGACCGGACACAACAACATTCAAATTTTTGGAGATTCTGAAATCATCATAAAAGCTTTAAATTCCAATTCAAAGTTCAACAATCCCAGTTTGAATGCTTCTATGCAAAGGCTGCACTTTGTTTTAATTGATTGTGCTTAAGTTACTTCTTATCGCATTCTTCGTGATTTAAATAAGTTGGCAGATTACAAAGTCAATCAGGGATGCCTTCTTTCTATAGGAATGTTAAGTTTGAATGATGGTCCTAGTTCGATGAATCCTATTCCTTGATATGGTAAAGAGATTTTTTAAATCTAAGAAGCTGATTCTTTGGAACAAATGTAACTGGGCAAAGGCCCATTCAATTCTTTATCAATAAAAATAGAAAACAAATATATAGTTCCATGGTTTTCACTTAGTTCGAAGCTCTAAATTTTCATCCCAATCCATTAACAAAAATATATAGTTCCACTTCTCAATAAGTTCAAATCAAAACTTCTATATTTGACTAATAGTTTCTTCTTCTTTTTTTCTGAAAAATCTTTAAATTATTAATTTAATTTTCTAAAATTTAAAATTTAAATTTATATATTTCAATAACTCTTTCATAAACATTTAAGAAAATATATATTTTTAAACTAATTTTTAAAATTATAATTATGTAAATTCTTTCATCCATTTTTTAAAAATAAAATTACAATTGCAGTTTTCCATAATTTAATGTATAAATTTATATATTTTATAAGTAATGTATTTTATTATTATTTTAAAATATTCTAAATCTATAATTTATAATTTTCAAAATGTTGAATATAAATATATATATTTTTTCTAAAAAATATCAAAAATATAATTTTATCTTAAATTATGGATTGCTATTAATTTTTTAATTTGATATTCTTTAAAAAAATTTAAATCATGAATTTCTATTAAATTTTTAGTTTGATTTTTTTTTTCAAATTTACACACTTATTTATAATGTTTTTTTCCTTAAAAAAACAAACAAAAAATCCACATTTTCATCATACTTTTGTTTGAGCTTTAAAAAGAAACTAAAATCAAAATATGTCAACTAATAAGTCAAAACATACCTATCATATTTTATTATGAAAAAAATATTTATAAGAAATATGAATATGAATTAATATAATATTTTAATTACAATTATAATTACAATTTTTCTTAATTAAATAGTCAATAGTTAAAGCAAAATATATGGGTTGTTTAAATAAATGCATACGTCGGTTTAAGGTTCATGATTGTCTCGCGTCTAGGGTTTGGATTTTTTTCAATCCTCCATGTATTCTTGGAGGATTGAAAAAAATTGGGTAGCATTTCTGCTTGCCCGACACACATTTTAAAATTAAATCGGCAGCATAAATGACTGCCGGTTGATAGAAATATTTATACAAACTATAAATTTAAATTTTAAATTTAACAAATTTGAATTTTTCCAATCATCCGTGTATTCTCGGAGGATTGAAAAAAATTGGGCAGCATTTGTGCTTGCCGGACACACATTTAAAAATTAAACCGGCAGCATAAATGCTACCGGTTGACAAAATATATATAAAACAAAAAATTAAATTTTAAATAGAAAAAAAAATTCATTTTTAAATATATTTTAAACACTACCGGTAGCATTTTTGCTTGCTGGCACACATTGCAAACATACTAGGCAAAAAAAACAAACCTAAAAACATCTATAATAATGATTTTTTTCAATTTTAACCTAACATTTTAAAACTTAAAAAAAAATCCATTTAAATTTTAGAAACCAAGGATTGGGGGTTACCTCTCTGCTCCGACATCGTGGTGAAAGGGGGCGTCGCTTGCTTGGTAGCTCGGTCGATGTCTCCGGAGGCGTATCTACTCGAACGAGGTGTCCGAGGACGCAAATGCTCGGTTGAGGTACTTGCTTGATCGAGGGATGTTTGTGCAGAAACGGGGCAAATGGCCGCGGGTGCCTGCGACCCTTTTTATATTTTTTTAAAACATGAACCTCAATCGAGATCAGTAGCTCGATTGAGGGTTTGTTTAATCCTCAATCGAGCTATTGGTAAACCCTCAATTGAGGTTAAAACGAGAGCTCGATCGAGGGTTAAACAAAACCTCGATCAAGCACTTGTTAAACCTTTGATCGAGGGTGCGTTTTTTTCATTTTGCCAAAAATGCCTTGCCAAAAAATGTAACCCACCTCCATGGATGCACTCTAAGGATTTCCCTTCTAATATAATAATTTTGAAGGGTTTTGCTATTTTAAAATTATTTGGTGTGTGTGTGTGTGTGAACAAGTGACATTTCCTTGTAATCTTGTTTACAATTGATTACGGCAGTACAAGACATACCACATCATGGTATTTTCAACAAATATTTTTTCAATTGTATTAGAATAATATTGTTGATTTCCAACAACATTATTAGTGGTTTAAAAAAAATTAACCATACTTAGTGATGTGATTTTAATTGGGCAAAAAAATTGACATTTACCTGCTTCAATTTTCAATTCAAAACACTCTTAAATAATTTTGTTTGATTACCAATCAATAATTTTACCTTAAAGGATTTATATGATGCATTCATCCATATGAACATGTTTATGAGTTTTACACCATGTTCTAGAAATGAATTAGGTAAGAAAAGCGGACTCAAACTCTAGAACCCATAAACATGACATTGCAGAAATTCATTAGGAGATCATACACTTTGTTCCCTTAATCATCAATATTAGGAGTGCACTAGCCTGTTGGCATGAAGGCCATATAATTTTTTTTAAAACAACTTGCACCACCTTAATCATCAATATTGGGAGTGCACTAATCATCAATATTGGGAGTGCACTAGCCATGATGCTAGTTGTTATGAAGGACATATAATTTTTTTTAAAACAACTTGCACCATAAGATCCTCTTCACTAGAAGGATATACAAAATTTGGAAGTCTAATCTCTCCATTTATATACTCAATGTCTACCAAAATCCGCATGTCTTCTTTCAATAAGGTTTTTATAAAAGAACTGAGGAGTATTCCGGAGAGGCAAGTTCCCACTGATGAGTAGTCTGCGGAGGCGAGTTAAAACAACTGACACCTCTTCCGGCAGAAGCAAGTTGATTCAATTGATGGGAAACATTTTCAGAAGTGGGAGGTACACCGAACGGGCAACTGACAACAGATTCGAGGGTGTGGCCGCTTCGCAAGCTACTTATTTGATTGTTTCAGGAACCAATAGAGATAGGCCCGGAATATCCGTGGGAAGTCCGTTTATACACATTAGCATTAGTCCGTAGCATTAGTCCGTGGGGTGGGGCGTTAACATCTGCATGAGTGCCCTCCGGGGGCGAACAATGAGCAGAGCTGTATTGGCGCATAGCGCGGAAGAGAAAGACATGTTTTGCTGATTCTAATTGCTACCGCTTGCATACTGGATTGGGAAAGAGGAGGAACGCTTACGCAGGAGGACTTATAAGGATGGATCGCTAAATAACGCTTGCCTCATTGGTTTTAAATTGATAATTTTTTTATTAATGGAACATTGATTAGAGGTTGACATGATATTTAATTAGTTGCAAAAAAATAGAACTCATTGTAGCATCTATTGTTTAGGTAATTCAGGTGGTGACTAATGTATGTGTATTTTTCCCATAACTAACTTTCCCTTTTCTCTTGGTTCATTTCAATTTTCATGGATATGCTACTTCCTATTAGAATTTATTTCTCAATTGTGTATGTTACCCATATTTAAAAGGATAAATAACAATAGGAACTTAAAACATTATTATCCTAATCATTCATAATAAAATAAGTAATGAAACATCAATCATTGCCAAGAAGTTTCTATGCTTTTGTAAAGTAAACCTTGTTTTTTCAATACAATTGCATTGTGTTTCATTCTTCTTCTTTTTTTATTAAATAAAAAATGGGCATAAGTTAACATTACGAATGTGCATGCATCACTGACACAATGGTTCAAAAATTGAGCCTAAAACCATTAGTATGCTCTTTGTATGGAATATGTTGTCTAACAATGCTATATAGGACATTTTAGAAGGCTAGGAGTAGCAATAGTGGGAATCTTATCCGAATTCATGCTTTGGGGTCTAAAATAAATGGCTTCTTATTCATTATAAACTTCATATAAAACATGGCATTGGAAAAATACATATTTTTTTACCATACACTATACTTCTATGGACCAAGTCTTTAAAATGAAGCATAATGTAAATTCATTAAACGTTGATCATAAATTTCCATGACAATGATAACATGGATGAAGGACTAATTGTTTTCACTCTTTCTACTTATTGTTTGGAAATAAAATGTATCTTCTAGTCACATTACAATGTTTCAGAAACTAATTTCAATATGGAATAATTTAGAGTATAAAATTTGCATAGGGCACCTATACGATACTATTTGTGTCCATTAGTAGCTTGCACCAACACAAAATTATAAAATAAATATTAAAACTAAGGTTGGAATGAAAAAATAATGTACTTTAGCTACAAGGTAGAATCCCTTTCAAGCTTATTGAATCTCCCGATCAAAATACTTAAGAACTTTCTACCATCCTCTTTATTGTATCCTTCTACCCAAGATTTAATAAATACACAAATCCTACAAGTATTTTTTGTAGCATTACCATGCCCTACAAGTATTTCAAGAAGCAAAGAATACAACTATATGCATAATGGAACGATTTAACATGTTACCCATGGATTCTAAATAAAGAAAGTTCTTAACTATTTTCCTTTAACAACAGAATTCTTTCGATAGATGTAGTGACCTTTGCACTCTTCAATAAGTATTTTTTTTGATGGTGTGTAGTGATTGTTATAATGCTTTGCTAGGTATATTTTTACCACTAGAGGTATATGGGTTCCTTGAATAGGTATTGTGCATTTCAAATAGTTCTGTAGGTCTAACCAATGTCAAGGGAGGAAAAAAAGCGCTTACATCTTGAACAAGGCTTCCCAAAATCAAGCATAATTGAAAACAATAGGGAAGCCTCCTTTATCGGGGATATATAAAATTTTAATTTGGAATCTAGATTCCACTAGAATATTTTTCACATCATGGTGGGTCATGGGTACTTACCATCCTAAAAATGAAAACAAATGCTTTATGATCTTGCTGGAACAAGACCATAAACACATGCTAAATTCTAGAGAACAAGAGCAAATTTGATAATGTGCAAGAGCAAATTTGATAATGCGCACTGTGCATGTGCTTCTTCTAAGTACAATTTCTATGTTCCCAACCTTGTTAATTAGGTAATTCTCAAGTAACACAGTACTATCATGTAGTATCCGAATTAGCTAATGGATGTAAGCGACTTTGGCATGGAGTAGTACTTATGACTATACCGAAACCTCAATTGTCGTCCACCTATGATAGGGGATTGTATTCAAGAAACACATCCCAAGATCAATGGCTTCAGTGTATTGAATTTCATTTTGTTAGATGCCAAGTCTAGGGAGCATATATTACACAAAAATCACCCAGCACTAGATTCAACCTTACCCCTTTTTGATACCAAAAGGGAAATTATTCAGCCAAAATCACATAGGTCTTGCACCCAACATCATCTCCTTTTAACTTACCATATAATTTAGGCCTCCCGTAATGAGAATGGAAGTGTAGTAGTTAGCTTAATACTCTGTCAAATTTAGTTATGAACCAAAGCCATCATTTGAAACTTTGACGATGTTAAGAGATTATGCATGCATATCTACATGTTGATCATAATCATACAATATTTACCTTAATTGCAATGTCCCATGAACAATGCATGTTGCATTGATTATTAATATCGGTTGTATCATAGATAGTAGGCACCGTATACACTTTCCCTGACATATTAAATATGATTGTGATTATTGGTTCCATTGATTATTTTTTACTCTCGCATTATTACTTACTATGATTCTCCACCATAGATCACAATAGATCAAACATTTATTTTCATTGATGTTTCACTTGTAGGCATTTTTGAAATATTGGAAACCCTTTGTGCAAATAGATTAAGCATTATCAACGATATTGCTAAAAAATATTAATCTCACTCAATCATAAACCAATCTAGGGAAGACAAAACTGGAAATGGAGATAACAACATAAAAAAATGAATAAGATAAACTAAGGGACCCTCATAATATACAATCTACACTTCACACATAATCAAAATCATTTTGAGTTTGCATGAAAATAATTAATAGCATGTACATTAGATTACAGTTACATACTGTGAAAGGATATATGCTTCCCAACATGGCTAAAATAACATGAAATATAATTGGTTGACTTGCACAGATATCCGGGTGCATGTCTGGGTACATGTGTAACATCCCTCGTATAGACCCCTGTATGCATTGTAAACTACTGAATAATATTGTATTCATCTTCTGGTGAGGAGCTCAAGGCCAAGGCCCCACCAGTAAGACCTTGTAATTGATACTATCCAGAGTCCCTTAGGAGACTTAAGAGTTGGACGCTTCTCAACGACGGAAAACAGAACCCACGAGGGAAAAGAACAGAAAAAGGTCAAAGAGCCTTAACTACGATAACTACAGAGATTCATGTGTCGCCGTATTTAGCCCAATTAAAGGGCCAACTACTTATTATCAAACGTAAGTAAGACATGGTCTAAGTAATTTGAAGGGGTAGTCACCTTGAAAAAAGGGTCAAGGGGTTGACCGTAAAATAGGAAGAACCAAAGAGGAAAAAACCATCCCAAAGAATTAATGGTTAAGAAACTATATGAGCTAGTTGCCTTATAAATTTGTCAAAAAGGAAAGAGGGATGACTCATTTTATTGTATAAAATGATATAGGAAAAGATGGATCAAGTCACTTTCTTATATAAAATTTACATAGAATTATGTCAAAAGAAAAGATAAGGGTAAGTCTTTTATTGACATAGGTTTATTAGATAAATAGATT
>LPNX010250561.1:112116-130552 GCA_001517045.1 Pseudotsuga menziesii
TTTAGAAAAAAAAGGATGTCAAAAAAAAGTAAATGGAAAAAAATAATATAAGGGCATGGATTTGACAATATTGATGAAGGAGATTAAAAAAAAATTAAAAAATGAAGAACTAGTTCCTTCATCAGTTGTGTTAATTTCTTCCTGGAGGAGGGAAATAAATCCCCCCTGAACCCTGACAGTCGTGGCCAATATCTTGGGCTGAAACGGTCACCTTCAATTTTGGGAATTCTTAGCCTAAAATCCCTCCCGACAATTTCAACGGCAAAAGTGCTATGTTTAGCATTTCTGGCCAAGTGGGCTGAAGAGGATGGTGTTATTGAAAGAAATGAGTATTATTTATGTATGAGGGAGGTGCTTTTGCAAGCAGCCAGAACTCAAAGGTTCTTGGGAAACGTTGAATAGTGTGAAGGGATTTTGAGGCAGGAGGTATATGGATTCTCAAGTCACAGTAGCGCTTATGCTCTCTCTGGTAGGAGGAGCAAGCACATCACTTGGTATGCATATTTTGACTGGTCTTTCCGTGGATAGATGCAGGAATATGGTAAGTGATTCCTACCAATGAATGCTAGTAGATAAATGGCTATGCATTTAACGGGGACTGATTTCTATTTTATAATTTTAATCTGTGTCTTTAAAAGGATAGATTCGATACCTGTGGGCAACTAATTGATGGAAAGCTGTAGGTTCAGATTTATATAATATAAATCTAGTAGCAGTGTGGTTAGAGTAGTGGCCCAATGCCGGCTGGTATCAAAGTGGTGGGCGTTTGTTAAGCTGTGATGGTTTAGAGCTAGAGCCTGTATTTTATGACAATGCCTAACATAAATCTTTTTAAATGGTAGAAATAATTTAATAATATAATTAAAACCCATATGAACAAAGAGCAGATTAGGATATGACAGTTTTCCTTACCACCTTTATTTGATGAGTGATGTCAAAAGCTCCCAAAATAGTGTGACTTAATAAAGTAGGGATATGGGAAAAGGAAGTAATTGTTGCTGCAATTGTGTTTAGATTTAAATCACACTGGCAGCTTTTGTCCCCAAACTTTCAAGTAAACTTGTCAAATAAAATAGCATCACAGAAAATATTGCAACAGGTGGGAAGTAATAGCTGTGCTTAAACACCAAGAAAACATAGAAAATCTTGTAGTCAAATATTTTTTATCATCATAATTTGACATATATAGGGATACAGATTTAAGGTTCAACAGCTGCTGCAATGTGATTTCATGCTGGCTATTATTTCTCCCTCTTGGCTTTGGCGGTTAGGGATATAAAAACTTATACCTGGAATAGGGTGTTTTAGTTATCGACTAGAGATATAAAAATGTCTTCCTGATTGCTTATTAAAGTCGAAATTCACCGAGTGCCCAAGGGGGCTGTTAAATCCTTTTATGAGTTGGTTATAAGGAGTCCAAAAAAAGGGGCTATTTAGTTACAAGAGGCTCTCTACGAAGAGCCTTGTGGTAAGGTAAACCAACCATGGGTGAGCCTTGATTTTGTAAGTACTCTATTTTGATAAATAAATAAAAAGAAAAACTAATTTGGTGGACGTAGCCTCGTGGACAAGGTGAACCACATGAATATGGTTGTCTCATTTATAGTATTATGTTGTGCATGTTTATTTTTTTTTTCTGCATAATGCTGATGTTATATAAAGGCTTATTGGTGGAAAAGGTTAATAATCATGTTTTTGCAGACACCTAATTCGCAAACACATCACTTAATGCATTAAGGTAACAAGCGGTATTCTACATATGGTATCAGAGCCAGCTACAACACTGGACCCTTCAGAATGGGATAACATGATAGTTTTGCAGGATTACATGGGGTGGGAAAAACACACTCACACACCTTTTGGATTGATGTGGAGATCTAAATTGGTATCCGACCTAACGCCCTGCATGCGATTCCAATTGTCTGCAATAAAGGTATGATTTCATTCTGCATATTATCTTCTCCCTATTGCTTGGTATTCACTGAAAACGAAATGGCTGTTCTAGATCTAGTATGATGTGATCCTTAATGGATTGAGTGGGAATTGTTATATACCAAGTTGATATGGTTATCTATTCTACATGTTATTTTTTTTACTTGTTGTCGTCATTCACTAATAAGGAAATGGAAAATCCAAACCCATTCTTGGGTGACCCTCAACAACACATTGTTTTTAAACACTATGGATCGACAGAACCATTTTTTTGTTAACATCATAGTCACAGATTGTATTTGTTGAGTAATTCATCGGATCTATGTAGAGATCAAAATTGTGAAATGACCTAACCCCTGTGTGTTGGTTCCATTTATCTGCAATATAAGGTATGATCTAACCCTGCGTGGTAGTTTTGAAATAGGATTGTTGTTTGATCTGAACTAGTTTGGTACTATATGATACCTTCTGCATATGGATTCAATTCAAAGTTTGCTATGTTTTCTCCAATTTCTGTGAATGGAAAACTTTCCAGCATTTTGACACTGGTCCTTTGCTTGATAATGAAATATGGTTGCATTTGGTTTTGGATAAAAATGTCTACCTTAGATTTGAAATATAGCATGTATGTATCTTAAGAAGATCCACTAATTAAGAATGTACAACATTGTCTGCATTTTTGAATAAGATCCAATTTATTAAAATGTACTCGTGACCCTGCGATAATGGGCTAACAAACTATGACCTGCGGTTGATTTTCGGACAACTCTGTGTATTTTTGTAAATAGATCGTGACCCTACAGTACTTGGAAACAAACCTGCCTGCCTGTGGATGTTTTGTTTTCTGGTGTATATGATCCACATCTAATAACTGATCATGTACAATTCTGATGTATAGCTTCTACTGCGTCGATCTGGTCTCTTAATATTTTCTCAACTATGCGTTTTACCTTTATGGTATATAGATCTATAGACCCTGCATATTTTTGAATCCCTTTGCCTATGTTTTGAGGACTCACGACTGCATGAAGGCATATTTGGTAATCGGTCATACATAGACATACACCAGTGCCATATGTTAGCATTCCTCTAGACCTTAACTGATACCTAGATCGTGATGTCTAGCAACCAATGTTCTAATTGTGGCCTTTTTCAACAACAATTGATCATGATCTCTCTATGGAGAGGACCAACCTCGTGACTCTCCACTTGCTTATTGTGCTTCCCCTTCTAAGAAAAATGAACGGTTTCCTTTTTCAGTCAAACCGATCCTCTTGTTTACATTCGAGTCATTTGACCCTTTAATACTCATTTCGTTCTGTGTTATTAGTCACTGGATATATTAATACACTTGCATGGAATACTTTTGGGGACTACTCTACTGGAACCCTTTATTTTTAAATAGCACATACAGAAAAAATGAGTGAGTTTCATTTGGGGAATCGACCCTTTAATACTCATTTCGTTTTGTGTTATTAGTCACTAGATATATTAATACGCTTGCATGGAATACTTTTGGGGACTACTCTACTGGAACCCTTTATTTTTAAATAACACATACAAAAAAAATGAGCGAGTTTCATTTGGGGAATCGACCCTTTAATACTCATTTCGTTCTGTGTTATTAGTTAGTGGATATAATAATAGGCTTGAATGGAATACTTTTGGGGACTAGTCTATAATAGAAAACTAAGGAAGGGGACTTAGTAAAAGAACATGGCAGGAATTCGTATTGAGTTAATGAATTTTAAAAGAGAGGAATTCATATTACTTTAATGTATTTTAAAAAAAGAGGAATTCTTATTAAGTTTAATGTATTTTAAAAAGAGAGAATTCCTATTACTTTAACGTATTTTAAAAGAGAGGAACTCCTATTAATGTAATGTATTTTAATATATTTTAAAAAGAAAGAATTCCTATTAGTTTAATGTATTTTAAAAAGAGAGAATTCCTATTAATTTAATGTATTTAAAAAGAGGGGATTCCTATTAATTTAATGTATTTATTAAAGGAACCAAAACTCTCTTTTATACTCCTGTGTTTTGTTTTCATTTGAGCATAGAACCTAATAGCAAAAACATAGATTGTTGCATATAGTGAATGGAGTCTTTATGGCTTTATAGAGTGTATACCTTTATGAGTTTAATCTGATTCCTAGAATACGATATGCATTGAGTTTATTTTATATGCTATTAAAATCATGAACTTCATCATTCATACTTATATTTATAAGTATGTTATTGAGTTTGAGAAAGGAAAGCTCAAATACTTTTAAGTATATCTTAGTAATGCAACTATTTCTTAGAAAATGAAAAATCATCTAAAGTGACCGCGTATAAAGTGACCGATATTGTATACTTGGGAAGGTATTTTGGAAGTAGAGCCTCATATTTAATAGCCAAGTTTTTAATCTAAACATGTATTTGCTCGATATTTGATTGGTAAGTGTTGAAAGCAAAGGTGTCATTTATGAGAGAGAACTTGTCGAAAATGAAAGTAAATCGTAACAATTGTGTTGTGTAAATGTAAATATATTGTGGAATTAAGTAAGTAAAAAGGATAACAAAAATTTTGTGGATGTAGCCCTTGGTTGGGGCGAACCACGTATATTGGTGTCTCTTTCTATCATTGTTCTTAAATGTATTGTTTATGCAATTTGGACTCCAGATGACGGATATGTTTGTATGAAAGTGAAAGTACATTTGATTATGATTGTAGAAATAGTTTGTAAGTGTAAGTAACCTTGTATTCTTTATGGGTTTAAGATGATGGTAAGTTTCCATTTGTGGTACACACTTTAAGATCTCGTATTAATAATCACACCCAATGAAACAAAGATATTGTTGATGCTCAAAATGATTCTTCGTATTTATATTTAAAGAATGTATCCACCTTATGATAACAATTACTCTTTAGTACTGACATTTGACTCATTAAAATGTAATGTTTTAAGCAAAAACTTTACCCCATTTCCCTAAAAACACCATGTTGAAAAGTGGGTTCATTACAAATGGTATATCACCAGTTGTAAGAAAACTCAACAGCAGAGCTGTCTCCGTGAAGCTGGTGTCTGGAAATACTATTAGACATTTCCTACAATGCCATATGCGCAAAAAGACCCCAACCGCAGTCCCAAGTTCATCCGAATTAACATTGAATGTTCAACACCAAGTTGAATAAACATATTTATCGAAACGACTAATCGACAAGAAAGTCCCGTCGCATATGAATCAGTTCATTGAGGATGCCCATCTCTGTGGTTGAGTTATTTTAATTATGGATATTTTAGAAGGGGCAGTTTAACTAAGATAGTTGTTTTAATTGGTCTTTTCGATTGAGATTTTATGATCTTTATTGTGGTGAGGCTTATTGCAGGCAATTTACTTTGTTTAGAATTGCTAATAGGTTTTGGATGTTGGTCTTTGTGGGACTCTTTCTTGATTTAGATTTCTAAACTTTAGTCATTACATCCAATTTGCCTCTTACTAAATTTACATTCATTATTAGTTTTTGGGATATTGCTAACACTCTACGACTGACCTGTTTGACATAAAACAAATGGTGGAGCTATGATAGCACCTTGTTTTCAATGACCTGCCTCTTCCCTTAGGTTGGTTTATTAATGTTTTCATCATTAGTTAAAGTAGAGTTAAAAGTAAGAAGTTAGTTTGCACAGAGGTAGCTCTAATCGGGATGGCATTTATTTAGTCTTTTAAAGATTTATCAAGGCCCACAAGAATTCTATAATTTGTTTGAAGACTTATAATATCTAGTAGATAAAAGTTCAGATGTAGTATATATAAAATTGCAAAAGTGGGTGAATTTTTTATTCTGTTGTAATAAATTGAAGTTAATGAGTGGTTGCATTGTCAAAATTCTCAGGTTTTATGTGGTTTCTTGCGAATGGTGTTGGTATAAGAAATTGAAAAGGTTTTGTGGCTTCTTGTAAATGCCTTCTTGTCAATTTTGGTGTTGAAAGGCTCTTATCCAATGAATGAGAAATGAAGTAAGGCATGATTTATGCTAAAGGTTTGATGTTCTTTGAATTAAAAAAATGATAAACTGACCACCTATGGAGTGATTGCAGGCATGGGAAATTGTGGCCCTGAGGAGTGCTAAAGCTCTAGGACTGTAATGAGTTAAGAAGATATGAGAAAGATCTCATGTGAAAAAGGTTATCACCACGAGGAAGTGGTGATGGAGGTAGTGGATGAAAGCTACCTTGTTTTCCCCCGGGCCAGCGAGGGACCACTATGCATTTTGGGGATGCCTAGATGTAAGACATTTTGGTTAAGAATCGTTCCGTACACATTAGAGGACTGTCACATGAGTGGGGGACTCTGTGAAGAGAATAACCTCTATGTGCTGTGGGGGTGTGCGAGAACGGAGGTGCCTCAGCTTCGTGAAGCACCTTGAATAGCACAAAAAGGAGATATGCCTAAGGAAGGGTATCGTCCTTGTGTTGGGTGGCTTGAATTGGTACTTGGAAGTACTGTTAGCACTTGGTGTGCTGGGATGGAGGACATCCAAAGAAAGAATAATGGCAAAGCGCCCTGAATAGCACAAGAAGGAGATACACCCAAGGAAGGGTATCATCCTTGTGTTGGGTGGCTTGGATTGGTACTCAGAGTAATGTTAGCACTTGGAGTGCTGGGATGGAGGACATCCAGAGGAAACGAATAATACCGGGAAGAGGTATGTGCATTACAAGTAAACTGGTACCTATGAGGTAAGATGCCTATTTTTTTTGGCAAATAGAACTGACATGCATATTGGAATCATTGTATAGTGTTGATTTATGAGTTTTACATTGTTTCAATATCGATGCTAGTATACATGCATATGAATGATCTTTAAATGCATGATCATGACAGGAAATACAAAGCAAGCAATCAGAACAGAAAGATGAAAACAAGAAAGGACGACAAAACAGAAGAATGAAATTGGTTGAAAATAGGAACACCGAGGACTGTGTTATTTTTAGGGGGAAAGGATGTAACATCCCTCAAATAAACCCCTGAATGCATTGTAAACTATTGAATAATATTGTATTCGTCTTCTGGTGAGGAGCTCAAGGACAAGGCCCCACCAGTAAGACCTTGTAATTGATACTATCCAGAGTTCCTTAGGATACTTAAGAGTTGGACGCTTCTCAATGACGGGAAATAGAACCCACGAGGGAAAAGAACAGAAAAAGGTCAAAGAGCCTTAACTATGATAACGTAGCTTTGGTCTCGTCATGACTATGGCATCCACAGAGATTCCTGTGTTGCCATATTTAGCCCAATTAAAGGGCCAACTACTTAATATCAAATGTAAGTAAGACATGGTCTAAGTAATTTCAAGGGTACCTAGTGACCTTGACAAAAGGGTCGAGGGGTTAACCGTAAAATAGGAAGAACCAAAGGGGAAAAAACCATCCCGAAGAATTAACGGTTAAGAAACTATTTGAGCTAGTCGCCTTATAAATTGGTCAAAAAGGAAAGAGGGATAAGTCATTTTATTGTATAAAATGATATAGGAAAAGATGGATCAAGTCACTTTCTTATATAAAATTTACATAGTATTATGTCAAAAGAAAAGATAAGGGTAAGTATTTTATTGACATAGGTTTATTAGATAAATAGATAGAATATTTTCTTATATATATATATATATATATATATATATATATATATATAATGACATATTATATAATTATGTCAAACGGGAATGATAGGAATTAAGTCCTTTTTATAATAATAAAAAAGAAAGGATGTCAAACAAAAAGTAAATGGAAAAAAATAATAGAAGGGCATGGATTTGACAATATTGATGAAAGAGATTAAAAAAAAAAACTAAACAACTAATTCCTTCATCAGTTTCGTTAATTTCTTCCTGAAGGAGGGAAATAAATCCTCCTTGAACCCTGACAGTCGTGGCCAAAATCTTGGGCTGAAACGGTCACTAGCAGCAGTGTGGTTAGAGTAGTGGCTCAATGCCTGCTGGTATCAAAGTGGTGGGCATTTGTTAAGCTGTGATGGTTTAGAGCTAGAGCCTGTAGCCTCATGGACGAGGTGAACCACGTGAATATGGTTGTCTCATTTGTAGTATTATGTTGTGCATGTTTATTTTCTTTCTGCATAATGTTGATGTTATATAAAGGCTTATTGGTGGAAAAGGTTAATAATCATGTTTTTGCAGACACCTAATTCGCAAACACATCACTTAATGCATTAAGGTAACAAGCGGTATTCTACAACATGTATGATAGGGACAATGAATTTTTGAACTATAGGGATAGGGATACATCATGATGTGGGTAAAGATAGGTATGGCCTAGGGAACACGAGGATTTATTATGATGTATAGGGATAGATCTCACAACTAATTAGACATCAAAACTCATTCTAAATGCATATGAATGTAACCAGTTTAAACCTAAAAGGATTATAGTTTTATGGTATAAAAGTTTGATGCACATATTTTGAATTATCAATAGTTAAAGGAAGCATTTTCTACAAAAAGAAAAAACTAAAAGGTCCATCCTTATTCTCCATATTTGGCATGACAACTTCACTGAATTCCAAGACAATCATGAAACACATCAACTTGCACTACCTCTACATTACGCGTAGTTGAATATGGATCACCTTGGCACCTTCCCTTTACAATGCAAATAAACTGACACTAACGCACCCCATGAAACAAAAACATGAATAAAATCAATATATGTTCATATGGGAAAAGATATATACTCATGAGAAAAATAATCAAGCTAAGCACATCTTAAGTGGCACCTTAATGTCTTATATTTGTCCCTCATCTCAGAATGGCTACTTACATAAATTCGAGAAGAAACATAAGAACATTGTGAAACCCAAAGAGTTTCAAAGATACAACTATTGTAAGAAGCATTCCAACTTATATAGAATACACATGTACATGTGAAATTTTACATTAGCTACAATCAAACATTGCTAGAGACCATCAACCTAAATAGTGTAATAAATTGAATGGAAAAAAATATACCTTCACAATATTATCTCCATATTTCATCACCATAGATATCGTGACTCTGTTGAAGTCAAATTGATGTCATCAGGTCAAATTGGATTAGAGAACTAAATATGTGTGGAAGTAATATATTAACTTATTTAACATCACCTCTGACCAATATTTCCCACCACAAATGCAATGAAATTAGAAATGATAAGTTTAATTAAGAACATGGTTGTAATTATCGATACATTGATGGTTGAATACTCATGAATAAATCTCCTGCAAAACAAACATTGCGACTTCTAGAAATCAAATGTGCTTTAAATTGAAAATGTTTGTCCTGAACAATCTAAATAAGAGGGATATTGTACATGGTTACAGGAACAAATTGACACATTGAAACATTATCCTCCTCAATTTTAAAGGATAAATAAAAGCAACATTGCTCAACAAAAACTATTAGATTTTCCATAAATCCAAAGATGAAGAGAATAATTACCCATACTTTTCATATTTTCACCTTAAGCTCCGTGTTTTGTAATGAAAAAATCAAAGTTGTATGACTAAATCAGGTTGTTGGGAATCAACCAAAATTCTAGAATATTTCCTAACTAGAGACTTGGAGGTCTAACATTCTACATTAATGTCAGATGATAAAGAATGTGAGATATCTTATGTCTGATGCAAAGGTTGTTGTGTACTTGGACTTTTCAAAGACTGGAGATGGGACTATGGTGATTCATTTTCACCCAATGACTATGAGTTGTTGAAAGTATGTAATATTTCTGAAGCATGCCAATAAAAAACTTGTATTTGGTACCTGTGTGAAATAGTTTGTGCAAACATAGTTTTCCTCTGGGAATTGAATTGGATGATATGTGAATGGATATAAGACAAAATATCAAGCAACATTTGGTATTGTGTGAATTGACAAACACTAGAATATGATTTTATTCAGAGTTCATTTTTATGTGGGTTAAAATGTCTTATATTGGATGCAATCTATATTTTTGATCTAGAATTAGCATTACCATGGGCCTAAACTTAAGATTTCAATCACCAAGATGAAAAGGAGGGGGGAAAGAGGACAACCATGTATGATACCACATGATGTAGGGAAACAATTTGTAGGAGTCCCATTGATCAAGAGAGAAAAATTCAAGGAACCGACACACCCCATAATCCAATTGACCCCATCCTTAGGTACACCAATCTATAAGAGGACTAGTCTAAGAAAAGTTCAATTTACACGGTCAAATGCTTTAACCAGATCTAGCTTGAGGAAAAAAACCTTCTTCTTTTTCATCTTAATGGAGTGTAGTAGTTCCTAGGTAATTCCAGCCGGGTCTATAATCTATCTATTGTGGAGAAAGCTAAACTGATGAGATGAAATGGCCTTTTCCAGGTAAGGCTTCAGTCTAATGGAAACTATCTTGGAAATGGTCTTATAAACCAAGTTGCAAAGTGAAATAGGCCTGAAGTCTGCAAATGAAAGTGGATTATCAAATTTTGGAATGAGCGAACTGAAGGTGGCATTTAAGGCACATGTGACCTTACCTTCCAAATGAGACTGTTCCACTTCCCTAAGGAGATCAGATCCCACTAGTTGAAAGAAGCTGAGAAAGAACTCAACTGGCCAAAATGATTTTATTCGGAGTTCATTTTTATGTGGGTTAAAATGTCTTATATTGGATGCAATCTATATTTTTGATCTAGAATTAGCATTACAATGGACCTAATATGTAAAATCTTTTTTCCCCTAAAATCATATTTTGATAGACGTGTCCATTCATTGGATCCACATGATATACATAAGAGAAATTTTTAGGTTATAACTGATGGAAGTCAACATCATTGCTTAAAGGAAATAGAATAAGTATTTCAATATAGTCTAATGATGGATTATGAAAAACCTTTCAGTTATGTTGAGTGTCATGTAACCTTCAAGAAGATTGGTAGGTCAATATAAGGCACTGTGGGAGTTATGTGACAAGATGACACTTTCTATTGATGATGATAAGGAACAATAGGGAACATCATCCAAGATTTCCTCCATAACTACAATGCACACACCTAGAGAACAATTCCGAATTTCCAACTGTTTAGTTCATTTTAATTGTTGAGCATCTTTTTCAACTATGTACATTTCAATAGAAACATTATGTTTACAGATTTTGAGTGTGCATTTTTTATTACTTATTGTGTTGCTAGTTAGAATGTGAGCTCGTTGTAAAGCTATAAGAAGTCCTTTACAAAGGTTGATACATCATTGATATTGACACTTTTGAAATAAAATCTCATAGTTTTTTAGACTATTTTTTTCCTTTTTAATCCCAATTTTAGGAAATAAAGGTTTAGTTGGTGGCATATCATTAATATATATTAATGGTTATGGTTGATTAATAATCTATTATGGGATATGCAAAGTCAAAGATAGTGAACTACAACAAGAGTGCTCAAAAAAAGAGAGAGATACTACCAATTATGAGTGTAATGGATGAATGTATAGTAGAAGGAACATGGGAGATTTGTATGGATTTTTTTCTTACATGTTTTTGTAGGTTCATTTAAGTGGGACAGTAAGGGTTCCCTTACTAGATGGTTACGCAATGATGGGGCCAACCTCAGTGGATGAAGAAGGATCATTAAGTATAGAAGTGTAGAGAAAAGGTTTGTTGTGTGCCCATTGATGTCACAAATGGAACATGTAGGTGGAATGTAAACATTGATGATGATCTTGGTGTCTACGACCAAACTAGAGATATCATTGCACTGTAATTTCTTGTTGTTTTTCCCAATAACTTTGTTGGCACATGCATTAGTTAGGATTATGAATGGAATCATTAGCTACAAGGATACCTATGTTAGTGTATCTGAAGATACTATATGGTGGATGACTAAGTGAGGGGAGGGTGTAAAAAAGGGACCTAATTATGGGGGTGAAAGATACCATACTAGAATTCCTAAGGAAAATGGGCATTAAGTGTGGATGCTACAATTAATGTAGAGGAAGTATTATATAATAATTATTTGAAGGATGTGATCATGCTCAGGTAAGTGAATATCTCACCAGTAGAACTAGGGGTGGTGCACCACAGTATTCTCCTAGTAGTGTGGAGTCCTTGAAAATACCTAGGCCCATATCAGTTTAAGACGTATTTTATTTACTATAATGGGTAAGATGTTTTCTAGATTGGTGTGTGGTCGGGGATCATAACATGTAAGGTTTTCTACTGTAGCAACCTTTCTATTGCAAGGGAACATCATTGTGTAGAAGATTGAGGATTCAACCACTTTTATAATATACAAACAGTGGTTACCAAGAAATATGTTTTATTCTAGTGGAGCAACTAGAACATTAAAATTAATCAATTATGTCTTGCCCACCAAGTTGAAGGGGACATTCTAGTATAGAACTTATACTTGTTAAGGGTGATTGTCATAATCCCATAGGGTAATGATTGATGGTACGAGCTAATGGGAGTTGAAAGAAACATGCCTATAGTTCTGGTTTTGGGTGATCCAATAAATTTCACAAGTGTTTTAGGAAAAACATGCTTTGACCCTAAGGCAACTTTTACACTATTATAATTATTCTTCTCCTTGAAATTATTATTATTATGCAAAAATTAGTTGATCACGAACATAACTAAATGATCTTAAAAATTAAGAAATACTATATATTCATTTTTATTATTTTATTTTCTTTAATTTAACACCTTTGGGTATATATATATATAAGGAGAGGATTTTTTTTTTAATTCTTTTATACATATTTGATGGAGTTTTTATTTAACATAATAAAAACATTAAAGTGATTCTTATATATATTATTATTAAGTTTAAAAGTATCAAATTTATGTACATATCATTAGACGAAATTGTTATTTTTTAATATTTGTTTGGTTAAAGCTTTCTTGAAATAAAAACCATGTTTTCCTCCCATTATAAAGGACGTGCATCTTTGCATGAAGTTCTCCACATTAAGAAATTTGTAACAAAATTGTTATTTCCTTATACCTCCGTTTTGAGAGGATTTATGATGCCACCTTTATAATTAAGGTTATCGCCACATTTTGGGTTACTTTTGAGAGGATATAATGGCTGAAGCATGTATTTTTATGGTTTCCACGACACCACATTAGAGGGGAATATCTCAAGGGTAAACCGAGTTTCATTCTTAAGCTTGTAAGTAAGTGCATTTATTATTTTTTGCATTTGGAATCGATAAGGAACTAAATGGTTTGCTAATTGATTGTGGAGAGAATTTTAAATGTCATAACTATCATATCCTCAAAGAGGGGAAATGAAACATCGAAGAGAACTTTGATATGTTTCAAAAATGAGAGAAAGTTGTGTGTAGATAATATAAGTTAATGTGATGAAAGAAAGTCTAGAAAAATAAGTGAAAATAAGTTACATCAAACTTTTAATTCGCTACATAGATGAAAATAAGTTTCTCCAAAAAGATTTTGTACATAAAGTTTTTAGGTTTGAAAACATTCGATGAATAAGTCAATGTTTTTGTCTTGATCCTTTGAATGCCAATGGAATCTTACAAAGCAAAAAGGTCCAAAAATCCAAGGGGCGTAGTTATAGGTAGCTTTAGAGAACCTTGAAACTCTTGGATGTGGAGGAACTATACCTTTGAAGCTGAGACCTGACCTGGACGTGGAGAGAGTATACCTTTGAAATTGAAACTTGAACTATGCGAGACATCAAAATTTCTGCACATCATAATTTCCACAAACGACGCCATTTTTCGTGTCGACCATTCTTGTGGGTCCTCTTATAATCTCATGTATTGAAAATAATTGAAAGGCCAAATAAGGTTGACAAGTCGAGAAAATATTTTGTTTCAAGTTTTTAATATCCCAAGTCAATCCTCGTATTGAATATAGATAGTATATAGTTAGGATTTCCATTAGTATTTTTATACGAGGATCTGTAGAGCATGCATTACCTACACGCATCAATTTGTGAATCGATGAGACTTTATCCACTGGTCCTCTTGGACTCCAAGCAAGCACGCTCTCCACAATGACTTTCTGCCTGACGAGACTATCGTGCACAGAGGCACTTGAGTGATTTACCACCCATACACCATGGGTCGTAGGGACGCCATCTGGGGTATTGACTGCCTCGAATTCAAACCAGAAAGATGGTTGAACAAGGATGGGCATTTTATCCCACAAAGTCGCTTCAAATTTGCAGTGTTCCAAGGCGGTGTGCGAGTCTATCTGGGAAGAGATATGGCATTTATTTAAATGAAATATGTTGCGAAAATGTGGTTTCTATGTTCCTGTATTGCAGTGCCTAGTTGAATATTCGGTTGTGGGAAATCCAAATCTCATTCACAGCTTGGAATCGATAAGGAAGTGCATTTATTATTTTTTGCATTTGGAATCGATAAGGAAGTGAATGGTTTGCAATTATTTTAAATGTCATAACTAGCATACCCTCAAAGAGGGGGAAATGAAACATCGAAGAGAACTATGATATGTTTCAAAAATGAGAGAAAGTTGTGTGTAGATAATATAAGTTAATGTGATAAAAGAAAGTCTAGGAAAATAAGTGAAAATAAGTTACATCAAACTTCTAATTCGCTACATAGATGAAAATAAGTTTCTCCAAAAAGATTTTGTACATAAAGTTTTTAGATTTGAAAACATTCGGTGAATAAGTCAATGTTTTTGCATTGATCCTTTGAATGCCAATGGAATCTTACAAAGCAAAAAAGTCCAAAAATCCAAGGGGCGTAGTTATAGGAGTTTTCCAATTTTTAGGTAGCTTTAGAGAACCTTGAAACTCCTGGATGTGGAGGAACTATACCTTTGAAACTGAGACCTCACCTGGATGTGAAGAGAGTATACCTTTGAAATTGAAACTTGAACTATGCAAGACATCAAAATTTCTGCACATCATAATTTCCACAAACGCCACCATTTTTCGTGTTGACCATTCTTGTGGGTCCTCTTATAATCTCATGTATTGAAGATCATTGAATGTCCAAATAAGGTTGACAAGTCCAGAAAATATTTTGTTTCATGTTTTTAATATCCCAAGTCAATCCTCATATTGAATATAGATAGTATATAGGGTGTGTGCAAGAAGTTGAGGGTCTCTTTTGGCGCGTTAGATGCAATACAAAACTGAAAAAACAGGCATCCATCAACTTGGACGCATATTTTGAGACACTTACACAATGAATCTTGCGATCAGTAAAAAACAAGAAATGTAGGAAATTGAATGACCTTTCCAAATATATATTTTTTTTCTATTGAAAATGCTGTCAACTATCTAAAGTTAGATAAATTTTAACAGGCACTTTTTATTTTTTGGACAAATTATAAGGTATATGTTTTTGTGGGTGCAGCGTCTGAGTGTCTAAATGATGGAATAAACTTACGAAACTGGTATACATATAGAGAACATATAGGACTAGTGCACGACTATTTTTCCAATAATAAAAATAATATTTTTAATTTTTTTAAAAATTATCTAAGAGATCAAACCTCGAAAACGGTACGTCAATTGTGGGTGCAGCATTTGAATGTCTTAATGCAATTATTTGGAAATGGGTTTTTTATAGCATGTATAGGTTGGTGTTCTTTAGTGCACCATACAATTTTTTTTTTAAATGGTTGAGAAACGAAAGAGATATGGACGAAACACTACCAGTGTGTTTTTTGAGTTGAGGAGTGATGACAGAAGATAAATAAGAAATAATAGAAAAAATTATGTATTCTTGTTAAAATTTGCATATTTAGAATCTGCAAAAAAAACCATATCTGTTTCTAAAATCTCATAAAAAATGGAGGTGTGCAGCATAATCAGACGAACTGCTAAACATGAGCATATTGAAAATTTGGATATAATGCTGAATTTGCCATGGTTTATCATACTCCAAGGCACAGGCATGTTGAATCCGAAGCAAAGTACAAAGCAGACACATAGGCATAGGAATTCCATGAAAGCATGGGTGGAGGCTCGGCCTTATCATTTGGAGGGAATAAATTTTTGAATTTAAAAACTACTTTAGCGCGATTTAGTTAAAGAAAAACGTGTGCGCATTGTAAATGAACAAAACGCGTGCATGTTATATACAAACACATCACGTGCGCGTTTTGTAAAAGCAAAATAGCGTTCATCATCATCATCATAATGCTCATCTTCATCATCATCTTCATCTTCATCATCATGTTCATCTTCATCATCATGATCATCATCGTCGTCATCATTATCCTCATCATCATCATCACCATCACCATCGTCATCTTCATCATCCTCATCATCATCATCACCATCAACATCATGAACATCATCATCAACATGATCATCATCATCACCATCAACATCAACATCATGAACATCATCATCACCATCGTCGTCATCATCATCATCAACATCATTCTCATCATCATCATCCTCATCCTCTTCCTCATCATCATCATTATCATCATCATCATCATCATCTTCATCATCATCATCATCCTCAACATCAACATCATAAACATTGTCATCACCATCATCATCATCATCATCTTCATCATCATCATCATCATCACCATGATCATCGATCATCGATCATCATCATCAACATTTCCATGTTCATCATCATCATCTTCATCATGTTCATCATCAACATCATCATCATCATCATCTTCATCTTCATCATCATCATCATCGTTATCAACATCATCATCATCATCCTCATCATCATCATCATCATCATCTTCATCTTCATCATCATCACCATCGTCATCATCATCACCTTCATCATCATCATCATCATCATCATCATCACCATGATCATCATCATCACCATCAACATCATGAACATGATCATCAGAATCATCACCGTCATCATCAACATCATCATCACCATCTTCATCGTCATCATCATCATCATCATCATCACCTTCCTCCTCCTCCTCCTCCTCCTCCTCCTCATCATCATCATCAACACCATCGCCATCATCATCATCATCATCATCATCATCACCATTGTCGTCATCATCATCATCATCACCATTCCCATCATCATCTTCATCATCATCATCATCATTATCAACATCATCATCATCATCCTCATCATCATCCTCACCATCAACATCACCACCATCATCATCACCATCATCATCACCATGAACATCATCTTCATCATCTTCGTCTTCATCTTCATCATCATCATCATCCTCGTCATCATCATCACCTTCATCATCATCATCATCATCATCATCATCATCAACAACATGATCATCATCATCACCATTAACATCGTGAACATCATCATCATCATCCTCATCATCATCACCATCAACATCATGAACATCATCATCATGATCATAACCATCAACATCATGAACATCATCATCATCATCATCCTCATCATCATCACCATCAACATCATGAACATCATCATCACCATTAACATCGTGAACATCATCATCATCATCCTCATCATCATCACCATCAACATCATGAACATCATCATCATTCATCATCATCATCATCATCACCATCAACATCATGAACATCATCCTCATCATCCTCATCATCATCACCATCAACATCATGAACATCATCATCATTCATCATCTTCATCATCATCACCATCAACATCATGAACATCATCATCATCATCCTCATCGCCATCATCATTATAACCTTCATCATCATCATCATCATCAACATGATCATCATCACCACCATCATCAACGTGAACAACCTCATCATCATCACCATCACCATCATCAACATCATCATCATCATCATCATCATCATCATCATCACCACCATCATCAACGTGAACAACCTCATCATCATCACCATCACCATCATCAACATCATCATCATCATCATCATCATCATCATCATCACCATCATCATCATCCTCATCATCATCATTATCATCATCATCACCATCATCATCATCATCATCACCATCAACATCATCTTCCTCACCATCATCATCATCATCATCATCATCCTCATCATCATCATCACCTTCATCATCATCATCATCATCATCATCATCATCAACATGATGACCATCATCACCATTAACATCGTGAACATCATCATCATCATCCTCATCATCATTCTCATCACCATCAACATCATGAACATCATCATCATCATCATCATCATCATCAACATCATCTTCATCATCTTCATCTTCATCATCCTCCTCATCCACATCCTCATCCTCATCATCACCTTCATCATCATCATCATCATCATCATCATCATCATCACCATCAACATCATGAACATCATCATCATCATCCTCATCATCATCACCATCAACATCATCACCGTCATCATCATCATCATCATCATCACCATCAACATCATCTTCATCATCTTCGTCTTCATCTTCTTCATCATCATCACCTTGATCATCATCATCATCAACAATAACATGATCATCATCATCACCATTGACATCGTGAACATCATCATCACCATCCTCATCATCATCACCATCAACATCATCACCATCATCATCATCATCATC
>LPNX010250573.1:0-71942 GCA_001517045.1 Pseudotsuga menziesii
GCTCTGTGCTTGCCCCCAAGGTCACACCTCTCCCACTTTCTCAAGTGAGGAGACAGCTTTCGGAAGATTTCTGCTGCTGGTGTGCAATCGGTGGACAACAGGTTGAACCTTTAGACATTTAGCTATGTCCTTTTGATCAAATAAATTTTCTAGAGGAATAATACCATTTGGAATATACTTTCTTTTTAGTTGGATTATATTTTTTCGTCCAATCATGTTCTTTAACTTTGTTGAACATCGGCTTCTACAAACTGTACATTTTCTTAGAAGTTATCTGAATCTTGGTTCTGTGTGTCTATATGCATATTTACAAACTCATCTGACAACTCCAAAAATATTTTTTCTGTAGATCATCTTCAAATACTTTCCAATATTTGGAGTTGTCAGGGATGGAAGGTCTATTTATAATTGCTATTTTATATTTCTTCTTTGAATAGATGGGAACTTCAAAATTTCCAGGAGTAGTGTCCATAGAATCAACTACTTGATTTTCTCTTCTGGGAATAAACTCTGACTTTGTATTCTATAAATAAATTACCCGACATATCTTCATTTCTATAGGCCCTCATTCTGGGATGTTTTTTTTTGGCAACTGTCATTCACTTGATTCACTACTAGCTCAAGATCCTCAAAAACATCTATTCTTTTGGCTTTCAAATCCTTCAAAGAATTCAGTCCTAACAACAAAGCTTCATACTCTGCCAAATTATTGTTACACTCAAATGTCAATTTATAAGAATAAACTTTAAAGTCCCTATTTGGAGAAATTATCCATATACCAACACCAGCTCTTCTTTACTAATGGACCCATCAAAGTACATTGTCCACAGTCCCTCTTCATTCTATTTTTTCTCTAATTCTTGTTGTCTTTTGGGAAAATCTTTTTCCTCTTTTACTTCAACAACTATAGCTATTTCTGGGTCAGCATGAGAGTCATTAAAAAATATGGAAGATCCCAAATAGGTATCTACAACATATATTGCATGGTTATTATGTTTGTCTTGGATACTAACCATGTATGATAACCTTTTTTCTCTTTACAATATCCTGTCACGTCCAAACAAAGGAATGGTTGCATAAGGCATGTCCATCTATAATGTTCCTTTCAGTTTTGAAGCCCATAATCTTGACAATAGCATACCAAATTTGGGAGGGATGTCAACCACTACTACGCCCATGACAATACTCTTGGCTGGAATCTATACAAGAGTTACTACCATGTCTTTAATCAACCCCAAACCTCTTATATTTATAGAATCAAAAGAATACAGGTCTTTATAAGGCCTTATAATTTCCAATCCTAAACTCTCCATCACTACTCTTGGCATGAAATTATGAGATGCTCCAGAATCTGGGATAGTGTTGTGTAAAATCATGTCATGAATAGTCAAACTTACATAGCAAGGTGCGACATCCTCGTCATCTATATATTCAACTCTAGACCTAAGAACAATGGTGGGAGCATCATCTATTAGCTCTGGGGTGTCTGGTTGACAATATCCCTTAGTTTTTACCATATTAGTTATATTATCTTTGTACTGATTATTCCTGAACAATTCACTAAATGGAATAAAAATCTTTAATTTGGACAATTCATTTTGTAAATTGAAATAAGAGGATCATCTATAAACATAAACTGTATTGTCTCTCTAACTTCTTTTGACATTTCTCCTTTATTATTTGAAGCTTTATGTACAACATTTTCTTTTTTCTTATCTTTTTGTTTTTTTCTATTTTTTTTTCTGTTTTATGTTGACTACTGGAAGGCTGATTTGAATTGGACGTTCCTTTATTAATAACTACATCTCTACTTCTCAGTTTTAATTTCTTTTGGAAATCATCAATTGCATTTTGATAACCCCTCTGATACTGTTCTAATTCTATCTCAAATGTATTACAGTCGTCCTCTTGAAAAACAAATTGTGATTTTATTCAGTGAGATAACACTCAGAATCCAAATCATCAAAGTGATGTATCTAATTATCCATTGGGTCGTTTTCTTCCTCCTCATCAACATAATTTTCTGGAAATTGAGGTCTTATCTATTGGTCTTCAGGATTTCTAGGATTCCTTTGCTATCTCTTCCTTATTTGAGGGGAAGGAAGAGGTCTTCTAAAGTTTGGATTTCTTATTTGGGGTCCAGGTCATTCTTTTTTAAGTGATATGTTATCTAATTCTAACCTCTCCATTAACCTCTCCATTGTCTTATTCATTATGTCAAACTTGGCATCAATTGAAGAAGAAGAAGTAGAAGGTTGAATTTCTTCTCTCATTTTTATCTTATCCACTTCCACTCATTGTTTCATTTTCCCTAAATCCATCAAATTAGCTTCCACCTCAAAAGCATATTTAAACATAGCGGGAAGGTTAGTATATTTACTCTCTCTTAATAATAGGGAAAATTCACTTTCAAAGGCATCTGCATAAAGTAGTTTAGAAACTCCTACAAGGGGTTTAATTTATGTTGGAATTGAATTGTAAATCCTCTTCAATCTACTAGAGAACTCATGTACCAGCTAAAAATTTCCCTTCTTTAGATTATTATACTAAGATAGAACTTGTAAGGGACTCTTCTTGTCTTCCCACCTATCTAATAATGGAGTTTGAAAATATTCAAAGGTAGGTATATATCTTGTAGGAAAATCCTTAAACCACCTCTTTTCCTCTCCAGATAGATTGATGAATTTCAAGTGTTTACTTTTTCTTTCAAAATATGCCCTATTTTAAGAGGAGAGTAATAAAGTTTTTTCCCAAAATGCATAAATTTGAATAACACACACCTAAACTTGAAATTAGAATTTGGTTTCCTATCTTTCCAACAAAAATGAAAAATAGATCTCTAAAGGTAGGAAGAAAAAGATCAAATGAACATTTCCAATCAAATATTGAAACAAATATTCTTTTTCTATTATGAAACTTGAAATTTTTTATTTTATTTTTTTATAAAACTAATATTTAACAAAATCAAAATTTGAAGTAAACAAAAACAATTTGTTTTTTTTTTGAGTAATTTTAAATCTAATAAAGAACATCAAAGGAAAAAAATTTCTTTGAACTATTATCCAAAGAAATATCTAAGGAAACAAACATCAATCCCAACATAAGAGAACTTGAGACAAACTAAATACATTCAAACTAAAATGAAATGCATATTTTATAATTAATGAATACAATCCACAAAAAAGAGCGTGGTTTCGAGCAAAGCGTGAGCGATGCCACTTGTCCACTATGAAAAAGCATTAGTGACCCCACTTGTATTCTATCAATAAGCATATGTGACTCTCTATCAACAAAATATGAAATCATTAGAGAATAGACGATGTTGGATGAAAAAAACCAAGTGTGTCGGCATAGATTAGGATCTAAAAAATAATAAGCACCTTCGAATTTAACAAACACTAAACAATTTGAACTTTTCTAAGATCAAATACTAACCTGGAGAGGCAAAATAAGATTTTAAAAAAGCGAATTTCACACCATTTGAGTAAAAAAAATGAAAACTTATATTTTGCAGTAAAAAAAAATCAAAACCAAAGAATAAGATGTATATATCTTTCCCTAGTGGATTCACCAATTTTGTTACTGGAAAACTATTGTTACTCTGGACAAAGCCATTTCCCTAGTCTATATGGTATAGATCTAGAACAAAGGAGAAACAACTATGAAATCATTTCCCTAGATTTAGAAAGATTACTTGATTGTAATGAATGTTAAATGTACAACATCATGAGTCATTATCCATGAGAATTGTGTTCTATCAAGTCCAGAACTTATGTTGTATTAGGTTCAGCAACCTCTTTATGATATTTGTGTTGTATCAATTCCAAAACTTATGTTGTATTAAGTTCATCAACTTATGTTGTATTAAGTTAAGATATTGTGTTCTGTCAAGATAGAATGGTGAGGGTATGAGAGATGCATGTACTATGATATTATGTTGTATTAATATCAGGGCCTTATGTTGAATTAAGTTTAGGAGTCTTATGTTGTATCAAGACTATAGAATTATGTTGTATCAAGTCTGTACTTGTGTTGTATCAAGTTAAATGATTCTCATACATAGTACCATATGAGATGGTTCTCCTTAAATGGAGATGGTCTTTTTTTGTTCAAGAATGGTCTATTATATTTTTATCATTCAATCTAGCATTATGATTTTAGGATCTTACCTGAGAGAATAATATGCACAGAAATAAAACACAAGAGACAATGAACACAAAGATTTTCCTCGGGGAAACCATAAAGGAGAAAACCCTAAAACTTCCTCTGAGATAGAATCAGCACCAAAAGAACAACCCCAAAAATAGTAAGATGATCTCCCAACAATAGTAGTCTCTCTCTCTCTTGTCCCAACAACTTCTTCTCTCCCTCATGCATGCCAGTGAGTGAGTGTGTGTGTGTAATAAATAGAGTGTCTCACTCTCCATTTATATTCTTTCGTTCACTTAACCTTTAACTATGTTCTGTAGGCTCGAGTAACCACAACTAGGGTACCAATGACCTGACTTACATTAACTCACCTAGGGCCTACTTCTGTAGGAGAGTCTAATAACCCTAGTGCCCCACAACTATGGGAAATTTAACCCTTGATCAATAGGAGGGTTACCCACAATGACTTTACATGACTTGTTTTCATTATTGAGTCTCCCGATAGGAACATCGGGGCATGAATTGACTCAAATACATTACAGACACTTCCTGGAATAAACATCGGGATACAATATGTAATATATACAAGTGAATACATTCCGAAGTTACAAATACATCAAAAATCCCTCTTAACTGGGAAGATATTCTCTTGACACAAATTTTCAGCACTGGTCTTCTTCTCTGTATCAACTGGATCATCTCATCATCTTCATCTTCAAGTCATATTCATCTATATTTGGATCATCACCACTGGATCTAGATCATCATTGCTGGATCATCACTGGTGCTATCTCTTGATTCTTCTCATCACAGGAAGTTCTACAGAGCCAACCCTTTTTCATGCTAGTTATAGGCCTAGCCTTCATGTAGGTATTTATCATATTCAACACTTATATCTAACCATGGAATGAAGCATGTTAGAAAGGCCTGCCCAGCACTTACATTTGACCATCTAAGAACCATGTCAGAAATGCACACCCACCACTCACATCTGACCATAGGAGGAACACATCCAAAACCCATGTCAGAAAGGCCCAACACTCACATTCGACCTCATCTTTTCAGAAAGGCTCTGCACTTACATCTGACCATGTGTAAACACATCGCACCAGAATGGCTCTGCACTTACATCTGACCATGTGTAAACACATCGCGCCAGAATGGCTCTACACTTACATATGACCATGTGTAAACACATCGTGCCAGAATGGATCTGCACTTACATCCGACCATGTGAGAACACATCACATCAAAATGTCTCTCAGTCCCATATTGAGTATTCTTGGTAACTGACCAGGTACCTCCATTCTCCCAGAGAATGAAATTCAGCGCTTATATCTGATCATGTGGGAACACATCCCACAGTCACCTCAGAATGTCTCAACACTAACATCTACCATGGAAGGAACCAATCCTCTCACCATGACAAAATGGCTCAACCCTTACATCTCACCATGGAAGGAACCAATCCTCTCACCATGTCAGAATGGATCACAGACTCATCACTTCCCCTTGGAGGGAACCTCGGTATGGAGAACACCAAGTTTCTCCCTGAAGTATTCAAACTTCACTCTGGGCAATGGATTTGTCAACACATCAGCTATCTATTCATTCGTTGCAACATACTGGAGCTTCACTACTCCTCTCTGCACCATATCCCTGATATAGTGATATTTTATCGTGATATGCTTTGAATTGTCATGGAACACCAGGTTCTTAGACAACTTCACACAACTATGGTGGTCACAATATATACAAGTAGCATCGAAATGGAGATCAAATAAATCAAATAGTAGCTTCCTCATCCATACTTCCTCACAACTACTTGAACAAGCTGTGACATACTCTTCTTCAGCTCTAATCAATGCCATTTAGGACTCCATCCTGCCAAACTAAGAGATCACACCTAATCTCATAAGTAGCACCTTGGACTTCTCTTCCTATCAATGGAATTGCATGCCCAATACGAATCCACATAACCCTCCAGATTAATCTTCTTGATTCATATCATACTTGAGGCCATACTCAACTGTACCCTTCAGGTACCTCACTGCATGCTTTTCAACCATCAGGTGAACATGTATTAATGTGTTCACAGCAAAGAAAATATCTAGTCTCGTATTCATCAGGTACATCAAGGAACAAATTGTCTGACGATACATCGTGGCATCAACCGACTCTGATGAAGAAACACTCAATAGCTTCAGATTCGATGCCATAGGTGTGGTCATGCACTTGAAATCAATCATCCCGAATCTTTTCAAAATGTCTACCGCATACTTCCCTTGTCCCAGGGAAATTCCATCTGCATTATTCCACACCTCCATGCTTACAAAGTAGTGCAGCATATCCAACTCCTTCATCTTGAACTCAGCAACAAGTCTCCTTCTTGCAACTTTAATGAGTTCCTCTTTTCTTTCAGGAACAAGCCATCGACATATAACATGAGCATCGCTGGTCTTCCACCTTCAACCTTGAACAAAATATTGGAATCTTCTCTACTCTTAGTAAATCCTAGAGTCATCAGTAATCTATCCATCCTGTCGTACCATGTTGAACCTCGGGATCTTCTACAGTCACTCCCTCTGAAGCGAAGCATCATTATCCCTTTTTATTTTATACTCTATGCACTAAAACATGATGTACCAAAGTTACAAGTAGCTTCCTCTGCTACTAATATTCTATGTATCCATGTGGGGTCACTATATACCAAGATCCTCTATCTTGAACCTTTTCAAAAGTTCTTCTCGCACCCATTTGTGAGCTTGTCATCCTCTATAGGCTTTCATCTTCAACCTTGTAGCAAACGTTAAGATATTCATCACTCTAGGTGATCTTCAAGCTCCTCACGTATGTGTTATCCCATGGGTGTCTTCTGATCTCATACAAGGCCTTCTTTCATTTGCACACATGATTCTTCCTATCATGTGTTTCAACTCCCACTGGCTAGAAATGTCTCTTCGTAGTCTATGCCTTCTTTTCATGAGAAGCTTCGTGCTATGAATCTTTCCTTGTATCCCATGATGTTTCCATCTACTAGATGATGGAACTATGAACTTCCCTTCACGTATTGATACTGCAACCTAGACATCATTCTTCTTGAACTGGTCTTCCCTTTCTTCTTGGTTACTTATTCATAGCTTGAAATTTCTGCATCAATTGTGTCAATGCATTTGTCATATTATTCTTCATCTTAAAGTGTCATCACTTGTTCATCGGAACAATTCTCATCCTTATTTGCTTGTAGGTGATTTTACGCGATCTTTCCTACAAGTCAAATGCATAGTTGTATGGTTAGAAACATTTCATAAGGTATATTCATAATGAAAAATTCTTTTGCATCAAGATATATGATTATGCAACTATTTTATCCAATACAAAATTCATCCATATCTCACGGAAAATTTCTAGATGCCTTCCATCTCTACTAGGACAACATTGAGATTGTGCACTAATCCAATATGTCAGCAAAGAGGTTTTATTCTAGATAAGTAGCAATGGAGATTTGTATAGCACCATGAGCTACTTACCCATCACATGCATATTAGTAGTATATTGTGATTAATGAAAACATTCTATCATGCATAATACATCAACTGAATATAAACAAACGCATAACAAAAACAATATCATGAAATGACAATTGAATACTTATATTTATTTGTTTCATGGGTAGACTCCTTCTTGAGCCTTCAGCTTCTTCATCTTCTTCATTCATAATAGCATCATTTCTCATCCAAATGATAAGATGGATAAGAGGTTCTTTAAGAGTTGATTTCTTCATATTCCTCATCACTTGAGGAATCTTCTTTGGATGGTGAGAGCTTGATCTTTAGTTGCTCCCATATTCTCTTATCTTATTATGAGTCAAGCTTCTTCTTCTTCCCAGAGTCTGCTAAAAGTAATCACTTCCTTCTGGCACAAATTCCTCGCATGAATGAATCCCATGATCCTAGGAGGCCATTCAAGGTGGCTATCAGCACTTTTGCATTCTCCACTTCTTCTTCTACTGCTACAAGTTGTTCTTTGATTTGAGAGACCCTCGTAAAGTATGATTGTATGGTCTCTTCATTCTGGATTTTCACATTCTTCAACTGTTTTCTTAAAGTCATATTTTGATTTATGTTCTTTCCTTCAAATAGCTTGGTCAAGGAATCAAACATCTATTTTGATGTCTTTATGGAATACAATTGTAGTGTAAGGTGATCCGTGATTGAATCAACAATGATCTTCTTGGCCTTGACCAAGTTCTTCTGGTGTAAGGCTTTTAGCCTCATCTCCCTCTCGAACTAGAAAATCTCTACTTATGTAGGTGTAGAATTCATTTTCTTCAGAGAGATCATATACTTCCATGCTTGGAATTTTTCAGCTTCATCAAGCTTATTATCAAGCTGATGTGATAGATCACCTGGAAATGAGAACCTCAAATGAAAATAGAAAAAGATTAGATCTTACCGATTTGAGGTGTCCATCCTAGTTCAGGAGCTGGTTGATCTATGGTTTGTTAGAGAAACCCTAATTTTCAAAACTTGGAATATTTCAGATCCTATTGGATAAAAATATAGACCTCTTCAAGATGAGCTGTCCAATGTACTCCTTTTCTGAAAATAGTGGAGGGAAACTCCCAGAACAAGAATCCCTAGTTTTCCAATTTCTTCTACAGAAATTCCTGATACTGTTTCTGTAGTATCTCTGCAATTACTACATCTATGTGTCTGAAACTTCATAATAAGGTATCCCCGCCTATCCTTATTCCAAAATAATAGGTTTCATCAGAATGGGTTTCACCAATTGGGACTTATGAGAGATTTATCAAGTTGACATGTTTCAGGACTACTCAGAATAGCGAAGTTGTGCGGACTTCCACGTGTCACTATTTTATCTTCAGGGTCTGAAACTTTGACCACAAAAATTAAAGTCTATGCCTTTTCTAGAACTTCTTGAAAAATTTAATTTGGACCTCTATAAATCCTAGATATAGAAATTCTCCCTAGGTGTCCTGTTTAGGGATGAATCCTGGAAGAGGCTGGAACCCTAACTTGGAGGAATCATATCTCCTATAATATAACGAATATGAGGCTGGAACTTGGACACAGTGTACACAAGGATTTTATATGTGACTTGTGAAAGTTTAGGTGCTCGAGACTTTTACAATCCTAAGCTATAGTGAAGTTACCAAAACGTATCAGTTTTAGTATTTAGGGTTTTTTCCAGCCCGGGGTCAAACTAGGGTTTGACTTTCCCGTAGTTAACCCAACCAAAAATATTGACCCAGGTCTCTAAAATTCAATTTTTATGAGGAGATAAATCCTATTTCGGGCTCACCCAAAAACTATTCTTCTGTAAAAATCCCTAATTTCCCACACCGAAAACTGAAAATGCTCAGAATCGAATTCCGCTTCGACAGAAAGATGCGCCTTTCAATGGAGAGTCATCCTAGCATACTTTTGCTGATGGATTGTGGAGAGAGACATAAAAATTAATAATCCCTAGCTTCCACAGCTGCACACTGTCTTCTTCTCAGGATAGCTCTGACACCATCTTAGATTTTTATCATGCAAGGTAGCATTATGATCTTAGGATCTTATATGAGAGAATAACATGCACATCAATAAAACACAAGAGAAAATGAACACAAATATTTTCCTCTGGGAAACCATAAAGGATAAAGCCCCACAAATTCCTCTGAGATAGAATAGGCACCAAACGCACAACCCCAAAAATAGTAAGATGATCTCCTGATAGTAGTAGTCTCTCTCTCTCTTGTCCCAGCAACTTCTTCTCTCACTCATGCACACCAGTGAGTGAGTGTGTGTCTGTAATAAATAGAGAGTCTCACTCTCTATTTATATTATTTTGTTCACTTAATGTTTAACTCTGTTATGTAGGATTGAGTAATCCTAACTTAGTTATGTAGGATCGAGTAACCACAACTGGGGTACTAATGACCCGACTTACATTAACTCACCTAGGGGGACTTCTCTAGGAGAGTCTAATAACCCTAGTGCCCCACAAGTGTGGGGAGTTTAACCCTCTATCAATAGGAGGGTTACCCACAATGACTTTACATGACTTGTTTACATTATTCAATCTCCCGATAGGAACATCGGGGAATGACAAGACTCAAATACATTACAGACACTTCCCGGAATAAACATCGGGGTACGATACATAAGATATGCAAGTGAATACATTCCGAAGTTACAAATACATCAACATGGCCTTGTATCAAGACCATATGACTTGTGTTGTATCAATTCATGAGTATCCAGTATGTGATGTATGGCTAGTCATAGTCTCTAGGTGATATAAGTATCCTTTAGTGATTAGCTACCCCTAGAGTGATTTTATTTAGCATATGAATATATGACTTGGGGTAATACATGTGATCATAGGTTGGGAAACAATTTTTCTAAGTATGATATTGATGCAGGATCATCCCTCTCTCCATTCAAATTCCAAGCTCAATGTTGGATCAGGCCTAGAATGGGTCTTGAATGTCTGAATTGATGTTTTCGAACGATCAAATTGTAAATAACATATTTTTATTTGATTCTAGATGATGGTGAGTCAGTTGAGTGATTCACTAGGTGGATAATGAGTCAATTGATGAATCATGTACCAAATCCCTCAATTAGGGCAGCGAGTCATAAGATAAGATTTAAGGTTTATTGTAATCAGGATTTGTTAGCAGAATGGTTCATGAATCTTGTTGTATATATATGTGTGTGCGTGTGTGTGTGTGTGTGTATGTATGTATATATATCTATAGATACATATATATACATATGTATATATATATATACATACATATCTATATATATATATATATATATACATATGTATATATACATATGTATATATAATATACGTATATATATATATATACTATACGTATATATGTATATATATATATGTATATATATATATATATATATGTATATATATATATATATGTATATATATATATATGTATGTATATATATACATATGTATATATATACATATGTATATATATACGTATGTATATATATATATATATATATATATACATATGTGTATATATATATATATAAGCCTGCCTGGAAATCCAGAAACAACCAAAAAATCTGGCAAGCCCATTCAAGCTCTATTCAGCATGGCTTAAGAATGAAGAGGTAGTGCAACTCATTCATTCAAATTGGATCCCCTATCAAGAAGACCATGGCACTAGGGCCACCATTCATTTCACCCAAAACCTACTCAGAATAAAAAAGTCTTCTGAAGGAATGGGAAGCAAATAAGAACCTTTAGGATGAATAGCACATCATCCAAATTGAGCAGGATTTGGAGGAGCTCCAAAACAAAGAAGGGGGAGGCTTCCTTTCCCATGATGACAGAGAGAAACTCTATTCTCTAGAAGCTTCAAGAACCAAACTTCTAATGGAAAGACAGGAGGTATTGAGATTAAGAAGCAGAGCAATTTGGATGGAATGTGGAGATAAAAATACAAAATACTTCTAGGCATTTGCAAAGGGTAGGAAGCAACAAAATATGATATCGGAGCTAAAGAATGAAAACAATGAGACAGCAAACACCTTTGAAGACTTAGGTGAATTAGGGAAGAAATACTTTGAAAACATATTCAAAGAAGGCCAAAAAACAACAATAGTTGAAGTAATTCAAATTTCTCAGTATTTCCTTGAAAGCATTAGTGAGGAAGACAACATGGAGCTAATTGAAGAAGTCTTAGAGGAGGAGGTAAAAGCAATCGTTCACAGCTTTCAAAAAGATAAAATCCCGAGGCCTGATGGGTGGATAGTAGAATTCTTCCTAGCTGGATATGACTCCATAGGTCCAGACTTATTACATCTGGTAGAGGAAACAAGAAAAAATGGTGTCCTCCATCTTCCACTGAATTCAACTTTCCTAATCCTAATTCCAAAAAAGGACTCACCAGAAATCTTGGAGGACTATAGACCTATCTCCCTTTGCAACATAACCTACAAGGTGGTCACAAAGATTATTGCACAGAGATTTCAAAAGGTCCTTTCAAAAATTATTTCCAAGGAACAGTTTGGATTTATGGAGGATCAACAAATCCACGAAGCCATATGGGTTTCCCAGGATGGTCTCCATAGTTCCAAAACAAAAAAAGCAAAGGGGCAGATCCTAAAACTTGATCTTTCAAAGGCCTTTGATAGAGTAAGATGGATCTATCTCAGGCTCCTACTCACCCATCTAGGCTTCAACTATCCCTTCATGAAATGGATTTTTGCATGCATCACAACTTCCTCCTTTGTAGTCCTCATAAATGGAGCAGCTTATCCATTCTTCCATGCTGAAAGGGGTCTAAGACAAGGCTGCCCACTATCCCCTCTACTCTTCCTACTAGTTGCAGAAGGGTTAAGTAGAGCTATTATGGATGCAAAAAGAAGAGGGTTGTTTGAAGGTCTCAGAATTACCACAAACACGAGCATAACACATTTACTATTTGTGAACAACATCCTCATTTTTTGCAAGGACTCAAAAAGAGAGGAAGAAAGGATTTCAGAAATCCTAACCCTTTTTTTGCAAAGCTACAGGAATGAAAATAAACCTACAAAAATCTTCCTTTACAACAATAAACTTGGAAGAGGAAATGCAGAGATCTTTTCAGGTTTTATTCCCATATCAACAACTATCCCTGGATGACGGAATAAAATATTTGGGATTCAGACTTAAAACAAACTACTACAAAATAGAGGACCAGAATTGGTTGCTTGCCAAACTAGATTCCAGAATCAACTATTGGTGCAATAGATGGCTCTCAAGAGCTGGTAGATTAGTTATGATCAAATCAATATTGGAACCAATCCTAGTCTACTGGATGGCATTGGCATGGACCCCTAAATCAATCTTGAACAAATCCAGAATAATATGCTCATATTTTCTATGGTCAGGGAAAAAATATCAAAAGGTTCTTCCCTGGGTTAAATGGGATCAAATTCCAATACCAAAAGCATTGGGAGGCTGGGGCATAAAGAATACTTCTTTCTTTGAGAAATATTTGACAACAAAATTAGGATGGAGGCTCATTTCAACCCAGAGTCTATGGACATAAGTCATTATCCACAAATACATCTCCCCAACCCCTATTTTAGATTGGATCAGGGATATGGGATCCAAGAAACCTCCAAATGGATCCATCATCTGGAAAGCCTTATGCAAATATTTCTCACTTATATTAGAAGTTCTAGTCTGGAAGGTAGGGGATGGCACAAAAGTCAAAATAGGGGCAGACACCTTGCCAGGTAGTGCTCAAAATCACATCCTTCCCCAACCATTAATTCAACTAATTCATCAGAAGGGGTGCTACCACTTAAATCAAATAGAATACCCTATCTCAACCAAGGTCCAACATCTGGCACTAAGGCTGGAGGAAGAGTCAAGACCTGGAGCTTCTAGAGCAATGGGAAAACCTTTGGGATCAGTACAATCTATCCTTACAATCTTTTCACATCCAGATTACTAACAAAGAACATGAGTTGATTTGGGAGAAAGCACAACCTGGGAAATACACCCCAAAGATTGGCTATCAACAACTCTGTTCTCATCTCTTCCAAGAGAATAAAAAATGGTGGAAGAAAGAGATTTGGAAGATCAAATGCCTACTAAACGAAAAAATATTTACTTGGTGTGTCCTTGCAAACAAAATCCCAACATGGGAGAATCTTTAGAAAATACAGTTAGCATGACCCAGGTGGTGTAGCCTTTGAAAGAATGATGAGGAAAACTCAAATAATCTTTTCCTTCACTGTGCTTTTTCCAAACAGGTTTGGGAGCACTCCAATTCCTTCACTTAATCAATTTTATCATGTAAAGGCATCACAGTGGAAGAGGCATGGAAGAAGTGGTCCTCATCCCCCTAAACATCTTAGCTCAAATCCCTCCCACTTATCCACATTTGGGGCATATGGTTGGCTCAAAACAAGGTCATATCCTCAAAAAAGCCATCTCTCCAGAAGAAGTAGCCAGGGGGGGATTGGACATAATTTCTTACTTTCCTCAAGCAAGGAACACACCCTCCGCTAGAATTATTATCCCCGAGCAATTGAACAGAAACACCCCTTGGGATTTTTTTGATGGAGCCTCCCAAGAATTGACATGTGGTCGAGGAGCATGCTTGTATCTCAACCAAAACCACTAATTTCAAATCTCCATGGGGCTAGGAGCCAGAACTAATAACTACATGGAGATTAAGACTTTAAAATTTCTTCTTTGTTTTTCTATTGAAATAAATTGCAGAAAGCAACAAGTCTTTGGGGATTCAATGGTGGTCATTAATTGTCTAAATAAGACTACAAAATGTAGAATTGCTACTCTAGATGCATTATATGAAGAGACAACCAGATATCTCTTTTTTTTTGAATCAATCTCTTTCAAACATGTTTACATGGAGTGAAATGCAGATGTAGACAAACTTTCAAAGGTAGGACTGACTTTGCAATGGGGTGAATGGAAAATTTTCGAGATAAAGGACTCAGACGCCTCGAAATACCCATATGTGCGTTTTATAATTTTTCCACACTAAATAGTAAATACAAAATATTTTGTTGGACAGTGCTCATGCACCATGAAGCAGACCTTACAAGTCGAACACAACTCTTTATCAGTTTATATTCAGCTCGGAGGATGGAAAAGAGTTTTTGTCCTGAAGCTGCCTTGCATGGGCATTTTCTGCCAACAGTCTTACCAGTCTATCAAGACTAGTCTTGGTTTTTTTCAGATACTGGAAGGGAGGAGCATCTACATCAGAATAGATGTAAGAACAGATGTAAATCTGCGTATAGCAGGAACAAATTACATACTATATTTAGTATGTAGATTTTGATTAATAAAAAATAATCTTTTTTTTTCTTTCAGAAAATATATATATATATGTAAACCTGCGAGGCATAGATATATAGAATAGAAGAACAGAGAAGAGACAGGAAAAAAGAGAGATACAGAGGATAGATAGAGGTTAGTAGGGCTTGTAGGAGTCATGGAAGGCCAATTAAATATATATAAGGCCTTAGGAGATCAGAATGCAGGTTCTGAGACAAATTGAATGTATAATTTCCTTATGTAAATGAAGAAAAATCATATTCGACATATCTTTGTATGTGTGAATGAATTTAGTTTGAATGTATAAATCTATGAACTAAATGTTTGGATAAATTCTTTGTCCATATGTGAAAATATTATGTATTAATTTAGGGTTTCTGAAAGCAGGAGAAGAAGATATCAATGGATCGATGCTCTGATCCATCAAAGGAGTTAGATGAATGATCCTTTAAGGAACTTATAAATGAATTCCCGTGTGTATTAACCCTATTGCAGTTCAAGGAGAAAAAGTCGATCATTGAAGGATCAAGGAAGATGGAGATTCAAGCCTGTGCATGGCTTGATTGATTGAAGAAAATCAATTCCGCAGATGCGTAAGTAAAATATTAACTAGTCACCTCAAGAAAGATCGGACACTAGGAAATGATCTTAGAAGAAGATGAACAGTCTCGATCAAATTCCATAAAGATAAGATGACATCCACATATGATCTTAGAGAAACGGTCAGGAGGAAATCCATATGAAATAAACGGTTGTAAAGAGTTGCAGAAAAGGAATTACGGGAGGGAAATTGAGGAAGTTCAACTTCTGGAAAAGTTGGATACGCAATCCGCAATCCGCAAATGCGGAAACAGAGTTGTGTAAAATCTATTGCGGAAAGGAGCTAGTGCAGAAACAGAGTTGTAGAAACTCTGTTGTGGAAAGGATCTAGTGCAGAAACAGAGTTGCAGAAAGGAGGTTGCAGAGAAACATAAAATTTCAGAAAGTTGGAAGGTGATACAGATAGTTGTGAAAAGCCAAAAATGGAAGTAGATCTGCACAATAAGGTTGCATAAGAAGGTTTAACAAAACAATTTGGCTTTCAGTAAGGGTTTAAAGTCCCTCCATGCTCTGAAGTTCATGTGTTTGATCTCAAAAGTGGAAAAAAACATGCCACCAAGGTGGGGTGTGGCATCAGTTTGTTATCAGAGATGGAGAAGGTTTATGCATAAGAGGTAAATAAATTTCTGATTTCAATTCATTTTGATGTTAAAGACTAACAATTGTATTGAGAGGGTTATTCAAGTGTGAGTATTTAGAATTGATTGCAGACAGAGGATGTGTGGGTTAAATTTGATGATTAGCCACAACAGAATACATAATAAATCCTTTGGAAGGATATGATTTGGAAGGTATAAGCATGGATTTATGATGCATGGGAAGAGTATTGAATCAAACTACTCTTGAGAAATTGAAGAAATCAAAGGTAAGGAATTTCTGCAAATTTTTATTGAATTTGAAGACTGATAGTTGTGAGGGTGTGTGTTCCGTCTTATGCAAGGGATCATAGAAGACATTAGAGGAAATTTGGGGTGTAAAATGGGCCTTATAAGAAAACGTGCCAAAATAATTTTTTGTGAGTTGGAATTCAAGAACCAATAGAATTTCAATAAAATAAGTCAACCATAATGGTTGAATTGACATATTTGTCATTAAAAAAAACTACTTTTTTTGTTCGTATTTTCGACATATCTCATTGTGTTTTTACTCAAATTTCGATCAGGAGAGCTTGTTGGATGCAGAATCAAATTCCACATCCAATGAGCTCTCCCGATCGAAATTTGAGTAAAGACACAGGGAGATATGTCGAAAATACGAACACAAAAAGTAGTTTTTTTCTTTCTTCCTCCAAAATTAATCAATATTATTTTATTATTTTAACTATTATTTTATTATTTTCCTTAGGAGGCCCATTTTAGACCCCAAAATTCCTCTAATGTATTGGGGAGGAGGACTATAGGATCTGTAGTAGGATAAATTGTAGATAGTGGCTATAATATAGAGACAAGAAAGGAGAGCGCTGATGAAAAAGATCAAGAAGAATATCTTTTGAAGATAACAGTGGAGATATTTTTAGCCAACTATACAAGTGGAAAGTCTTAAGGTATGGACTGATTGATGTTTGTATTTAACTCTGGTTATATAGGAAAAGATTCCTTGAGTGTTGGAAAATACAAACAACTTATAGCTATGACTAGGTAGAAGTTGTTGGGCAATTCCACAGTTGTAATTGTGGGTAGAATTTTCCGAGGGAGTGAGTAGGTGATTCAAAAGCTATTGATAGGTTTAGAGGAGGTGAAATTGTGACACCAAAAGTTAGATATAGAGGAAGAAATCAGATGAGGTGTTAGTGGAATATTGATTTCCGCTCACTGTATAGCTTTAAAGAGAAGCTCAGTGATGCACGAGGAAGGAAGACGATCAGGTTGAAGATGAAAGAAACAAAGAACAGATAATTTCTTGAGAAGAGGAAAGAATAAGTAGTGAAGGAACCTGATAAATCCAACAGAGGTTGGAAAAAATAGGACTAGTACATGTTCTCAAAAAAAGAGGAGTGGACCTGTAGAAGCAAAGAATAGAAAAGGAGATGCTTAAAAGTTTCTAGAGTAGAAGAACCAAAGATACCAAAAGGACAAGCTCAAGGAGAGATAGCTTGCTTAGGTATAATAGACAAGTGTGGAGACTTGTTGAGGGAGGGTTAGGAAAGCAGTCCACAAGTCGACAGAATAAAGTTCACAAAAGAGAGGGAGATAGAAACAAAGAGTACTGAAGGTCATTGCAAGGGTTCAAAGGAAAGCCACAAAAAAAGAAAGAAGAAATAAAGTCAAGAATAATGTAACAGGGAGTTTTTAGAGTTAGCAAGAGACATTTTATGCTTTGAGAAGCATATGCAAGCTACTGAAGAAGAAAATGAGAGGTATGGTTGGGTCATGAAAAGGGATGTAATATGGAATTCACTACAGGTGAAGCTACAACAAAATATGTTTGCTGAATTGAAGAAATAACTTTGAGAAGTTGAATATGAGATGGAGGTTTCATATTGTGAACCTGAACAGGGTACTTTGCTTGGAGAGGATGATGAAGCGGAAAAAGAGAGACCAATTGAGATTCTCATAAATTCTATAAAGAATACAGATAAAATTATGGAGGAGATGAATATGAGGCCGAATGAGAGCAAAAGGTCTTATGTTTTTTAGACTGATGATTTGTTTGTGATTGTGGGTTTTGTTGCAAATGATGGGCAGTCCTTTGAAACTGTCTTAAAATTTGATAAAGTCAAATATGATGAAGATAGTCTCTCAAATGAAAAAAGGTATGAATTATTTTATGAAAAGGAACTCATTGATGATTTTCTATATGGGGGAACACAGTCAGTTGAAGATGATCTAAAGATGAAGGAAGAAAAATAATTGTGCAAAGACATTTCTACAAGGCAGGATGAAAATTGTATTTTGGTGAAGGAGAGAGTTAAAGAGTGTATACAACCTGTATATCAAACCATTGGAGAAATAGGTGATGGTGATATATTGATGTTGTGTTTGGAAATACACAATAGGGGGATTCTAGAGGAGATATCAATAGGGACTTCGGAGTCTCCTGTGTTTTGAAACTGATTATTGGTGTATGACTACAGGTATTGAAGAACACTTAAAATATGTGTCTATGTAGGTTGTGATGCATATGATGGATGCTTTGAGGAAAAAAGGAAAAATAAAAATTAGACCATTTACAAAAGAATATATTCACTGTTGTTTAGCATAACATAAAATCATCTTAGAAGAATATGGTGCAGAAGAGGGACTAAAGAAAAGTCTCGTGAACTCTTGGGAGCGTTCAAATCAGCAAGAGAATATGCCAATAATAAAGTCAATGGGAGATAAAAATTTCAATATTTTTAAAATTAATGAATTGTGTATATCTGCAAGAATAACAAGTGAGGAAGCTTGTGAGGTTCTCCCAGAGGTAAAAGAAGAAGAAGGAGAGTATCCATGTATTCTTGACATGGACCAAAGCTAGAAGTTTGTTCTAGGATTGAAGGATGAGATGACATGGTCTCATGGAGATAAACAAAAGAGAACATTTGCATGTTTGGATAGTGGTGTTGTTGACAGAGAAGGAAAAACAAATTTCATGACATAAGAAAATACTATATTGTCTCAAGGGGATGATCAGTACCTTGAAGAAATTACTGTTGCAGAGTTGGTTAATGAAGAAAAAGGAAAGTTTTATAACTTAAGAAATTATGATGAAGAGTTAGAAATGTTAGAAGACTGGTTGACACTAGTGGAAAATGATAGATTAGTGACTAAAACAATGACCAAAATCCGCATATCAATGACCACTTTTGGTTTGCCGATCGTTGATGGATAATTTATGGTCTTTTATTACACGACCAAAATGGTCATTTTTATTTTGGTCATTTATAGCTTTGTTAGTGGTCACTAATTTGGCCATATATTTGAATCAATGACCAAATATATGACCACATTTATGACCAAATTAATGACCATGTCAAAAACTAAAATATGACCAAATTTGGTCGTGTGATAAAAGACCGTAAATTAGCCACCAAAACTATTTTTTGGTCATTGATATGCAAATTTTGGTCGTTTTTTGGTCATTTATATATCATTGTTTGGTCACATATCTTTCAATATTTTGTCATTTTATATGCGAATTTTGGTCATTAACCTCATTTATTTGTCACTAATTTAGTCATTTTTAATCGTTTTATGTGTGGTTATTATATTTTAGTAGTTGTAATAGTATCCATTATTAATCAATATAGATTTTTAATATGATATTATGTTTAAATTAAAAAAAAGAATGATGCATTATTTATCATCATCTAATACACATGTGAATTATGCAATGACAAATTAATTAGTTAATTACAAAACTTATAAATAATATAAAGTAAAACCATATAAGTTTTAAACCACACAAATTATATTATATGAAGTGTCAATTATTACAGTAAATATGAATTTTCTCAAAAACTATCTCAATATAAATTTACATGAAAATCATCTAGTACATCAATGACTTTTCAAAATATTACAATGGCTAAACCATCCCACTTGCACTGGGATGCTAAGCCATACTTAGATCCCGCGACATCTTCAAAACCATACTTATAAGCTTGAAACCCTCAACAACAGGCTCTTCATACTCAATGTCCCACTTTCTAAGTTTTCTATATGTGCATGTGCTTCTGTATCTGCACTGCACATGCTTCTGAGATTTCTGAGCCTTATGAGCTTTATATCTGTGCACATGCTTCTATATCCACACTGCAGCAGCCTCCCTGCTCATGTTGTTATAAATATTGCGAGTAAGGTTACCTAAAAACAACACATGTTAAGCAATAAATTTTTCTGCTCGCTAAAAAGAGAACAAATAACTGGAAAATGTACACAATAATTTCACAAGATTTAACATGGAAAAAATAAACAATTCCAACAAATAGCAAGTGTACTCAAAATGCATAAACATTTAGAACCAGCATACCTACAAATACATCAACATGAAATACCTTTCCATAAGGCTTGAAGATCAATGGCAGTATTGCGCAAAGCAAGAAATTCTTTCTGAGCAACATATAAACGAACTTTGCACTGAATAATTTTTGCCGAATTTCCCAATACCTTGGTTCTTCTAAAATCTAATTCAGCCATTTGACCCGCTCTAAGGAAAACACCTAAAATAGCACTAACCCGTGAAATTACACCATTTGGTCCAAAAAAATGAAGAAAAATACATTGAAATATGGTCTAGACACACAAAAGGAAGCAAAAATATACGCTAATCACAAGGTTTGTTGTAGTGTTCTACCTCACTATACTTTTATTATTTTTATTATTTTAGTTATAGCTTAGATATATATTTTCTTGAAAGATGCACATAGCACATGTTGAGTTGACTTAGTCTCATTGATCATTATTTTTATCATTCAAGGAAACTAATGCAATTTCTCAAATTATTGTATAGACTAATAAAATAGAGATGACATGTTTTGCTAAATAATGAACTATTTAAGAATATAATATTTGTTAATATCAAATCATTTACAATGTATTTGTTTGGAAATTCTACTTACAACTATACTTTAGTTATGTGGCCAACTATGGGGGGGATTTTCATGTCGTCAAAATCACATACCTGCTCTCTCTTCCTTAGCTCAGCCTCCTTTGCTTCAAATTCCCTCCCCTTTTTTTTAAATCATGTAATAAATGTTAAAAGAGATCTAAAATATTGCATCATAGAAAACACAAAGAAGGAAACTAAAATGAAAGACAACTGAGCCTCTCATTTCTTTTACAATCCTGCAATCCTCCAAACATAAAAGTTAAAAGAGATAAAATATTTCATCATATGAAACTCAACGAAAAAAAGTAAACTGAAAGAAATAGTTGATCCTATAGTACATGTGAAGACATGCTTTTGTTGTCCCAAGGGGTATGTCTACAGTGGCACCATAATCATAGCTGAAGTCTTTTGGTTCAGGTGAAAGAGGTGAAAGCCTAGAACCTGCAACTGATGGAACACTTCCAGTATGCTCAGAAATCAAAGTAGTTTTCAGCTAACTTAGAAACCAGTATCTTGTTGAAGTAGTAATGAGTAAAACAACATGGCATCCATAAAATAAAATTAAAAAACTCAAATAATATTTTCTTCACATGAATTAGAACACAATCCTCACAAATCTACATTTTACCTATATCAAGTAAACTATGCATCAATAAAGTTGTAATGAAATTAAAATAAAGTATTCCTTACTATCATTGTTATTTCTCTCCTTGCATATTTTTCTTACATTTACCCTAAATACCTCATGTACAAGCCACAGGTTGCAATATTTCTCATCGGCCAAGTTTAGCTTTGCCCTTGTTAACTCTAATTCAAAGTTGATTATTGTACCTTGATATCTCCATGTTTTCTAGCCATATTATTGGAGGTATTAATGCAAGATCCATTTTAGTGCAAATAACCTATAAGGAAAATACTATTGTCCATTTCAATTCTCAATGGAGTCACAACACTCATTTCATTTCCTATGAACTTCTGGACACAAAACTAGTCTTTTTAGAGGACATACATCTACTTTAGAAGGCAACATGATTATGTTGTGATTGATTCTCTGAGATATGATTCTAATGCCACATTTCCAAATAGAGGAAGAATGACAATGCAAGGAATTTGCACCCTGAATCTTTCTTCAAGATTGGAAAAGAATTAGCCCATGTTGTAGCTTAAGAAACATAATTGGCATGTTGGGAATTTGAATGTACAGAAAAACACAAGTTATTAGAAACATTTAAATTTTATTAGTACTTAGTTGCACCCTGTCAAAATTCCACTATGGAGCATGAAAAGGTGGGTTTGGATAGCATCACACTCCACATCCCACAATGAATCTATCCCCAAATCCAAAAATGCAATCGAAATTATGTGTTTCTTAGTCCAATAATTATAGTCCATTCAACTGTAATGTTGAAAAATTGGGATGCAGGTAGAAGAGAGAAGTAGAATATCAGATTTTATTATAATAAAATCATTAGATACATTGAGGGAGATCACAAGTGATTGACATACCTAAGTAATATTAAGGACACTTTATTAATTTATAATGATCATTAACTTGGTGTGACCTTTATCACATATTAAATTAACTTAGTCAGTTGATCAAACTCTGACTTTTGGTAATGGAGTGTTAATACTCTAACACCGCCACCACCATCACCCCCCAACATACACATGAAGATACTAACTTGAAAATAAAAAGTTTTATATTTAAAAAATGTATAGGACCACATGTTTTATCTTTTTTTCCAAATTCTAAGCAGATCTTCAAATTGCTGCTGAGAAAATCCAAAAAATCCCTAGGTTAGCCACTTCAAATGTATGGTTGCACAAAAATAGAAGTGTGCTCAATAATAAGGAATCCTCCACCTATTTAGTTAACCAGTCAATAATTAAATTGGTTAGAGAATCCAAAATGGTGAAATTCAAAGGGCATAAAATCAACAAAAATGTTTCAAAGAAGAGGAAATATTGTGGCTCCAAGATGGGGTTTGTTGGAATGGGACCTAATCCCTTAGAAATGAGAAAAATAAAACCATCAAGGAATCCCATACAAACAATGAAAATGGAAATATCACAAAATGTATAGAAAATAGGAGATGTCATACCTTCTTCATGGAACTGCTAAGCAAAATCCATACCAACAAGCACTAGCGGAATAATATTAATCACATGGGAAGCTCCATGTAAAGAATTTGATTTGGGTATTGGATCCTCTACAAACAAACTCTCATTACAATATTCTTAAATAAAACTCCAAAATATCACTCACCTATAGGGAGAGACTTCATAAATGTGCTTCTAAAATATGCAGCTTGCTAAAGTATTTTTCGTGAAATTGGAGGCATTAACTGAATATTCAAAGAAGAGTAAGTTGTCTCTCTTGCCAACATGTTAAGCCTTTTGAGATAAAAAAAATAAAATAAATTAAGAAAAATTGGATTAAGACAAACTGGATTAAAGAGAGATTGAGCTTCCTACCTTTCTCACTGAAGGCAGCTGTGCTGGTTGGTACTGAAAAGCATCACCACAATTATCTTTCTCTATGTGAAGCACCTCAGTTGCCAAAATATTGATATGTGAAGTAGATTTAGGGTTTGCATCAATGACATTGGATGAAATTACATTTCTTGGGTGAAAAGTCTCAAGCATGCACCTCTCAATAACATAATTCTTTGTCTTACCAATAATAGATAAACTGTCCAGTTGCTTACCTCAAATTGCTTCACCACTTGAAGGAAATAGTTTTAATTTAGCTCCTGGTGATAAATATATATGATTATATACACAGTAACTTTCCTCAGACAAAAGTGGAAACTCACAACTCTTGGATCCATAATTACAATCAACATCCTCATAATTAATCAGCAACATGTCACCTATGTTCTTTAGAGTATCTACAGACGGTTCAATATTAACTAGAATTGGCACCTTCTATATAGTCTGTTGACAAGGTATGAATACTGGACACCAACTCAGACCCAAATCAAAGCACAGTATGGAAACTGGTCCTGGCCAAAAATAGTCTCTCACAAACTACCTACAAAAACACATTCGCCAAAGGACCCTACTCTTAATGCCTAAGATCCCTTTTATTTCTAATGATCCCACTTTATATTCTTTGTGATTTGTATGTTGGAACACTAGACTTTATATAAAACTAAGTTAGCTCAAATATAAGTACACTAACTGACATATACATTCATCTTAACATAAAGTCCATTAAATAACAAAAATGATGAATGAAAAAATGTTCAAATGACCCACAAAGTACTAACAGCTAACACCAAAGCAGGTTTTCTCAAAACATCATTAAGAGTTCAACCTCCTTGAAATATTTTCCCCTGAACCATTTGCAGTGCTAATAGCACATTATCTCAAGGCACTCGTGACCTTGATGGTTATTCAAGACTATAGGAAACCTGTCTCACTCTTACAAGAAGCTAAGAAAGTCCATGCTATCTAGGGCCAAGTTCATACACACATATATTTTAGAGACTTTACTTAGAAGGTTGTAGTATTAAGAAATACCCAATATTCCATTTCAAATTATTGCTCGTTGCAGTGCTAGTCCTTTGTGACTTCATCCTATCTTGGGACAATATAAGGTTATCCTTTACTTGCTTTCCAATAGATCTAAAAGCTTGCATCTGAGCATCTTCAATTATCAAATCAATCAACAAAGGAGGGTCATGAATCAAAGCTATAGTGCAACCATGTTGGACAGGGAAGCTTCTTGTCCTCAAACATCGATTTTCAAGTATTCCTCTATACACATTTTCACAATTTATTTCAGTCCATCTGTTTGGGGATTATAATTGATACTTTGAATTAAAGGTGCTAAAGCAAGTTCAAACAGCTACTTCCAAAAGTTTCTGATGAATTTTGTGTCACAATCCCCGACAATATTATTTGGAAGCCCATGCAACTTATAGCTATGCTACATAATCATTTCAAACAACCTCTAAGGCTTTGGCAGAAGTATCCACTTTGATCAACCAGCTATACTTGGCTGATCGATCAACCATCACAAAAATGGTATTTTTCCCCCACCTAAGGCAACTAAAGTCCATGCTAATGGAATGCCACTTTTCACTAAAACAGGGCAAAAGCTACAACAGTCGAGTTTTTACAGTACTTGTTTATTCCTTAAGTTTTCACATGAAGAAACCATTTTTTTCACATCTTTTAAGCCCCTTCAAAAGAATTTAGTACTTAGAATGTGATAGGCCTTGAATCCTGTAAATTCTTCCAGATAAATCTTGTGAGTTTCCATCTTCGATATCATGGGAAACCAACTCTCTACTATCAGAACATTGGGATTTGTTATGGGATGAATTACTTCTTATTGCATACAAGTCTTTGGTTTTCATTTGTGACTCCCCATTTTTAAATTTTATAGCATGAGAAGAGGCTATACATTCATCTATGCCCAACACATTTTCCATGTTGCTTACATTGAGAGGGGTAAGTTTTTTTTTACAATTAAAAACTTTCACAGCCTTTCCACTTCTAAGTGTTTTTATGTGATATGTGTCCAAATGACTCATATCCTCATCATGATCAACAGGTGATGCCATTTGCTCAGCAGACTCGACAGATTGTTCAGAATATTTAGAACCCATTGGCTAATAAGAAAGAATCTGACAAGGAAATGAAACCGATATCAGAGGTTCTGCAATGCATAACTTATAAAGAAATTGACTTTGTATTTTATCAAATAAGATATAACAAAGAAAAATAAAAAATAAATGGAGCACAAAGCCACTAGTAAATAGAAAACACATCCAAACATGTTAGTTGAAACTCAAATGATTGGTTTGGACCACAAAGGAAAATTCCATCTTTAATGGGTCCACTTTCATTGTGATTTGTCCCACACATATAGAAAATAAGTTTGAAGAAAAAATGGAAAATGCAGTGAGCAAAGAAATGGATTAGTAAATAAGTCAATTGAGTATTAAGAAGCCCACCAGGGTTCCATTTTCCCTAAGATTTTCCTATTTCCTCACTGATTCAAGATTAGTTTTCAAAGGAAAAAAGGCTAGGTGGATGCCCAAGAGAATATTGGCATAATAGATACCCCTCTGACCTGGTCCCAACTTGATGGAAACCTGCTCCATGTAGCAGAACCCCTTGGAACATGTCTGAAATCATTTTCATACTAAAACACAAATCTAATAGAGCATAGGACAATTTTCCTATCTTGAAGTGGGTGTCATCGAGCAATGAGAAAGGATTGACTATCCTAAGACAAAACTTTCCTGAGAAACTCCCAAAAAATCCCCAGGTTATCCACTTCAAATGTATGGCTGCACAAAAATTGAAGTATGATCAATAATGAGGAATCCTCCCCCTCTTTATTCAACCAGTTAATAATTAATTTGGTTAGAGAATAAAAAATGGTGAAATTCAAAGGGCATAAAATCAACATATTGTTTCAAAGAAGAGGAAATATTGTGGATTAGAGATGGGGTTTGTTGGAATGGGACCTAATCCATTAGAAATTAACAAAATAAAATCATCAAGGAAGCCCATACAAACAATGAAAATGGAAATATCACAAAATGTATAGAAAATAGGAGATGGCATACGTTCTTCATGGAACTGCTAAGCGAAATCCAGACTGGCAAGCACTAGGGGAATACTATTAATCACAAGGGAAGATCCATGTCAAGAATTTGATTTGGGTATTGGAGCCTCTACAAAAAACCTCTCATTACAAGAATCTTAAATGAAACTTCAAAAATATCACTCACATGGAAGGAGAGACTTCATAAATGTGCTTCTAAAATATGCAGCTTGCAGAAGTCTTTTTCATGAAATTGGAGACATTGACTGAATATTCAGAGAAGAGTAGTCTCTCCTGCCCACATGTTAAGCCTTTTGAGATAAACAGATAAAATGAATTAAGACAAACCAGATTAAAGAGAGATTGATCTTTCTACCTTTCTCACTGGAGGCAGCTTTGCTGGTTGGTGTTGAAAAGCATCACCACACTTATCTTGCTCTATGTCAAGCACCTCAGTTGCGAAAATATTGATAGGTGTAGTAGATGCAGGGTTCACATCAATGACATTGGATGCAGTTGCACTTACTTAGTGAAAAGTATCAGACATGCACCTCTCAATAAAATTATTCTTTTGCTTACCAACAATAGATAAACTGTCCAGTTGTTTACCTCGAATCGCTTCACCAATTGAAGCAAATAATTTTTATTTAGCTGTTGGTGATAAATATCTATGATTTTGTACACAATAACTTTCCTCAGACTAAAGTGTTAACTCACAACTCTTGGATCCAGAATTACAATCAACAGCCTCTGAATTGTGGAAATTGAACCCAAGTGATAGAACAATTACACTCACAAAATTGCTAATCAAACATGCAAAATTAACATCAAATGAGACTGAAATTGGAGCATAACACTAATCTGTATTGAATAATTGTACAATAGTGAACCTTGGGAAGTAAGAGCTTGTTGCAATATATAATTAAATGAGAGATTCAAATGCATAAGGATTCCATTCAAAATAGTCAAAAAGTAGGCTTACTAAATCTAGTCAAATCCCCCATAGGTGCATAAAGCAGTTTCCAAATCCACTAGGATGGTCACGAATTGGAAAATTCAAGTAGGAAAGCTAATAATGGATGGAAAGAAAACTCATACATGCTTTTATTAGGATATAAGGATGGAGGATGATGTGGGAAAAAAACAAGTCAACTACACCTAGTCTCGCTTTCCCTTTTGCCTTAATTCTCAATAAAATAGGCAGCTTTACAGAAAAAGTAGATATGCACTTTGGAGGATCTGGAATAAAGAATATATGCTAAATATGGTTTTTGGGAGGTTTCCCAAGTGCTCCATGACTCATTTTTAGCAAGTGTTGACTTCTATGACATGTAGAAGGAAACTAGCATAGAGTGGAATATAGGAGACTAGGTAATAAGACAAAAATGATTTAATTAATGTCTAAGGTAGGTAACTATGGGTTGATTATTATAACACCCACCCTTAAGCATGATTTTATGATTAAATGTCAGAAAAATATAGGGCCTATCAATAATGCTTAGTCACCCTTTACATACTGCATGTCCATTTAACCAAGGAAAGAGGCAAAAACCCCGTGGGAAAATCCTCCCTTAAACATGGATAGTAAAGAAAAATTTGAAAATATTGTCATCAATCATGCTTCAGAGCATGTTCAGCAATCCCCAGCAGTGATTTTAGATTGTTGAATGTCTTCTCACAAAAAACTTTGGTGAAGATGTCTGCTACTTGTTCTGAAGATGCATAGAAGAGTAGGTGAATGGTGCTGTTACGGAGAGAAATTCCTATGGCTTAGGGTACCACAACAGACAAATAGACTCTAGAAATCAATCTTTCCCAATATGCAATAGAAATAAAATGTCTAACACTAAAGGATTGAACCTCATACCTTATTCCAGATGGTTGAAGTAGATCCCCGTTGAGCTTTCCAATCTTCAGCTTGAATTGATATAATACTTCCTCAACAATAAGTAAACAATACAAGCATACTATATATCATGGTGTTAGATCTATTCTAGAATATATAATCAATAATGTAAAAGAATTTGACATATTCCAATGGATACAATATTCATTCAAATACACATTACTGGACAGGAAAAGATATTTCTATTAATATGAATCATAGATTACAAGTGACAACCTCTGACGACACATCTACGAACCGGAGAAACTGAATCCCCTACTTGGGCCTCCACCACCTCAATCCTCCATCACTCAGATAGCAAGCTTACTAGCAAAAGGAAAGCTTGGGAAGAACACAACAGTTCTCCAAGGGACAAAGGGATGCAGACTCAAGCATAAGTTCTGGCAACAATGGACTATAGTTTCGTTACTCTCAATCCTCTCTTATGATTTCAATGTCTCAAAGGGTTCCTTATATAGCTTTTCAAAGGGATATTAAAAGGTCAAATCTGTGCGATCTCAAGGCATATGGAAGGCCAGGAGTCATATGAGTCAGATCCAAGTCAAGGAATGCTCCAAAAGGATTTGGATTGTGCACACATCCCGATGTACGCGACTATAGGGGGGAATATCCACGTATGTACGTGGTTATCGGGGTAAAAGCCACGTATATCACTTTTCTTATGTTTTTAGGGATGATTAAGGACACATCAAAAGACAAAAAGTAATCCATAGGGGCTAATGAGTCTGCAGCGGGATAGGGGAAGGCCATACAATGTGTGATTCACCTAGTGTGGTGAAATCCGATATAACAGATGCCCCCTAATGTATGAGATCAGAGGGGTTATACGATGGCCGAAATACATTATAAGTCCATCCCAGAAGTGGAGTGATGAAGGTACCCAAATGGAAGACCAGCCACCCAATCAACATAATATCATAATACAACTCTGCATATAACTGCAAATACATATAGCAGTCCCGGATACATAAGAGTACAATGGCCATGAATAGGCATGAAACATGATAACACATATGTGGTCATAACCATGTACAATATACATATATCAGAATCTCCATGATGAAGATATACAAAGGACCATGATCTCCACAAAGGCTGAAGATATACAATAGATCAAGATCTCCATAGTGGCTGGAAATGTCTGACCGTTATACTGGAACAAGTCACGAGAGTTGAAATCTCATGAACACTGGCACGATCAAGGAGGTAGCATATAATGGATGCCACCAATCTGGAAGGTCTTCTACACACACCACTATGAGTACATGTCCTACTATGCGAATAGAGGTGTCGAGGTTGAACATAGTAGTCCATCGTCTGATTACCGGTCATTGATGTATACCGTTAACAGACGCGAGATCACCCACCGATAATGAAAATGGGAATCAAGGTACTAGAGTACAAACTAACAAGTGTGAATAAATGTGTTGAGGTCAAACACTTGAGAGAATCCATCGATCAGGGGACATTGATGTATTCCCAAAACTGTTGATGGTGAGAGAACCTGCCACTGATGACTACAAGTCTCAAGGCACTCAAAATGACTCTAGACTCCAATCCCAGAATAAATGATCTGAAGTCGATGGGATGAAATCTGCTGGATGGAGGGCATTAGGGCATCCCCCATCATCCAACACAAGGTACTCAGCAAGGCTGTATAATGTGGAAGGACTCGATCATAAGGTGCACGAACCAATAACTGTACCAGGAATGGCTGACATGCAAAGTCAAGATAACTGAGGAATGGCCGACTCAGGTTTCAACTTCCTTCGAACAAGAGCATAACGGCATATGGTGACTGAAGGAAGGAAGCATAGACTCGATATACAAACTGGGACATCTCTGTGACACAGGAGGCATCAACAGAGGCTCCATGGGGACTGGAAGCTTAACCAGTCGGTGGAGATAAACTCAGATAAACGAGTACAGCTCTTAAAGTCAAACTATAACCCAACCAATGGATGTGATATACAGTGCTCTGTTTGAAGGCGACATGACTTGAAAGCTTCCAAAGATAATATCTTTTCTTGTCTGTCTTTTTGGTTTTTTTTATTTTTTTGGTCTTTTTCAGTTATTTGAAAATCTTTAAAAAAGAATAAACTATATTTATAGTTACAAACTAGGAGGAGACGAGTGTCATGAGGGAAAACAAACTAGTTCCAAACAGTGAAACATACCTATGCTCAATGCAAGGATACATGTGTAGGATATCGACACTCGGGGGAAAATCCCCTCCCGGTAAAAAGGGAATCAAGCTGCGAAGGATATAAAGAAAGGCTCTGCATGGCTAGACATGAGACAAGCTCGGGCTATATGGCTGAAACGCAATGTCAGGGGAGCCAGAATAAAGCTCAATAAGACAGGAAAAGCTCATGATAATGCATCCACAACTTGATACAAGGGATTCCGAGGGATCATGGCCAGCATAAGATCAAGAGGAGTATGAGGCTCTTGCTAAATGTCATGGCAATACTATACAATGGACTCCCACACCCTAAAGGGAGAAACATCGGCATGGGAACCAAATGCAAATAAGGCGCTAACTAGGGTACCCATGTAAGGTGAGGCTCTACCACTCATATCATGCCACTTCTATAGTAGCAAGAAGGTTATGTGACATAATAGAGTGGGTTCGTACCTAAGGATATAGTGACATGGTCATAAGGTCATGAAAAATGCAAATGGTTGTGAACCTAACCTATATGCCAGTGTAGACATTATACCTGAGATCAGTACGAACAGGTCAATCCAAAGGCTAAAACGGCGCTGAAAACGGTCTTCTACATCACAGATTAGGTCAGAAATGGTCCAAAATGGTTAGAAACGGTCAAAACTATAGGAAAGGGGGTGAAAAATTTCAAATATTTGAAAATTTTTCTATAAAGAGTAAAAAATAGAAATCATTTGAAACTTTTACCCATTGGAGCTCTGATTTTCAACTGCAAATTCCAGGAGATCCATCCTGCGGAATTCACAACCGTTTCCTCCAGGTATTTACTCACGCTCTCAGCTTGCATTTCAATATAATTTTTACAAGTTTTCATGGTCAAATGAGGTTATTAAGGCCAATTCTACATGAGCACTGCGGCCCACGTGGGTATCGAAGCTTTTTCCTTGTATAGGGCTGGCTATACACGGAAAAGGGGCTAGAAACCACGTACATATGCGGTTGTTTGCAAAACAGCCGCGTATGACGCTGCACAAGTGGATTTACAAGAATCTAATGGAAATTTGGTTAATTTCTCATGCAAGATGGTGCTAGAGTGGTGAGAACGTGAGCATGGTGAAGTAGAGGAGGCAGTAAGGGCCAACATAAGGGCTCAACAAGTACTATGTGCATGCGGACTCTATAAGTTTTGGTGCCTAGGTGGCTTGAGGGCCAAACCAAGATTGCTACAGATGCTGGTAGACTATTGGGATCCAGACTCAGAGTCCTTTCGGATAGACGGTATGTCCCTCACCATTGAGGTGGAGGATATCTACTTTATCACAGGTCTATCTAGACGAGGGGAGATGGTGAACCTTCATTCCCGAGGTGGGCCAAGTCATGGGCTTACTATCGATGACTACATAGCTATATACTGCTACCCAGATACTGAGAAGGTGGGGAGTCAATTTCCCACCAACGCTATACAGGTGCTGGGCCTAAAGGCCATACTACTGACACTGGGCAGGATAGCAGGCTTAGCATCACTCCATCAGGCCTCTCGGCTACTAATGTTCTATGCGGTGGAGTGTATGAGACCGACCATCTATGACTGGAGCACTTCACTACTGAGAAACATGAAACATCAACTCAGTGAGTGTAAGGTAGGTAGGATATGGAACTTCGGGTTTAGAATCATTTTGAGCACATTTTTCTTCGAGTGTGTTCCGGGATTGAGCCCTAGAGTGGATGTTCCTCTCCATGGGGTTCGAGATCCGGCCCAACGATGTTGGGCAGACGTGATGCGCAGACTGGGGGGTGGTAGGGTGGCCAACCCTTATCCAGCTAAATTTTTTCCATGGTGGCAACAACAGATTGTTGCCATAGATGACTACCCCTATGCAAGGATAGATTTCTGGGGGGATCCAGACATGCCATTACCACCAGGATCAGCATATGGAGACATAGGTAACGAATCTCGAACCTCACTCTTTTTTTTTTAAATTTTGAAGTATTTAATTTTTTTGTGTTTTCTTGATTATATGGAATCAAAAAGACATGTTTTTGGGTGACAATACATAATGACATCTACCATTCATGTGCAGATGTGGGACCATGGTGACCAGAGGGCTTCCCACATCATAGATAGAGGGGAAGAGGAGACGATATCACTGGTGTGGATGCGGAGCGAAGGCTCCAAAACATCCATACCAACTTCGTCCGACTGACTCACAGGGTTCCCATGGCGCAAGTTGAGGACTTGCCTGAGGCTATGCAGAGACAGGTGGTGGGTGTACCACCCGCATGGGTGCGTTTATTCCGGTGGCTAGCTAGAGCCGTGGTGACATATCATGATCACAACCCTCCTCCACTGCCACAGGACTAGACACCTGGGAGTGTATCTATTTTGTACTACCGTGTATATGATGGCGGCTTTCAAAGCCCCAATTTTGTATTATGACACTATGTATTACCACATTTTTTATATATATAAAAAGTTTTATGGTGATCGGTTTATTTATTTACATTTGTAAAAATTGTGTTTATGATTAATTTATGATGAATGAAACAAATGCCAATCTAACACGTAGTTAGCATATGAGTCAACAACTTGATTATAATTTCTTGGAATGTGTATATATGTTATATTCTCAAATTGTCGTTTTAACAATCTCACATGTAAGAATCTCCTCAATAACGTCGGATCTCTAACATGGTACAAACCATTGAGCTGTGACACTACTAACTCTGAATCAAGACGTACCTCAAGAGACAGAACACCATACGAAATGGCATCCCATAGAAGCTCAATAACGGCACTATATTCAGCAACATTGTTGGAAGATGGCTATAGACATACACCTCCTAAAGACAGTACTTGACCCATAGGAGTATAAATCACCCAAGCAGTTGAGGCTGAGTGCTGAGTGTGACGGCTTTCACCATCCGCGAATCCTATGTAGGTGGAAGATTCCATTGACATCTACCACAAGAAACGGAAACTAATCACAAACCCGATCACGATAAACAAGGCCTAACTATGCAAAAAAGCTGTACAATAATATACAACAAGCAGCCTTGGCTAAAGATCATGCATAGTATTTTTTGAGATAGAGCCCATTTCTAGGCTCCGCCAAGGCCGTCCCTTCGTAATCCACTAACTCATAGGCACCCTTCTCTAATACATGCTTGACCATGTAAGGACCATGCCACATAGGATTGAACTTCCCTGCCCCCAAGGGTTCTTTCGATTGATCCCACAAAAGGACCAAGTCTCCCTCACTAAACACTCTCAGACGGATAGACTTATCGTATTGGACCTTTACGCGACGCTTATTAACCTCTAGAGTCACCAAGGCATCTCTATGCTGCTCATCGAGTTTCTCAAGGTGAACCAAACGCTCCTCCAAAGGCGAAGTGTCTAGTAAGAGTTCCACAGCTAATTTCAACGAAGGAATCTCGCATTCAACCGACAATATCGGCTCCACTCCATGCACAAGCTGATATGGAGAAAAACCAGTGGCAGTCTTAACCGTGGTTCGATATGCCCATAAAACAGGGTATAACATAATATGCCAATTTGTCTTGCTTTGCGCGATGGTTCATTGGAGAATGGACTTAAGTGATTTATTCACTGCTTCAACCTGTCCATTTGCTTGAGGATAGTAAGAAGAGGAGTGCTCTTGCTTATACCCTAACTTGGATTCCAACTCTTCCATCATATGGTTCTGAAAGTGTGAGCCATGGTCAGTGACAAGCTCTCTCGGAATCCCAAACCGAGAAATGATTTGGTTGAATATGAAGTGAGCGGCTCTCTCACCATCGGATTTTACTGTAGGCATTGCCTCAACCCATTTCGTGAAGTAATCAACAGCCCCTATGATATGATGGTTCCCCCCAGCCAAAGCTGGGTTTCAATGCATAAAATCGAGCCCCCATTTGGTGAAGGGACCGGCGGTGATAATAGGGTGTAATGGTGGCATATTACGTGCGAACACCTGGCAAGGGTGGAACCTCTTGACCGCTTCAATACAATCCTTGAAGATCCAAGGCCAAAAATAACCCGCTCTCAAAATATTTTAAGTTGTAGAAAGCTCAGATAAATGACCACCACACGCCCCTCCATGGAAATCATTAAGCACTACCTCATCCTCATCATGATTTAAACAACGTTGTAAAAGGGAATCTACTCCACGGCGGTACAAAGTATTGTCCACTATGAGGTAGTTCTTGGAGACGTGACTTAATCGTCGTCGTTCATCTCGCGAGAGGTGAGTAGGGGTCCTCTGTGTTTGCAAATATACTATGATATCCCCATACCATGGGTCAGCCATTGAGATCAAGAAAATGTGTTCATCAATGAATGTATCTTCACATACCAACTCCTCTGCCTCGCTCGGAAAATTCGAGATGAGCTCTGCAAAGATTAAAGATTTCTTCGATTTTTCCGAAACAAATTCGAGATCAAAATCTTGTAGGATGACAATCCATTTATTATACTTTCCCCCAATCATCCTACGTGTGAGGATGAATTGAAACAGATTGACATGGGCCACAACCAAGGTCTGGCGAAGGAGAATATAATGTCTCAAACGTTGCACTGCATGTACGGTAGCTAAGGCAAGCTTCTCGACATGAGAATACCGAATCTCTTCGTCAATAAGGTTTCGGCTTAGATAATATATGACATGCTCCTAGAGCTCCTCATCTTCCTGAACCAAAACCATACCAATCATCTCTAAAGACGCGACCACATATAATAGGAAATCACGGCTATAATCTGGAGGAATAATCACCAGGGCCAATGCTAGGGCTCGCTCAAGTGCATCGAAGGACTCTTGGGCTCGCTCATCCCATTAAAAGGGAGTATCCTTCTTCAAGAGATGCATTAAACCTCTATTCAAATTGGCAAAGTTGACAACAAATATTCGTAGGAAGTTTGCCATGCCTTGCAAACACTGAAGATGACGAATATTGCACGGGGGAGACAACTGAAGTATTTCCTCCACCTTCAAAGGGTCAACTCTTATACCCTCTTTCGAAACGTTGAATCCTAACAAACGACCTGAATTCACGCAAAAGATGCACTTATGAGGGTTTAATCTAACAACATAGTGACAGCACCTTTCGAACACCAATCTCAAGTGATAAGAATGACGCATCCTCATGCGAGAATGAGCAGCGAGGTCATCCAAAAATACTTCAATAATAGACTTGAGATCGTGGAAGATCAAGGTCATTGCCCACTGAAACGTAGCTCTGGCGTTTTTAAGGCCGAAAGGCATTTTTCGATATGCAAATGTTCCCCAAGGACAAATAAATGCGGTCTTGTGTTGGTCCTCGAGTTTAATTTGGATCTGATTATACCCGGAAAAACCATCCATAAAGGAGAACACCTCGCTACCCGCACACTCATCCAAAATCTGATCTATAAACTGTGTGGGGAAGTTATCCTTAGGACAGGCACGATTTAAATCATGGAAATCAGTGCATATATGGATCGCTCCCTACTTCTTATCCACCATAACGGGGTTTGAAACCCACTCTGTCAAGGGAATGGGATAGAAGAAACTAGCTTTCAATAGCTTCTCTATCTCTGCCTTTATGGCGAGTGCTTTCCTAGGATTCACCGCGCGTAAACGCTGTCGAAGAGGCTAAGCATTGAGGTAAGTCTTAATTTCATGTTCGACAATCCGAGGGTCAATCCCTAGCATTTCATCATAAGACCAAGCAAAAATATCACGGAATTCCTTGAATAGCTCGGTATACTCCCGAATCTCATCTTGGGAACAATCCGCCCCAATGTAGACATTCTCAATTGTACCACGATTGCGAGAAATGTTGATAGGAATAGTTGACGATATGTTCGCCATGTTTCCATCAGCCATCTAACCAGGAGAGCTTAATGGAACCATAGGTCTACCAAGTTTCTGACTAAGACTCTCCCTATAATCCTCATGCTCCAAAAGGTCAAGCTCTAGAAGGAAGTACGATCTATGATGAAGCTCCTCCCATGGTGGCTCAACTCCTGACATAGCCTCGATAATTGCTTCATCTGAAGGGAAAACCGTATCAAGGTAGTCATGGGAATGAGAATACTATACTGCCCATGCCGGCAGCACATAGGGGTCTTCCTCCTCTGTCCACGAAGAGGAAGAACAAGGCTCTGCAGCAGACTGGAGATTAGCTTGGTAAGCTATCATGACTGGAGGCAATAGCACGCTCATCTCGATGGCCTCACTCGAAGGACTCATTGACAGAAGAATCCAAGGATCTCCCATATGACTTGTGCGAAAAGGCACCGATGTCGAAGCACCATCGAAACTAGATCCTATCATGAGGATGGGTGCAGGACAACTAAAGGTTCCCATGAGGGATGGATACATGCCTACACCCACACTCCCAGTTGTTGGCTGGGAATGTTCAGCTTTCAGAACCGAAGCTCCCGAACATGCAGTAACAGGAGGATTCTTGAATTCCATTTGATCAATCGTTACAATCTTCCTGTTATGTGGAAAGCATACAACGTGAAACATGGAAGACGCAACGGCTTGCATACTATACATCCAGTTCCTTCCCAGTAAGAGATTGTAGTCAAGGGGTGCATCAACCACCTCAACCTCTATCACAATGGTCTTCCCTCCCAAACGGACTTTAAGGGAAGGAAGGATACCGTGCGGCCTAAACGATCTCCCATCAAAAGCAGTTAACATGGTCATAGATTTTGACAACTCAGGAGAACCAAGACCCTTCCAACAAGACAAAGACATCACAGAAGCAGCAGCGCCCTCGTCAATCATAGTGAGCTTGATGATCATATTAAGACATTCCACATGCACCAAAAGGGACACATAGCAGGGCAAGCGAGGCTGATGTCCTGCGGTTTCAAATTTGATCACTGAGGAAGAATCATCACCATTCACACCAAGAGCGGAAAGCAAATCCTTCCTTTGCGACGGACAACTCTGAAGCACTTCTAATGCAGACATCGCACAAGGAGTATGGCCCAAGTCCTCGACAACTAAATAATTCTGGGCGGCTTGGGCATTTGGGTTATGCCCCGAACGCTTAAGTACCCCCTTAGGAATGCGAGGTGCAGCCTCAGGTTTATTCACAGGTTTCTCAATGCGCAAAGGGGTTCCTGGTGGATCAGTTTCTTTGCCTGGGTTGGGTTGTGGCGAAGTATAATCTTTCGCATGCGTCACAAATTTCGCGGCATGGACCATATTAATGCACCCACGACCACTAGTTTCAGCTGGATCTTCATCACTAGATTGATCATGGGACTTCGAGTTCATATTCTGGTTATGCGGTAAAGGGTTCATTAACACAGCTGGGCCATGTGCTATGAACTTCAAAGCTTCATCCATTCTAGGGCACAAGTAAGTTAGGTGATCGTCCTTGCATATCTTGCAAGGAAACTTGACCTTACGTTTATTCTTCTTGTCCCCCCTAGCATTTTTACCGTTCTTGTCATTATTGTTGGCATTCTCGTTCTTATTCCCACCCTTTTTATTATTATTGTTTTTACCCTTTTTTCTATTCCGTCTGGGTTGCTGGTTACCCTTCTGGTCGGACGATTGCACAGCAAGTACATTCGTCATTTGGGTAGGCTGAGATGAAGCTGTAGCTTGTCTCGAGGCAGATTGGTTGATTGACAACTGAGCAACTTGTTTTGCAAACGAACCTGTAGGTTTCTTACTTGCACAACCCACAATGCCATCGACATGTGGTCCAGGTTTGACCTTGGGATTGAAACTAGAACGAGGAGCGTTGGGTATAATCTCATATAACAAACCAGACTGAGCATAGATCAAGTCTAGTTCCTGCGCCCTAAAGATTTCTTGTTCCTCATTCTGCACTCCGGATTTGGAAACATCCTTCGCTATATATGGAAATAAATATTTGAGGAACCACTCAAGGAGGAACTTCGGCAGTATAAAGGCTTTACTTAATCTCTTCCGTCTACGCCACTCCTGAATATGATCAGAAATATGGGTGGCTTTATCTTGCCGAAATGTCGACAAGATTTCAGTACCAACATCATAGCACACTGGTAGCTGGAAGTGATTAAGGAAATTCATCGCAAGGTCATCGAACAAAGTAAAGGCACCCCTAGGTAACTCTATATACCATTTCTCCGCAGGCCCTGTAAGGGTGCGTTGAAATAGTCTCAAACGGACGGAGTCCTGATGCAATGAATTGGAAGAGCACCATAGGTGGAATGTCGTAACATGTTTGCTCGGATCCTCTCCTGGTTTTCCTTCGAACTTAGGTATGTCCGAAGGAATCTTGGTAGGGACATCCAGCCAAGCCAGGTCATGAGCCACAGGATCGTTCGTAAGTCTCGATAATTCAGGGAGATTGAGTGTTGCAAGGAAAGGGAGCCTAGGATGATGAGGCCTATGGACCACTCCCTGGTTCATATAGGATTGATTACCACCATGAACTTGGCCATAGTGACCTCCTCCTGTATGACCCGTATAGGGTGACATGGAAGCACCATAATGAGGTGGACCTTGACTAGTAGGAGCTACAAAGCCGTAATTAGGAGAGTAAGCAGGTTGTGAATACCTTCCTACATAAGGTGGAGAAACCTATCCATACTGCATCCCATAATAGGGTCCATAGGTCATTGCTTGCGATGCCCCATGAGACACTCCATAGGTAGGGATATACATTCCGGAAGTAGGAATATAGATACCGAAAGTAGGGATATATGTCATGGAAGTAGCAATCTGACCTCTAGAAACATGAACATAACCTCCCGAAACCACGGGTGGTATGTAGGCTTGAGACACAATTGGTCTAGTAATCGCAGTACAGATCTGACTCGTAGCTACGTGCCGACTCAAAGGACCATGTGAGTAAGGTGGAGGGTTTACATTTATAGAACTCGGAAGCGAGGACGAAGGAGTCTCTGTAAGAAGATATGTACTAGTGCCTATCGTCACTCATCTGGAACCTAGTATCCCTATTGGATCACTAACTCTAGACCTAGGAGGTATATAAGATGGAGCTTCCACCACCAGGATGGAAGGTGCAATGTGACTAGTACTCCCAAACCTCTCCGCAAGGTAAGGGATGGGATTGCTCCCAGGCATAGTTCTAGGCTCAAAGTCGGATTCAACATGAAATGTCAAATCCTGTATAGGAAAACCAGTCATAACATAACTACCGTAGCTAGTGCTAGGAGGGTCAAAGTGAGTCTCGGCATCATCCAGCATTCCATACCGGTAATGTGTCAACGATGAATCTGCCCTAGGGTGAGTAGGTCTATCATGCAAAGATCCTATCTGGGAAATCACAGGACCGAACTCAGCTAAGTCAGGTGAAGGATCGTATGTAGGAGTAAGTTCCCCATCGTCAATACGAATGGGAGGAGGTGGCTCAGGAATAGTCTCTGAATGATCCTCCATGGTGTGTGAATCAGTGTGTGAAATATTCCACCTGGATAGTCTATGCCCCTCTCCCAAAGGAGGAGGAGAAGTGGAAGGTGGAAGTCCTGCTAATCGACGAGAACGGCGTGAAACCACACTCGAATCCACAATGACTCAACAAAAAGCAAAGACTCTCTATTTACGTAAACCCTAGGCCAACTAGCGTGCATAGAGCAATCACTAATAAAATCTAAAGCCAAATGCAAGCAAACAAGGGATGGATAAGTGAGCTCCCGAATGTGGCCAGTATGTCTCACCTAGGAGAGGCTTGAGAGGCCCTTGTCACCACAAGTGGAGGTACGTAACCAATTATTGTGGCCCTCAGCTTCAACATGTAAAGCGACTGTGTTGTTCGACACCAACCTGGTCAGGACACATGCAGAATAACCTCTACAAGTACCCCCTCTATATCCTAGGTAAAGTCACTAAGGTCACCTTAATATAATCAAAGCTCAGGCAGACAGTCGCAGGCGGGATTGACCGTATGGGCAGGATAACAAAGCCCAAAGCTCTTGAAAGAGCCCCCAGATACGAATACAATCCTGGCTATATTGCCGGTGCTACACAGTTACTGACCAGGGGTTATCCCAATCAACAACCTCTCACACTGCCTCGTGCTTAACTCCCTTTTGAGAGGAGGATCCTGAGAACGCTGGTTATATCAAGGATTTCACACACTCCCTGGACAGACACCTAGTTGTTGTCGTTTAGTGATCTTGGAGAATTAACTTTCAATGAACTATTCCAAGATCCTAAAACCTAAGCTTGTTGGTGCACCCTAGAAAAGAAAAGAGTGTAATTCATTTTAATTAGCGTTGATTTTAGTTGTCTTTATTACTCAAAAATAGGATATGGTCATGCAACTAATGGTGTTATAACGCAACAATAAGCAAAATGCACACCTAACAATCGATGCAAATGCATTGTGTCCATGAAAACAGGGTATGCGTACTACGTGTAATGCACAATTTCTTCTTCAAATGCTGAATGCAAATTTCCCTATATGAAGTCCTAACTATTACTCCAAAGCAAATCTAGATCTAGTGCAAGTACAATGCAAAGTGCAAAATGCAATGCATGATGATAAGCAAATGTTTTTCGATTTTTTGAAAATAAAGAGATACAAAAAGAAAAAGAATGAATCTACCCACCCCAGACTCTGCAAGCACACATAAACAACATTCCAGCAAAGCACTAAGGAAAAAGGACTCTAATGCACTAATCTCAAACAAAAAATCAAATATGCCATGACAAGAACTTTCCTAAAAGAAAAAGTTTGGGCTAAAAAAACGTTTCTAGTCAGAAACAGAGGTATTAACAGACTCAGGCAGTGCCAAAGGAGACTCAGCAACTAACAGAATTCGCCCAACAATCCACTATCTTCAAAAAAAAGGTAAAAAATAGGGTATACGCGACTATGTGCAGTAAACCCGCGTGTATACGCGGAAATCCCAGGGGAAACCGCGTGTATACGCGACTGCAAGTGACAAACCCATGTACAGGAAGAAAAAGATGCACAAATCCAAGGCAAACAGACAGGCTGAGACTAACTTCACACCAATCAGGCTCTACCAGGCATACATGCCCCGATACCCGACATAGAAACAAGAGAGAGAGAGCAATTCAAATACATTGAATGCCAAGAAATCAACCCCCAAAGGACAACTATTAGGAACTCCCAAGCGGAGTCGCCAATTCTGTTACGGAGAGAAATTCCTATGGCTTGGGGTACCACAACAGACAGCTAGACTCCAGAAATCAATCTTTCCCAATATGTAATAGAAATAAAATGTCTAACACTAAAGGATCGAACCTCGTACCTTATTCCGGACGGTTGAAGTAGATCCCCGTTGAGCTTTCCAATCTTCATCTTGAATTGATATAATACTTCCTCAATAATAAGTAAACAATACAAGCATACTATATATCATGGTGTTATATCTATTCTAGTATATATAATCAATAATGTAAAAGCATTTGACATATTCCAACGGATACAATAATCATTCAAATACACATTACTGGATAGGAAAAGATATTTCTATTAATATGAATCAGAGATTACAAGTGACAACCTCTGATGGCACGTTTGCAAACAGGAGAAATTGAATCCCCCACTTGGGCCTCCACCACCTCAATCCTCCATCACTTAGATAGCAATTTTACTAGCAAAAGGCAAGCTTGGGAAGAACACAACAGTGCTCCAAGGGACAAAGGGATGCAGACTCAAGCATAAGTTCTGGCAACAATGGACTATAGTTTCGTTACTCTCAATCCTCTCTTACGCTTTCAATGTCTCAAGGGGTTCCTTATATAGCTTTTCAAAGGGATACTAAAAGGTCGAATCCGTGTGATCTCAAGGAATATGGAAGGCCAGGAGTCATATGAGTCGGATCCAAGTCAAGGAACGCTCCAAAAGGATTTGGATTATGCACACATCCCGATTTACGCGACTATAGGGGGAATATCCGCGTATGTACACGGTTATCGGGGTAAAAGCCATGTATATCACTTTTCTTATGTTTTTAGGGATGATCAAGGACACATCAAAAGACAAAGTAATCCATAGGGGCTAATGAGTCTGCAGCGGGACAGGGGAAGGCCATACAATGTGTGATTCACCTAGTGTGGTGAAATCCGCTATAACAAGTGTCATCATGCACAAGTTGTCTGATGTAGTGCATATGGATCTCAATGTGTTTGGTTCACTGTCTCTAAATTGGATCATTGCAGATATAAATGGTGCTCTAATTATCACAGTAGATAATAGTTGAAAACTCTGATTCGAAGCCACATTCACCAAGTATTCCTTGCAACCACAAACATTGAGTTGCTGCATTTACAACTCCTCTGTACTCTGCTTCTGTAGATGAGAGTGCTATGGCACTCTGATTCTTGCTTGACCAACTGATTGGTCCTTCTGTAAGCATGAACACATATCCTGATGTTGAATTTCAATCTGTGTTGTCACCGGCCCAATCACTGTCAGTAAACCCAATCAAATTAAAATTAGATTTAGCTTTGTAGAAGATCCCATGAGTTTTTGTTCCTTGAAAAAAGTTAAGGATCCTTTTGGCTACTCTCCAATGAATCTCATGAGGCTGATCCATGTATCTTGAATCCACACTAACTGCACAATATATATCAGGTCGAGTGTGTGTAAGATAAAGCAAACACCCAATCAACATCCTATACAGTGTATTATGTACCATAGGAGAAGAACCTGCTTCTTCAAGCTTAACTCCTGAAAGGAAAGGAGTCTTTCTTGGCTTGCAATATTTCATGTTGAACCTGTTCAGAAAATATAAGGCATACTTGGACTGATGTACTTTGATTCCATGTTGGGATTGAGCAATTTCGAGACCCAAGAATTGGCTCAACAATCCCAAATCAGTCATAGAAAATGCATGGTTCATTGCATCCTTCAATGAGGCAATCTCTTTCTTTGAACTTCCTGTAATCAGAAGGTCATCCACATACAAGACAATAATAATCAAATAACCATGAATCAGCTTCAAATAAACATTAGGATTAGACTTGCATTGAACAAAACTCAATGACAACAGAAAGCCATCAATCTTGGTATACCAAGCCCTAGGGGCTTGCTTGAGCCCATACAATGATTTATTTAACCTGCACACAAAATATGGATTAGAAACAAACCCTTGAAGTTTCTGCATGTAAATCTCTTCAGTGAGATCTCCATTTAGGAAATCACACTTCACATCCATGTGATGTACCTCCCACTGCTTTGAAGCTGCAATGGCTAAAGCTAGCATTATGGAGTCCATATTTGCCACTGGTACAAATGTTTAATTGTATTCAATACCATGTACTTGTGAGTATCCCTTGGCTACCAATATTGCCTTATATTTCAAAGGTGAACCATCAGAAGCAAACTTAGTCTTGAAATCCCACTTACATTGAACTAGCTTCCTCCCTGGGGGATGATCAACAAGTTCCCAAGTGTTGTTCTTATGGAGCGAGATGAATTCTTATTTCATGGCCATTTCTCACCTTGGATCATGTGTTGCATATTCATATGCCTATGGATCTGATTCAACCATCAGATAGCACTTCTCAGCAAATAAGGGATCTTTCACACAAAGGGCACTCCCAAACTGAGATCTAGTCCTCCTAGTGTCACTAGGATTTCCAGCTAGTTCCCTAGCTACATGCATGGTATTTGCTTCCCATTTTGGTCTTGTAGGACTGTCAGGATATGTAATCAAATCATCATTATCAGACATATCAGAATTGTCAAATTCATTAGTCTCTCCACTTACAATCAATGGATTTGGTGGTGGAGAAGACTCTCCAACTTCAACTGCTACTAAAGGCTCTTCTTGGAACTGAACACTTATTTCAATGAAAGATCTGTTAGTGCTCAATTTGATCAGATTGTACCCTTTTTAATCTTTATAATACCAAACAAATAGGAACTCTTGGATTTGGGGGTCCAAATCCTTTCTCTTTTCAGTTGGAATTCTAGCCCAAGCCTTTGAGCCAAAAATCCTGAAATGGGTCATGTCTTGCTTGTGCCCACTCCAAGCATCGAAAGGACTCATACCATCAAGATGTTTATGAGGCACCCTATTATATATGTAGGATTCACAGTTTATATCCTTGGCCCAAAACTTTGGTGGAAAAGTCTTAGCCTCCATCATACAGGTTGCCATCTCCTTCAGTGACCTGTTCTTTCTCTCAGCAACACCATTTTGCTGTGGTGTGTAAGGGATCGAATGCTGCATCTGAATACCTGCATCTTTACAATACCGAATGAACTCAAACTTGACATACTTACCACCATTTTTATATCTGAGGATCTTGAGTCTCCTCCCAGACTGGTTTTCAACCAAGGCCTTAAAGACTTTGAAAAGGTCAAAAACTTCAAACTTATGCTTTAGGAAGTAAACCCAACACTACCTAGAAAAGTCATCTATGAAGGTCAGTACATATTTGGCTTGAATCATGGACATATGAAGAAAAAGACCAGGAACATCATTGTGGATCAACTCAAGAGGTGGAGAGGTTCTCTCAGGACTAGCTCTCTCAAATTTGTGCTCTGAGTGTTTCCCTAGGATACAAGGCTTAACAGACTCCCTCGGAAAACTTAATCTTTGGTAACCCTATGACCATATCTTTTTCACTCAAATCAAAATGATACTTATAGTTAATATGGCCAGATATTTCATGCCAAAGCTTGATTTTCTCATTAGCATGAATCAAAAGAGCACAAGGGTTTGAGTAGGGTAGAAAATGGGAAAATATGTATACCTTCGAAGTGTGATCAACAACACCTTTTTCTATGACTTTACCATTCAAAATATCTATGATTTCAACATCATCAGGGAGAATATGACCTTCTTTGGAGACCCTGTGTAAGTAATCTAATACACTGAAAAGAGATTAGAGGCAAGACCTAGAACATACAACACATTATTGAACTTATCATGGTCAAGATCAATCCTTCCTTTTCCCTAACTGTTAGTGAGATAGTCATCTCCCAAAACTATTGGTGGACCTCTCAACATGTCAATAGAGGAGAATGCCTCTTTTGTCGAAACCATATGTCTAGAAGCTCCATAGTCTATGATGAAGCTAGGTGAGCTTGATGTGCCAGCAACCAAAGCATGTACTCTCTCTCTGTCCTCTGAATTTGATCCTCCTTCCCTCTTCTTTGAGCAATCAGNTCTCAAGGAGTTGGGTCAACATGTCAATTTGCTTCTTCATACAAGAGATTTTAGGATGATAGCCTTTACTGTAGTATGCACACTTGCTCATTTCTCCTTTGTTCTTCTTCTTCTGGAAGTTCTTCTTGGAGCCTTGGGGCTCCTCTTCAGACTTGTTCTAGTCTCTCTTTTGCTCAGGTGGCCTTTTAGATTTTTTCTTTCTTTTTGAATCCAGCCTTGAATCTTGAGAAACCAAAGCTTTGTCTTTGGAAGGTTTGATGGTTCCCATCATCACCAACTTATCTTGTCTTGTGTGAGGGATTCCATGAACTCTGAAAGCTTAGGTATCTTTTGGGCTTGATCTGTCAACTTGGTGGCATGGAAGGTAAAAAAAAACACTGAATAGTCAGGAGAAATCTTTGAAAGTATGGAAAAAACTAGTTGCTTCTCCTTCTTTTCAATCCCACAGTGTTTTAGCTGCAAAACAAGGGCTTTAAACTTGGAAAAATAGAGTTGCAAGGATTCGAAGCTGCTGGGAATCAAGGAGATCAGCTCATTCTCGATTTGATTTCCTCTCATCTCATCTATCTTACCAAAAAGTTCTATAAGTTTCTTCCACACTTCACTAGGTGATCTCAATCCATCAATATGGAAGAGGAGGTCTCTTGAAATGCTAAGACACAAAAGACCCTGCGCCTCATCCCTCCTGTTGTGCCATTTTATTTTCTCTGCAGCTGCATTGGGATCTTCCTTAGTTGCCATAGTAACCTTGTAGATATATTTCACTCTCAACAATATCTCCATCTCATCTTTCCATTCAAATAAATTAAATGGAGTCAAGATGATCTTCTGAGATTTGGTCCATAGCTTAGAAACTATGCCCTTCAGTCAGCAGAATATGCTCCCAGTCAAGATGTCGAACCTGTAATACCAATATGGAAGGATAGAAATAGATCTACAAAGGCTCTGATACCATGTGGAAATTGAACCCAAGTGATAGAACAATTACATTCACAAAATTTCTAATCAAACATGCAAAATTAACATCAAAGGAGACTGAAATTGGAGCATAACACTAATCTATATTGAATAGTGTACAATAGAAAAACTTGTGAAGTAATAGTCTTCTGAAATATATAATTACATGAGATATGTGAATGCATAAGGATGCCATTGGAAATAGTAAAAAAGTAGGCTTACTAAATATAGTCAAATCCCCCATAGGTGCATAAAGCAGTTTCCAAATCCACTATGATGCTCATGAATTTGCAAAGTAAAGTAGGAAAGGTAATAAGGGATGGAAATAAAACTCATAGATGATTTTATTAGGCAAAAAGGATAGAGGATGATGCGGGCAAAAAACAAGTCAACTACACCTAGTCTTGCTTTCCCTTTTTCCTTAATTCTCAATAAAACATGCATCTTTACAGAAAAAGAAGATATGCTCTTTGGATGATCTAGAATAAAGTAGACATGCTAAATATGGTTTCCAAGAGGTTTCCCAAGCACTCCATGACTCAGTTTTGGCAAGTGTTGACTTCTATGACATGTAGAAGGCAACTAGCATAGAGTGGAGTATAGGAGACTAGGTAATAAGACAAAAAATATTTAATTAATGTCTAAGGTAGGTAACTATGGGTTGATTATTCTAATAGGAATAAATCAGCATCATGTCACCTATGTGCTTTAGAGTATCTGCAGATGGTTCAACATCAACAAGAATTGGCACCTTCTGTATAGTCTGTTGACAAGGTATGAGCAGTGGACACCAACTCAGACCCAAATTAAAGCACAGTATGGAAACTTCTCTTGGCCAAAAATAGTCTCTCATAGGCTACCTGCAAAAACACATTCTCCAAAGGACCCTACTCTTAATGCCTAAGATACCTTTCATTTCTAATGATCCCACATTAGCTTCTTTGTGATTAGTATGTTGGAACACTAGACTTTATACAAAACTAAGTTAGCTCAAATATAAGTACACTAACTCACATATACATTCATATTAACATAAAGTCCATTAAATAACAAAAATTATGAATGACAAAATGTTCAAATGACCCACAGAGTATTAACAGTTAACACCGAAGTAGGTTTTCTCAAAACATCGTTAAGATTTCACCCTCCTTGCAATGTTTTTCCCCGAACCATTTGCAGTACTAAGTGCATAGAATCTCAAGGCACTCATGACCTTTATGGTTGTTCAAGAGTAACCTTGATGGTTGTTCAAGAGTATAGGAAAACTGTCCCACTTTTGCAAGAAGCTAATAAATTCCATGCTATATAGGGCCAAGTTCATGCACACATATCTTTGAGAGACTTTTACTTAGAAGGTTGTAGTCTTAAGAAATTCCCAATATTCAATTTTAAATTCTTGCTCGTTGCAGTGCTAGTCCTTTGTGACTTCATCCTATCTTGGGCCAATATGAGGTTATCCTTTACCCGCATGCCAATAGATCTAAAAGATTGAATCTGAACATCTTCAATAATAAAATCAATCAACAAAGGAGGGTCATGAATCACAACTATAGTGCAACCATGTTGGACATGGAAATTTCTTGTCCTGAAACATAGATTTTCAAGTATCCCTTTAGACACAATTTATGCTAGTCCATCTGTTTGGGGATTATAATTGATAATTTGCATTAAAGGTGCTATACGAAGTTCAAACAACTACTTCCAAAAGTTACTGGTGAATTTTAGGTCATAATTCCCGACAATATCCTTTGGAATCCCATGCAACTTATAGCTATGCTAGATAATCATTTCAAAAAACCTCTAAGGCTTTGGCAGAACTATCCATTGTAATCAACCAGATATACTTGGATGATCGATCAACCACCACAAAAATCGTATTTTTCTTCCACCTCAAGAAACTAAATTCCATGCTAATGGAATGCCACTTTTCACTAAAAAGGGGTAAAAGCTACAACAGTTGAGTTTTTACAGTACTTGTTCATTCCTTACATTTTCACATGAAGCAGCAAACTTTTTCACATCTTTTAAGCCCTTTCCAAATAACTTAGTACTTATAATGTGATAGGACTTGAACCTTGTAAAGTCTTCTAGATAAATCCTGTGAGTTTCCATCTTCGATATCATGGGAAACCAGCTCTCTACTATTTAAACATTGGGATTTGTTATGGGATGAATTAATTCTTATTGTAGACAAGTTTTTGGTTTTCATTTGTGAACCCCCATTTTTAAATTTTCTAGCATGAGCAGAGGCTATACTTTCGTCTATGCCGAACACATCTTCCATCTTCCTTACTTTCAAAGGGTTAAGGTTTCTTTACAATTATGAAATTTCATAACCTTTCCACTTCTAAGTGTTTTTATGTGATATGTGTCCAAATCACTCATATCCTCATCATGATAAACACCTGATGTCAGTTGCTCAATACACTCGGCATATTTTTCAGAATATTTAGAACCCACCAGCTAATAAGAAAGAATCTGACAAGGAAATGAAACTGATATCAGAGATTCTGTGATGCATACCTTATGAAGAAAATAACTTTTGATTTTATCAAATAAGATAGAACAAAGAAAAATTAAAAAGAAATGGAGCACACAACCACTAGTAAAGAGAAAACACATTAAAACATGTTATCCAAAACTCAAATGATTAGGTTGGATCACAAAGGAAAATTCTAGCTTTAATGGGGCACATAACAACTTTTGTATTTTGAAGTGGGCATCACTGAGCAAAGAGAAATGCTTGAACGACCCTACCTTAAACTTCCCTATATCCAAAACACTAGTTTCAAGATTCAAATCCAATATAACAAGACAAATAATGCAGCCAACCAGGTATTGTTACACAGGTGACGTCAAAAAAGTGTTAAGACATCCACAACATGGTTCCACTTTCATTGCGATTTGTCCCACACATATAGAAAATATTTTTTGAAGGAAACAGGGAAAATGCAGTGAGCAGAGAAATGGCTCAATAAATAAGTCAATTGAGTATTAACCAGCCCACCAGGGTTCCATTTTCCCTCAGATCTTCCCATTTCCTCATTGATTCAGGATTAGTTTTGAAAGGAAAAAAAAGACAGGAGATCATCCAGGAGAATATTGGAATAATAGATACCCCTCTGACCTGGCCCCAACCTGATGGAAACCTGCTCCATGCAGCGTAACTCCTTGGAACTTGTCTGAAATCATTTTCATACTAAAACACAAATATAATGGAGCACAGGGAGATTTTCCTATCTTGAAGTGGGTGTCATCGAGCAATGAGAAATTCTTGACCAGCCTAAGACCAAACTTTCCTGTCATGAACACTTCATTTCATGATTCAAATAAAATGTAATGAAACAAAAAATGCAGCTAATGAGGTATTAGTTTACTAATGATGTCGATAAAGTGTTAAGCTGTCCAATAGGGTTGCACTTTCATTCCAAACTTCTACACCCGATAGAATGAATTTCAAATATAAAAGGAAAAATGTTGTGAACAGACCAATGGTTAAGTGGAGAAGTTAATACTAAGTGTTAAATAGTCCACCAGATTTCTAGTTTGATTGAAATCTAGCCATTGGCCTTCCGATTTGGCATTAGTTTCAAATGCTAAAAAACCAGGGGGCATGTCATAGGGGATATTTACAGAATAGATACCATTCCGACCTGGCCAAAACCCAAGGGAATTCCGACCTTTGCAGTGAAGGACATTGGAACATATTTATTAAATAATTTTAATACTTCAAAAAGTAGGTGGACCCAAGACATTGATCACTCAACCATGGGTAAGACTTGAGCTGCTAAGCACACTCCATTTAAGAATCTATTGGGGAATTTGTTGTTTCATAGAATGCAAAGAAACCTACTTTTTCACAGAGACACTTAAGTCCAAATGTTGTATCTGTTAACATGTGGTATAGTGGGCATGGATTCGGGATGACAAGATTTTTTGGTGCAATCCAAGAATAGGGACATGAGAGATGTGCAGTCTCCTATGCAGTGATGTATTTTAAGAATGGCATTGGCCTCAGCTTCTGCTGATTTTTAATTCAACACATGTATTTTCCATAAAGGAAAGTACGGGTCGACAGGCAGGGCAGTAGCTAATGAGGCTGTATACTTCTCAACAAAATCAAAACCCTAGGAATAGGAGACACTGAGATTGGACACTATAACATGATTATCTATATCAACATCCTTTTGGATCCATTGCTGATGCCCATTTCCATATCTCTTCTGCATCCACAGATAAACCATAATGTCAACTCATCATTCCAAATCAAACTTTCCATGGAATTTATTTAAAAACATACACTTAAACAAAAAACTGCAACATTTATAGTTTTCCAGAATTTGACATAAGAAAGAACCAATGATAGAGGATGTAGAAAAGAGGAAAGTGATCCACTCTATCAAGGAAAGTGCAGCATAAAATTGCGCCATATCTTATTATATTCTAGAAAATGATTGGGTCAAAAGATCGCTTGGCTTTGGAAGAACAATGATGAACCCATCCCAAATGGCGGAACAGGTCTTGGAAGAATGGGTTACATTTAAATAACTTTTCCTGAATAGGAATAGCTGAGACTGGAAAGACATATAAAGACTTCATCAATAGCCTTTCTGGAAATGGTGATGTCCTCAAGATCAATAGTGACATGAGCAAGGGCCTTTGGATGATGAATTACTCCAGGAGGATATTTAATCATTTTGTTATCTTTCATCTACATAAATGTATTCACAAATTGGAGAAGATCCAAAACTACACACCATACCAAAAACATCACACCCCATAATGCCTGCAAGGTGCCTATTACATTCCATCTAGGAAATCTACTTCTCCTGTATCTGTTAACATGTGGTATAGTGGGCATGGATTTAGGATGACAATATTTTTTGGTGCAATCCAAGGATAGGGACATGAGATATGTGCAGTATCCTATCCAGTGATGTATTTTAAGAATGCCGTTGGACTCAACTTCTGCTGATTTGTAATTCAACACATGGGTTTTCCATAAAGGCAGGGAGGGGTCGATAGGCAGGGAAGTAGCTAATGAGGTTGTATACTTCTCAACAAAATAAAAACCCTGGGTATAGGAGACACTATGATTGGGAACTATAAGGTGATTATCTATATCAACATCTTTTTGGATCCATTGCGGATGCCCTTTTCTGCATCTCTTCTGCATCCATAGATAAACCATAATCTCAACTCATCATTCCAAATCAAACTTTCCATGGAATTTATTTAAAAAAATACACTTAAAAAAAAACTATAACATTTGTAGTTTTCTATAATTTCACATAAGAAAGAACAAAAAATAGAGCACGCAGAAAAGAGGAAACTAATCCACTCTATCAAGGACATTGCAGCATAAACTTGCATCATATCTGAGCATATTCTAGAAAATTATTGGGTCAAAAGGTCACTTGGATTTGGAAGAACAAAGATGAACCCATCCCAGATGGCGGAATAGGTCTTGGAAGCATGGGTTACATTTAAATAAATTTTCCTGAATAGGAATAGCTGAGAGTGGAAAGACATACAAATACTTTGTTAATAGACTTTCTGACAATGGTGATGTCCTCAAGATCAAGAGTGACATGAACAAGGGCCTTTGGATGATGAATTAATCCTGGGAGGATATCTGAGCATTTTTCTATCTTTCATCCATAGAAATGTAGTCACAAATTGGACAAGATCCAAAACTATACACCATACTAAGAACATCATACCCCTTAATTCCTACAACGTGCCTATTACATTCCATCTGGGAAATCTACTTCCCCTGTATATGTTAACATGTGGTATAATGGGCATAAATTCAGGATGACATGATTTTCGGGAAAATCCAAGAATAGTTACATAAGAGATGTGCAGTCTCCTATGAAGTGATGTATTTTAAGAATGACACTGGCCTCAACTTCTGCTGATTTGTAATTCAACGCATGGATTTTCCATAAAGGAAAGGAGGGGTCGAGAGGCAGGGAAGTAGCTAATGAGGCTGCATACTTCTCAACAAAATCAAAACCCTGGGTATAGGAGACACTGAGATTGGGTACTATAACATGATTATCTATATCAACATCCTTCCAGATCCATTATTGATTCTCTTTTCTGCATCTCATACGTATCCACAGATAAACCATAATCTCAAATCATCATTCCAAATCAAACTTTCCATGGAATTTATTTAAAAACATACACTTAAACAAAAAACTGTAACATTTGTAGTTTTCTATAATTTGGCACAAGAAAGAACCAAACATATAGCACGCAAGGAAGAGAAAAATGATTCACTCTATCAAGGACATTGCAGCATAAACTTGCATCATATCTTAGCATATTCTAGAAAATTATTGGGTCAAAATATCATTTGGATTTGGAAGAAAAATGATGAACCCATCCTAGATACTGGAATGGGTCTTGGAAGCTATGGAAATTGAACCCAAGTGATAGAACAATTACACTCACAAAATTGCTAATCAAACATGCAAAATTACCATCAAAGGAGATTGAAATTGGAGCATAACACTAATCTGTATTGAATAAGTGTACAATAGCCAACCTTTTGAATTCATAGGCTGATTAAATATATAATTACATGAGATATTCGAATGCATAATTATTCCATTCGAAATAGTCAAAAAGTAGGCTTACTAAATCTAGTCAAATCCCCCATAGGTGCATAAAGCAGTTTCCAAATCCACTTAGAGGCTAAGGAATTGGAAAATTAAAGTAGGAAAGATAATAAGGGATGGAAAAACAACTCATACATTCTTTTATCAGGAGAAAAGGATGGAGGATGATGTGGGCAAAAAACAAGTCAACTATACCCAGTCTTGCTTTCCCTTTTGCTGCTTTCCCTTTTGCCTTATTTCTCAATAAAAAAGACAGCTTTGAAGAAAAAGAAGATATGTGCTTTTGAGGATCTAGAATAAATAACACATGCTAAATATGGTTTCTAGGAGGTATTCCAAGCACTCCATGACTCAATTTTAGCAAGTGTTGACTTCTATGCCATGTAGAAGACAACTAGCATAGAGTGGAATAGAGGAAACTACGTAAATAAGACAAAAATGAATTAATTAATGTCTAAGGTAGTTAACTATGGGTTGATTATTCTAACACCCCCCCTTAAGCCTGAGTTTATGAGTAAATATCAGAAAAATATCGGGCCTAGCAACAAGGCTTAGTTACCCTTTACATACTGCATGTCCAATTAACCAAGGAAAGAGGCAAAAACCCAGTGGGAAAATCCTCCCTTAAACATGGACAGTAAAACAAAATTTGAACATATTGTCATAAATCATGCTTCAAATCATGTTCAGCAATCCCCAGTAGTGATTTGATATTGATGAATGTCTTCTCACCAAAAAACTTTGGTGAAGATGTCTGCTACTTGTTCTGAAGATGCACATAAGAGTAGGTGAATGGTGCCATCATGCACAAGCTGTCTGATGTAGTGCATATGGATCTCAATGTGTTTGGTTCTCTATCTCTGAACTAGATCATTGTAGATTCAAATGGTGCTCCAATTATCACAATAGATAATAGTTGAAAACTCTGATTCGAATCCACACTCACCAAGTATTCCCTGCAACCATAAACATTGAGTTGTTGCATTTACAACTCCTATGTACTCTGCTTCTATAGATGAGAGTCCTATGGCACTCTGCTTCTTGTTTGACCAGATGATTGGTCCTTCTGTAAGCATGAACACATATCCTGATGTTGACTTTCAATCTGTTTTGTCACCCACCCAATCACTATCAGTAAACCCAATCAAATCAAGATCAGATTTAGCTTTGTAGAAAATCCCATGAGTTCTTGTTCCTTGAACAAAGTTAAGGATCCTTTTGGCTGCTCTCCAATGGATCTCATGAGGCTGATCCATCTATATTGAAGCCACACTAACTACATAAGAAATATCAGGTTGAGTGTGTGTAAGGTAAAGCAAACACCCAATCAACTGCATATACAGTGTATTATTTACCACAGGAGAAGAACCTGCTTCTTCAAGTTTAATTCCTCAAAGGAAGGGAGTCTTGCTTGGCTTTCAATATTTCATGTTGAACTTGTTCATAAAATCTAAGGCATACTTGGACTGATTTAATTTGATTCCATGTTGGTATTGAGCAATTTCGAGACCCAAGAATTGGCTCAACAATCCCAAATCATTCATAGAAAATGCATGGTTCATTGCATCCTTCAAGGAGAGAATCTTTTTCTTTTAACTTCCTGTAATCAGAAGGTCATCCACATACAATAAAATAATCATCTAAGAACCATGAATCAGCTTCAAATAAACATTAGGATCATACTTGCATCAAACAAAACTCAATGACAGCAGAAAGCCATCAATCTTGGCATACCAAGCCCTGGGGGCTTGCTTGAGCCCATACAATGATTTCTTTAACCTGGAGACAAAATATGGATTAGAAAAAAACCCTTGATTCTGCTGCATGTAAATCTCTTCAGTGAGATATCCATTTAGGAAATCACACTTCACATCCATGTGATGTACCTCCCACTGCTTCGAAGCTGCAATGGATAAAGCTAGCTTTATGGAGTCCATATTTGCCACAAGTGAAAAGGTTTCATTGTAGTCAATACCATGTAATCATGAGTATCCATTGGCTACCAATATTGTCTTATATTTCAAAGGTGAACCATTAGCAGCAAACTTAGTCTTGAAAACCCACTTACATTGAACTAGTTCCCAACCAGTTCCCAAGTGTTGTTCTTTTGGAGCGAGCTGAATTCTTCTTTCATGGATGTTTGCAATTTTGGATCATGTGCTGCATATTCATATGTCTATGGGTCTGATTCAACCATCAGATAGCACTTCTCTGCAAACAAAGGGTCTTTCTTACACAGGGCACTCTCAAACTGAGATCTAGTCCTCCTAGGGTCACTAGGATTTCTAGCTAGTTCCCCAGCTGAATGAATGGTCTTTGCTTCCCATTTTGGTATTGTAGGACTGTCAGGATCTGCAATTAAATCATCATTATTATACATATCAGAATCAGCAAACTAATTTGTCTCTCCACTTAATTTCAATGGATCTAATGGTGAAGAAGACTCTCCAACTTCAACTGCTACTAAAGGCTCTTCTTGGAACTGAACAATCTTTTCAGTGAAGGATTTGTTAGTGCTCAAGTTGATCAGCTTGTACCCTTTTGAATATTTAGAATACCCAATAAATAGGCACTGTTGGCTTTGTAGCTGCAAATCCTTTCTCTTTTCAATTGGAATTCTAGCCCAAGCCTTTGAGCCAAAAATCTTGAAATGGGTCACATCTTGCTTATGCCCACTCCAAGCATCGAAAGGACTCATACCATCAAGATATTTATGAGGCACCCTATTCTGTATGTAGGATTCATATTTTATAGCCTTGGCCCAAAACATTGGTGGAAAAGTCTTAGCCTCCATGATACAGGTTGCCATCTCTTTCAGTGACCTGTTCTTTCTCTCAGCAACACCATTTTGCTGTTGTGTGTAAGGGATCGAATGCTGAATCTGAATACCTGCAAATTTATAATACTGAATGAACTCAAACTTGACATACTTACCACCATTTTCAGATCTGAGGATCTTGAGTCTCCTCCCAGACTAGTTTTCAACCAAGGCCTTAAAGACTTTGAAGAGGTAAAAAACTTCAGACTTATGCTTTAGGAAGTAAGCCCAACACTACCTAGAAAAGTCATCTATGAAGGTCAGTACATAATTGGCTTGAATCATGGACAAATGAATAAATGGACCAGGAACATCACTGTGGATCAACTCAAGAGGTGGAGAGGTTCTCTCAGGACTAGCTCTCTCAAATTTGTGCTCTGGGTGTTTCCCTACGATACAAAGCTTAACAGACTCCCTCAGAAAACTTAATGTTTGGTAACCCTATGACCATATATTTTTCACTCAAATCAAAAAGATACTTATAGTTAATATGGCCAAATATTTCATGCCAAATCTTTCTTTCCTCGTTAGCATGAATCAGAAGAGCATAGGGGTTTGAGTAGGGTGTAAAATGGGAAAACATGTATACCTTCGAAGTGTGATAAACAACACCTTTTGCTATTACTTTACCATTCAAAATATTTCTGATTTCAACATCATCAAGGGAGAATATGACCTTCTCTGGAGACCATCTGTGAGTCATCTGGTACACTGACATGAGGTTATAGGCAATACTTGGAACATACAACACATTATTGAACTTACCATGGTCAAGATCAATCCTTCCTTTCCCCAAACTGTCAGTGAGAGAGTCATCTCCTAAAACTATTGGTGGACCTTTCAACATGTCAAGAGAGGAGAATTCCTCCTTTGTCGAAACCATATGTCTAGAAGCTCCAGAGTCTATGATGAAGCTAGGTGAGCTTGATGTGCCAACAACCAAAGCATGTACTCTCTCTCTGTCCTCTGAATTTGATCCTCCTTCCCTCTTCTTTGAGAAATCAGGAAGGGAGATGTTATTCTTCTCTAGGAGTTGGGTCAACATGTCAGTTTGCTTCTTCATACAGGAGCTCTTAGGATGATGGCCCTTACTACAGTATGCGCACTTACTCATTTCTCCTTTGTTCTTCTTCTTCTGGAAGTTCTTCTTGGAGCCTTAGGGCTCCTATTGAAACTTGTTCTTGTCTCTCCTTTGCTCATGTGGCTTCTTATCTTTCTTCTTGCCTTTCAAATTCACCCTTGAATCTCCAACAACCAAAGATTGGTCTTTGGAAGGTTTTATGGTGCCCATCATCACTAATTTATCTTATTCCTGTGTGAGGGATTCCATGAACTCTACAAGCTTAGGCATCTTCCAGGCTTGAGATGTCAACTTGGTGGCATGGAAGGTCAAAAATAACACTGAATAGTCAGGTCCAAGCATCAAGAGTATGGAAAAAACTAGTTGCTCTTCCTTATTTTCAATTCCACACTAATTTAGCTACAAAACAAGGGCTTTAAACTTGGAAAAATAGAGTTCTAAGGATTCGAAGCTGTTCGGACTCAAAGAGATCAATTCATTCTCGATTTGATGTCCTCTCATCTCATATGTCTTACCAAAAATATTTACAAGATTCTCCCACACTTCATTAGGTGATGTCGATCCATCAAGATGGAAGAGGAGGTCTCTTGAAATGCTTAGACACAAAAGACCATAGGCCTCATCCTTCCTGTTGTGCCATTTTATTTTATCTGCAGCTACATTGGGATATACCTAAGTTGCCATAGTAACCCTGTAGAGACCCTTCACTCTCAACAATATCTCCATCTCAGCTTTCCATTCAAATAAATTAAATGGAGTCAACATGATCTTCTGAGATTGGTCCATAGCTCAGAAACTGTGCCTTTCAGTCAGCAGAATATGCTCCCAGTCAAGATATCAAACCTACAATAGCAATATGGAAGGAGATAAATCAATCAAAAAAGGCTTTGATACCATGTGGAAATTGAACCCAAGTGATAGCACAATTACACTCACAAAATTGCTAATCAAACATGCAAAATTACCATCAAAGGAGACTGAAATTGGAGCATAACACTAATATGTATTGAATAAGTGTACAATATACAACCTTGTGAAGTCATAGGCTGCTACAATATATAATTACATGAAATATTTGAATGCATAAGGATTCCATTCAAAATAGTAAAAAAGTAGGCTTACTAAATCTAGTCAAATCCCCCATAGGTGCATAAAGCAGTTTCCAAATCCACTTAGAGGCTCAGGAATTGGAAAATTAAAGTTGGAAATATAATAAGGGATGGAAAGAAAACTCATACATGATTTTATTAGGATAAAAGGATGGAGGATGATGTGGGCAAAAGACAAGTCAACTACACCTAGTCTTGCTTTCCCTTTTTCCTTATTTCTCAATAAAACAGGCAGCTTTGCAGAAAAAGAAGATATGCTCTTTAGAGGATCTGGAATAAACAAGACATGCTAAATATAATTTCTAGGAGGTTTCCCAAGTGCTCCATGACTCAGTTTTAGCAAGTGTTGACTTCTATGACATGTAGAAGACAACTAGCATAGAGTGGAATATAGGAAACTAGGTAAATAAGACAAAAAATAATTAATTAATGTCTAAGGTATTTAACTATGGGTTGATTATTCTAACAGAAGCATGGGTTACATTTAAATAACTTTTTCCTGAACAGCAAGGGTAGTCATAGTTTAGTCTCTTATACTACATCTTTGACTGTCCTCCACTACTACTTTAAAGAACAAGATATGAATCAGCAGAAAGGAAGAATATCTTTGGTTATAAAGAGGAAGGGTTTGACATCTCATACCACATGCAGGGCTATTAGAATATGAACGTGAGAAGCTCAATATATATTGTTAGTACTTTTTTGAAATCTTCGTTCTTGGCAAGATGGGTGACTTTTAGAATCAAGGCTTGATCAAGTTGATCCCCAAGAATGTTTCAAAGGAACTGTTGAATGTATATTATAAGATTCTAGCAAATACCCTTGCTTTGAGAGACCAAAAGGTAGCTGCAAATATTTTCCAGCTTGAGCAGATCAACTTCATTTAGGATAAATTCATCTTGGATACTATTTTCATAGCATGGGAATCCATGGAATTGGCTAGAGAAATTGGTCAGGAAACTTTGTTACTGAATATTGATTCTAATGTAGCCTACAATAGGTTGGATTAGGAATTTATCCTCCATATTCTAGCATGGCTTGGGTTTGGCACCAGTTTTGTTGGAATGATCAAATCTCTTTTCAGTAACATGTCAAAATTTGTTTCTATGTCTAGGAAAATATTAAACATGATTGCATTACACAAGTTAATCAGACAAATAGATACATAGAACAATCAAATTGTTCCAAAGTAGGATTCTACTTTCTCACCCAATAAAAGAACAATGGCATTATTCACAAGAATTGTGAGTACAGTGAGCCATGCAGTTGTCACTTCAAGCAGTACCCCATGTAACTTTAGAACTCATATAAAAATGGGAAAAACATGGGAAAAACAATAGAAATTATTTATTTTTTATGTTGTTAGCAACAAATTTGGGGAAAAAAAACCAAAATGAAACACATTTAATCGACTATTCTCCATAATATCTACCACAAAAGGAAAGAGATAGCTTCTATGAATGTCAAGAATCTTTATAATGTAAACAATGATAGCGTATACTAATGTAACTAACATAAGCATACCACGAGAGTAATCTATAGTTATATTACCTCAATTGGTGTCATCGATTCTAAAGGCTTTTCCCAGCTTGACTGCCCTATCTTCTTGTTGAAATAATATCTACACAACAGAAGTGGCATGGCCTTTTGGTATTGTAAAACTATCCCAAAATCTCTCAAAATATCTCCAAAAGCTCTAGACAACACCAATAAAGCTCTCCCATGAGCAAAATTGAGTAAAAAATTTGAAAATGATTAGGGCTGATAAAAAATACATGAGTAAAACACCCATTTTGAGCCAAAGCCACATGATTGATATTTGTTTCATGGATGGTAAATTTCTTCTTTTAACATAAATGGATAATTTTTGTATTAAAAGGCACCTGTTGTTGAAGAGGACAACAAAACAATACATAATAAGGAAATGAAGGCCAAAGTATGTTGTTCAAAATGTCCACAAAAGCCAAAATTGTAACCTAAAAACTATTCTAGACAGTCTGTCCTTGTCTTATGCCTATATACTCAATATGTATATTGCATGATATACTGATTTAACAAAAAGACTACTCTATGAAATATGATTAAAATTTAAAACTAGAATTTACATAAAATTTGGGTCACCAGGGACTTCTTCTTTGGGACTATCCTAGAAATTCAACACTTGCTCAGTTGGGCTTATAACCACATCATCTAAATTTGTTGTGCTAGATGCTCCCAATTCAAATTTCTAAACTAGATTGCATCTACATTTCAAGATTGTGGGTTCCTCTTTCGCCCTAGGAAGTTGAAGATACTCTACAATTCTAGAAACCAATGGGTACAAACAACCCATTATAGCTTCCAGTTCCTCAAATTTTGTCTTGGGATTGTCCATGAAAACTATAAATTCATGCTCCCTTTCTCTGAATGCAGACATTGAAATGGCTAGATCTTTAACTAGGGCTTCCACTATTGCCTTATATTCTCTTCTTCTTGTAAACTTGCCCATTTCACCTGGAGCCTCTGTCATTTGGCGTTCACACCTTAGAATTCCTCTTTGAACCTTTTTTAATTCACACAGGACACAATGCTCAGAGTGGTAGTGATAGCTAGACATGTGTGCTTTAGAGTCACCTCTAACCCAAACGAGTTCCTCTACAGGCTTCACTTTACATGACACAAAATCTCCAAATGCTTTCTGCAAAAAAATTGACCACGAAAGACCTGACAGAGATACTAGTACCAGCACAGGAAATCAATTCTAATGTCAAAGAGGTAGCTAGAAAAGACATCCCAACCTCTTATAAAATATCCCTTAAACCACAAGGGACCACCCATCTCATCTTTGAAGATATAATAAATCTGATTTGTAGCAGGAATGAATCAGGAGGTACAAGAGTCTGTTAGGGTGTTAACTCCCATTTCATAGCTGCATGCTTGAATTGACACTTGGTGTGATTATACAAATTTAGTGATGGATTCAAATTAAATATTATATCATGGCTGGGGGAACAAACCTTGTGTCCTAATCTATACTCAAAATTCCTTCAACTAAGCCCACCCCCAATATAGGCCTTTTAAGCTTTTTGCATTAGCAGATGAGATATGGTTTTAAGAATCTAAAAGAATTCTATTTTTCTCAAAATCCTCCACCAGAGCTTAAGTGCTGTGAATAAGTCTGGCTAATTGGATGTCTTGTGGGATTGATTGGCAATGCAATTGTTGGATAATTGGAGAAGAATCCACTAGTACTATAACTTATTTTATTGCACTGGCCTTGAGCAACACAAATCCTTGGTAAATTTCCAATGTCTCTACCTAATTATTAGTGGATTTACCAAGCCCCAGTCATAATTGAGTTCTTGACTTCCATTGGGATTTAATATGACCCCCTGTATTTGCCTTACCTCATGGATGATTTTTTTTAACCAGCTTGAAAAATACTTGTTTTTTTTATTATGCCAACATTGACTTGTGCATCTTACCTTGTTTTTCTTTCTTTTAAGCAATTCTAATTGTCTTTTGCTATTGAACGTCATAGATGTTAAATAATAAGAATAACACGATTCCCCATTAGATGAATTAATTTCTCATAAAAACAGGTTCTTGGGTATTATTCATTTTTTATTATTGACCTCTCCTATAGACTAAATCAAGTGAGTCAGGTTCTTTTCCAACCTACATTTACAATATTTCTAATGTTTTATGGCCTTATATCTAGTCTGAAAGTCCCAAGTCAAATGCATGTTTTGCATTGCTTCAAAGTCCTCAGAGGCTGCCTATTGCCAACATCATTTTTTTTAGAAAATAAGTTGGGGATCCCTTTAAAAATTAACTTTTGTACATGTATGCAATAATTGTATGTGTTTCAATTTTAAAGAAAAGAGTGATTATTTTCAAATAACATTTTCTTTCTTTTACCATGCTTACTGGCCTTTCTATTATTGATGCTAATTAGTATCTAGATATTCTTATATTCTCAGTACAAATTGATTGACCAACTGTAACGTTCTACGATTTGTGGTAATTGTTATGTTTATATGTAACAGGTTTCAATGTGGAGACTGTAGAATACAAGAATATTATCTTCAATGTTTGGGATGCCAATAAAAATACTCACAACAATTATGACATACACACATAAAAATACAAATTTCATCATTTCCACAGAAGACTAAAAAAACTTTGTTTTAAGTTCACCAAAGTATGTAGGTGTTGAGGCCTGGAAATTCGTAGGCGACAACAGAAAGGGATTCTCCCCAATCAACATTCCAAACTAGCCCGTTGACGATTTGGTATAGGGAATCCATCTGGTTTAACGTCCGGCTACCGTAGGTCAAAGTAACAAAACAAAGGCTTTACCGGTTGCGACCCGGTCCACCGTCAATTTTGTATTTTTTGACTTAATGTATGATATGCAAGTGCCTAATTAACCATGCAAGGTGATAAGATGCGAGGAGAAGTCACAATGTGATGCGCAGGTTTTTACCTCTCATCTTAGACTCACTAGCATCCCAATCACAGACAACAAGAAAAGAAACTAGCTACCTAAACTATCCCTAGGGAGCAGGATTATCACTTGTAAGTGAGTAATACATTGTGTACATGCATTATGAAGAGTTATAGTTAGCTGACACTTCTTTCAAGACACATGAACAATTACAGATATTTAAACAACCAGATAGCCGATTTTTTCATGAACAACATTTATTACTCACAGTGGAATACACCCCAAACACTACTGAAGAACATTCAACAAGAACATAGGTTCAGGAAGTTAAATACTCTCAAAGTAAATGAAACACAGCTGAAAATGAAATAGTTCCTCTCCAACATTATTCATTTAGTCGCATTGATACATTCCACATTTCGCTCTCTCCACCGGAAAAAGTTGCACTTTCTGACTGTAAAATGAAGTAGTTCCTTTTACAAGAAAAAGGGTTTCCAAATGTTTTCAGGGAAAATCCCTTTCTAAGTCCTACTTTCAAAATATTTAACTACAATTCCAAAATGCTTCAGTTTTCCCCAGACGCATGCTCTTTCAGTGTCCCAAACATTTCACATTCCTCTATCTTGTCTGTATGCAATCATGAACCACTGGGTCACTGATCAGTTTTTTGGGTCCACGCATTTATAGCTCTGTTGAGGCCTGGAAATTCGCAGGCGGAAACAGTAAGGGATTCTCCCCAATCAGCGTTCCCAACTAGCACGCTGACTGTTTGGTATAGGGAATCCGTCCGGTTTACGGTCCGGCTACCGTAGGTCAAGTAACAAACAAAGGCTGTACCGGTTGCGGCCCGGCCCACCGAGTTTTTGTGTTTTGACTTAAATGAATGATATGCACGTGCCTAACTAAATGCAGGGTGATCTAGATGCAGAGAGCGATCACAAAGTGATGCGCAGGTTCTTACCTCTCGTCTTGTGCTCACGAGCAACCAAACTAGATACGAACAGAAATAAACTAACTACCTAAACTATCCCTAGGGAGCGAGATTATCATCTTGACTGAGCAATACAAAAAATCACATACGGTAAGAAAAACCACAGATAGCTGACTACTTCTCTCACAGCACACAAAAACTTACAAATATTCAAATAACCAGATAGCCGATCATTCTATAACAACATTTATTGCTCTTAGTGAAAATGCATCCCAGAAAACTACTGAAGAATAATTAGCCAGAACGTAGGTTCAAACATCAAATATTCTTACAGCAAATGAAATACAGCTGAAAACAAAATAGTTCATCTTCAACATTATTCATCGAATTTTGTTGGTACATTCCACTTCTTTACTCTTTCCAACAGGCAAAATTGCAGTTCGCTTTGCAAAACGAAGTAGTTCCTCTTACAAGCCAACAATTACCAAAATTTTCTAAGGGAAAAAGCCCTTTTTTTAATCCTCCTTCCCATTATTTAAACTACCATTGATGTCCTCTGGGTTCCCTCAGCACGTGACCTTTCAGCGCCCTTGACGATTCCATTTTCCTTCTGGTCGTTGCATTTTCTTTAATCATTTCAATAGACGTTTTACCCTCTGACAGTAACTGCTGAAAACGCCTCATCGGCTCCTCTGTCATCCGCTTGGATTGTCCTTTTCCTCGCCGTAGGCCGCTCTCGCGATCCATGTGATTCTCCCTGCATACAATTTAAGTGCATTATCCATTCATACGAGACATTGGGCATCGAAAACCTTGTAACTATGATAAAAGATCCACAAAGAAACTGGCCTGGCTCTCCGGGTGAAAACTCGCGAAAAGGATCGGCGGTCGGGCTGAGAATCCGGCATCGGATGGGTAAGGTTTCGGGGGGGGGCCGCAACGGTGGAGGAGCATAGGAAGAGGGTGAATGGAAACACGGGTGTCGTAGGCAATCGGGCGGCGGAGAGAAGTGGGTCGGAAGACAGAAAACTCTGCCACCCGTAATGAAGGACGGGAAACTTGCCACAAACATGCGACGGAGGGTAAACAAGGCAAAGTTCGGGCGTCGGGTGAAACTCACGTCGGCCACTGACTTCATCCTCCCGGCCGCAATGGCGGATAGGTAGGAACTCAGGACCAAGCGATTTGGGTCGTCGAATCGGGCGTCGGATGAAACTTCAAACGGGGGGCAGTTTTCTCCGGGAGCTGCAACGTCGGGTAAGTTAGGACTAACAAACTTCTGAAAGAGGCCCGATCCAAAGAGAAAAACAACAGAGCTAGGATTGACTTGCAGCCCAAAAACTGTCTTTTTCTTGTTGATGCAAAAAATTTCATACTCGAAGGGTACCAGAAAAACCACACGACTCAAGCTAAGTTGGACAAATCAATCAAAAAGGCGAGCAATCAACTTCAAACGCAAAGATAAGTTCCCAGACGCCAAGCCTTCAACAGTCGATTCAAGCAGATTATGATAAGGAGGGGTCCCAGAGTTTAAGTGAAAAACTAAAATGGGGGAAACAGGTTGCGGCAGCAACAACTGGCAATTTCCTGGTGAACCTAGATCTCTGGGTAGTTTCTTCCTTGAAAAGCAGACTGTCCTACAACAAATGTATCCCTTGAACTCTTCCAGCTAAACAGATTTCTCAAAAACAGAAGCGTGTACCTTGATTATTGACATCAGTCCAATTTGGGTGATGAAGGTCAAGATCCTAGAGTCAGGATAACTCTGCTGAGGCCAAAATATGAGTTCATTATTAATTTTCTTCAGGTAGCTGGTAACATTGGACACCACAGGATTGTAGCAGGTGATGAACAGAAACGTTCATTTGTTCCTCATTCCCATGCCGCCTTAGCAACTTTTGTGCTTTTCGTATTTTATCCTTTTTTAATGAGAGTCTTCATATATACCTTTCTTACTGAATTTTCATTCAGGATCCTCTATCCCATAGTGCCCTTTTGTGTGAGTGATGTGTTTAAGGTTTCAGCTCACGGACGGAGAGGATCATTGGCAAATTAGTACTTTATGATCTGGATTTAGCTTTTGAGCATGATGCTTTTATAGGAATTCTGACGCTTATCTACCTTTTGGAATTTATTTCCCGGCATGGGATCATTTAGATTTAACACCCTATTCATCTTGCTCTTCTCCATGGGTCCTCTGTCATCGCCCTTCAGATTTTAAGTGTAAAGTGCGCGGAGCCTCAGCATAGTATTCTAGACTTTTGAGTCTGATTGACCTTATAGGAGGTTAAGCAGGACCTCAATGCACACAAATATTTCGAGAAACTAGTTGGTGGAAGAAATTCACATGGAAAACCATAGTCTAACTATTCAACAAATGTTTACCATCTCCAGAAATGTAAAGTTTCCCAAATAACCACGAGTTAACCACCTTTATTGAAAACAAAAACTCATTTAAAATAAATGAAAGCATAACTCAAACAACCTATTTATGTACAAGTCAGAAAGCTCAAAAACTGCTTAAGAAAAATAAGGTTTAAGAACCAGCCTATTAACTGGCAAGTTTTCCTCCCATCCCTGTAAATCCTGTAACATGTAGGTAGCAGGGCCAAGTTTAGCGGTGATTTGAAATGGACCCACCCATAAATGTTGGAACTTAGTGTGCTTCCCTTTCTCATCATGGGGATGATCCCACTTTACGACAAGGTCTCCCACTTCCAAGTCCTTCTTCCCGGCTTTGTGCTTATCAAACCATCTCTCCACTACCTCCTGCTGCTGTTGGAAACGTTCTCTAGCTTTGGATCTGGCCACTTCTGCTTTCAGAAGATTGTATATTCTTACTTGGAGAACTTCATCATCCGACCCCATAGACTCTTGAGCTAGTATGGAAGACGGGAGCAGGATGTTGGGAGGAAGGATGGCTTCCTTTCCGCATACAAGGGTAAAGGGTGACACTCCCATGGCAGACTTAGGGGTAACTCTATCAGCCCACAGGGCATTGGGTAAGGCTGAGTGCCAACCTCGCTGGTTTTCTATGAAGGTCTTCTTCAGGATTCTAATAAGGTTTTTATTTCAGGATTCGGCCAGGCCATTCCCTTGTGGATAATAGTTAGCAGAATAGTGTAATTTTATCCCTTTCTCATGAGAAAAAGCAGTAATCTTAATGGACGAAAATTACTTAGCATTATCAAAAACTAATGAACTTGGAACCCCAAACCTGGTCATGATATGGTCTTGTAGAAAATTGATGACTTCGTTTTCATTTATCTTGCGCAGCGGAATAGCTTCGACCCATCGGGTGAAATAATCAGTTGCAGTAAGAATATACTTGTGTAACAGGGAGGAGTTTGGGTTTATTTCTCCAATGACATCTATTACCCATTGCTCAAAAGGCTCTGTAATCATTACAGGTTTTAGAGGTGCTGCTGCTCTAGGTTGTCTTCCACCGCATCTTTGACAAGTATCACATTTTCTGATGTGCGCATGGGCATCTCTGAAGAGCGTTGGCCAATAGTAACCGGCCCTAAGGATTTTATGGGGTGTAGTGTCTCCTGAATAATGTCCACCGGCTGGTCCATCATGTAATTCAGACATTACTTTCTCAGCGTCTGCCTTTTCTAAACATCTTATAAGGACCCCATCATAATTCCTTCTGAATAGTATGCCTTCTACGAGTTGGTTGGAAGCTGACTTTAGACGCAAAGCTCTTCTCTGTTTGGAACTCCAATGTTCAGGCAATACCCCTGACTGCAGGTAATGTACAAGATCTCTATACCAAGATTCAGGAGCTGTGAATAAAGGACAAACATCCATTACATCAGTTCAGCTTCGTTATCCCATGCTTGTTCTTCATTATTCTTTCTTCCAGTCATCAGCTTGCATAACCCCTGACCTTTAACTATAGTGGCTGGTTTGAATTCTAAATTGTATTCTTGAAGGGCTGTTACCCAGTTGGCCCTTCTTTCTCCTAATTCTTTTTGAATGAGAAGGGATCTTACGGCTGGGTAAGGGACAATTACCTTGGTTCGATTTTTAAGTATGTAAGGTCTGAATTGCTTGACTGCTTTAAATACTGCATATGCATGTTTGTCAATGGATGGGTAGTTTAACTCAGCCCCTTGTAGCCCAGTGCTCATAAAAGAGATTGGAAATTCGTCACCTCCCTCTTCCTTTTGTGTGAGTACAGCTGCTAATGAATCATCGGACGCGAATGTATACATAATAAAATCCTTGTCGAAGTCTGGAATTTTAAGAGAGGGTGCATGTGCAACAGCGGTCTTGATTTTACTGAAAGCATTCTTTTTAGTGTCGGTCCATTTGAACTGTGCGTTTTGCTTGACCATCTGCTGCAATGGTTTAACAGTCTGGGCGAAATCAGGCACGAATCTTCTTACAAAGTTTATTGTCCCCATGAAGGACTGCATTCCCTTCTTATTATGAGGCATGGGAATTTGTTCGATGGCCTTCACCCTGTCTGGGTCTATAGAGATACCTTCCTTAGACACTATATGTCCCAGTAACTTGCCTTCCGTGACAACGAACATGCATTTTTTTGGATTGAGGGAAATGCCATACTTTCTGCAGCGTTCAAAGATTTGCTTTAAATGAAAAGCGTGCTCCCCTCTTTTCTTCGAAAATATAGTGATGTCATCAAGGTAGACCACCACACTTCTCCCAATCAATCCGCGAAAAGCTATGTCCATAGCTCTCTGAAACGTCGCGCCTGCATTGATCAGTCCAAAGGGCATTCTTCTATAAGCGAACGTTCCCCATTTAGTTCTGAATGTCATCTTCAATCTATCTTCCTCGGCCACCAACACTTGATTGTAGCCAGAGAAACCATCCAATAATGAAAACATTTCAGAGCCGGAAACCATTTGTAACAATTGCTCCATGGGCGGTACCGGGTAGTTGTCTTTGTCTGAGGCGCGATTTAGATTTCTGAAATCTACGCACAGCCTGATCTCTCCCGATTTTTTCTTGACAGGCACCAGGTTTGATACCCATTCAGAATGCCTGACTTTGAAGATAATCCGAGCGTCCAGCAACTTCTTCGCCTCGCTTTGAATTAGCGGCTCCAGCTTTGGGTGCATTTTCCTCAACGGCTGTTGATATGGCTTGACGCCTGCTTTAATAGAGATGATGTGCTTGATAATGTTGGTATCATAGGTCTTTAAATCTGCATATGTCCAGGCAAAGACGTCTTTGTACTGTTTAAACAAACTGAGGAACTTGTCTCTTTCTGCTGGTGAGCAGCACTTGCCGAGGTTCACGAACCTGGGCTCTGTTTCAGTCCCTAAGTTAATTAACTCGAAATGTAAAGTTGAGCTATGTGTCTTAACGTTAGCTGGTCTCCTAAATTTCTCATTTAAGTCAAACATTTTTTCCAGCGTCCTGACTCCTTTGGGAATGAAATTGTTATATTTCATTTCAGCCTGATGTTCCTCATCGTCTATGATAGCTCCTTTAAAGGTCTCATCATTTGTCAAGCATTCGATTAGCTGCTGATCATCATCAAATACTCGCAGATTGGTGATCATTTCCGGCACGGAGGGCCTGAAAAGTAATTCAATAGAGCATTTATTATTAGTGGGCACCAGCCTGGCAGCTGACGTGGCTAAAAAATCAGCGGCTGCATTTTTTATCCTTGGAATTGAAATAATGTTAAATGCATGAAAACGTTTAAGTAATTCCCATACCTCGTTTCGGTAAGCTTTCAAATGAGGGGAAACACAGTGTATCTGATTTTTTATTTGTTTCACTACTATTTCCGAGTCCCCAAAAAATTTTAAATTACAAACCTGTAACTCAATGGCCTTCTTGAGTCCCTGCAACAGTGCTTTGTATTCAGCTGTATTGTTAGTACATTCAAACTCTAACCTACAGGACAAGAAGTGTTTATTTTTTTGTGGATCAATAAGGACGCAGCCGGCCCCTGATCCTTCTAATGTTTTTGAACCGTCAAAATATAAAGTCCAACAAACATTGTCTACTGAAAAAGAGTCTACTCCTATAGCTAAACCTACTATTTTACAGTCAAGCTCATCAGCCTGAACAAAACGGAGGAGATCAGGCTGGGTGTTAGATGTGCTGCTAGCCTCTTCCGCTTGATAATTCCCTGGTTCTAGTTCCAGAAAGTAGTTTCCCAATACGGATTCAACTGGTACATTCTTTCCATCCAATTGAGTGACATTGTATTTCATATGAGGCTCTCTCAAAACCTTGATCTGATTAGGACTTCCTTTGTATGGCAACCAAAGATGTGACCAATCTGTGGCGAAATACCCATTCAATTTGGCTGACCAATCTCTACTCAAGACCAAGCCGTACGCATCTGGTATGTCAGCCACTACAATGTTGATGACTTGGCACACTCTATGATCGGATGCCAAGCGGATTAGTACGTCTTCCATCTTGCCAACTACCTTGACGTCGGTCCTATCCAACTGCACAACTTTCCACGTGGTTGGCTTGGGCTGCCCATTTATTTTCTTACAAACAGATATGGGCATGACATTAATCGACGGTCCTGAGTCTGCTAGACAATTGTGCACGTTATGATTAAAAATTTCAAATGTTAAAAGGAAAGGTGGGTGTTTGGTTTTAGACTTACCTCCACTACTAGCTTCCCTAATTTCTTCTTCTGGCTGCGGCTGATTGTCAGCGGGAAGCTTTTCTTCTTTTGTTTCTAATGCTTTCAACAATCTTTCTTTCTACTGAGGTATCTTGCACATTTCAAACAGCGGGACGTTTTCCTTTATCTTCTTTAAATCTTCAACAACGTCATATTCGATTAGTTGTCTAGTGGACTAAGGTTTATTAGTGCTTATATTTTCTTCGCTTGGCTTAGGCGGTGTTCTAAATTGCCTCGGATCCTGGCTGGTAATGGTAAATTCTAGAATCTGATCAGCCACGGATTTGTCTTGAAATTTCTTTTTGATATTTCTTTGCATCCTTCGAATCTTTGGGAGCAGAAGACTGTCATCACTAACCTCCCCTTTGCTCCTAGTTGTGATGTTAGCTTCTCTGATATATTTGCGTTCCTGAGTGTTTTCTTCTTCCACGTCTAGTACTGAAATAGAGATCCATAAGGCCATAGTCTCTTCTTCCTGTTCTTTTGTAGACGTTGAAGCAACTTTTTCTTTCCTTTCATCATCATCTTCTTCCGTCAATCTTGAATCCAACATCTGATTCATGACCAATGTCATCGAATTTATCCATTGCGGACAGTTCTTTTCGGAATGGGGCTGTTGATGAAAAGTACATAAATTTTCCATCCCTATCTCTGTGAGGTTCATGGATGCAGTTTTCTGAGAGGGGGGAAGGGTCTGGTTGTTATCCTCCCTTTTCTTATAATATGGTCTAAAAAATTTTTGTGCTTCTTTTTCCTTCTCCAAGTCTATGACCTTGTTAGAAAGCTTCTGCATCATTTTGGCCATACCTTTGTAATCTGGTGTTTTCTCCTCTTTGGGCTTAGTAAACAGCAGCGTTCTCCTTTTCTCCCCTGACTGTTCGGGATAGTCTTCAATGCTCTCCCTTTCTGCTTCCACTACTTCTGCCTCTTCATAAGTCTCCGTCAAAGTGGGCTTGGCCCTACCTTTTGCGAACATTTCCAGGTCAGGACCCAAAGCTGAAGTATAATACTCGATTAGGACCTTTTCTGAAGGTTTATCTGCATCAGAGAAGTTTTTAAGGTATGCTGTAAACCTTTGTGTAAAACTGTGCACTTTTTCTTTCTTTTCTTTTTTCAAAGCACAAAGTCCTTTCATAAGGGCAGCATGAGTCTTTTGGACCGCATACTTACTTCTAAACATTCTTTCGAAGGTGTTCCAGTCTGGAATAGAATTGGCAGGCAAACCAAAATACCAAGAGGCTGCGGCTCCTTTAAGGGTATGTGGGAAGAGTCTACAAACCACATCTTCATGGTCCCCTGCCCTTAATCCTTCTATAGCTAAATAAAAACTCTGCAAGTGGTCTTCTACCAATATCTTCTCATTGGGATCAAAATTAGGCAATAACTTTTTGAAGGCTTGAGGTAGGTCGTGCAAAGGTGGGGTCAGATTCAGAGGTGATCTGGCTTTCCATGCAGGTGGTGGGTTTGGAGGATTAGG
>LPNX010250573.1:72120-92778 GCA_001517045.1 Pseudotsuga menziesii
CTGGCAGCCCTCCTTCTAGCACCAAAATTGTTCAGGCCTGGAAATTCGCAGGTGGAAACAGTAAGGGATTCTCCCCAATCAGCGTTCCCAACTAGCACGCTGGCTGTTTGGTATAGGGAATCCGTCCGGTTTATGGTCCGGCTACCGTAGGTCAAGTAACAAACAAAGGCTGTACCAGTTGCGGCCCGGCCCACCAAGTTTTTGTGTTTTGACTTAAATGAATGATATGCACGTGCCTAACTAAATGCAGGGTGATCTAGATGCAGAGAGCGGTCACAAAGTGATCCGCAGGTTCTTACCTCTCGTCTTGTGCTCACGAGCAACCAAACCAGATACGAACAGAAATAAACTAACTACCTAAACTATCCCTAGGGAGCGAGATTATCATCTCGACTGAGCAATACAAAAAATCACATACGGTAAGAAAAACCACAGATAGCTGACTACTTCTCTCACAGCACACGAAAACTTACAAATATTCAAATAACCAGATAGCCAATCATTCTATAACAATATTTATTGCTCTTAGTGAAAATGCATCCTAGAAAACTACTGAAGAATAATTAGCTAGAACGTAGGTTCAAACATCAAATATTCTTACAGCAAATGAAATACAGCTGAAAACAAAATAGTTCATCTTCAACATTATTCATCGAATTTTGTTGGTACATTCCACTTCTTTACTCTTTCCAGCAGGCAAAATTGCAGTTCGCTTTGCAAAACGAAGTAGTTCCTCTTACAAGCCAACAATTACCAAAATTTTCTAAGGGAAAAAGCCCTTTTTTCAGTCCTCCTTCCCATTATTTAAACTACCATTGATGTCCTCTGGGTTCCCTCAGCGCGTGACCTTTTAGCGCCCTTGACGATTCCGTTTTCCTTCTGGTCGTTGCATTTTCTTTAATCATTTCAATAGACGTTTTACCCTCTGACAGTAACTACTGAAAACGCCTCATCGGCTCCTCTGTCATCCGCTTGGCTTGTCCTTTTCCTCGCCGTAGGCCGCTCTCGCGATCCATGTGATTCTCCCTACATACAATTTAAGTGCATTATCCATTCATATGAGACATTGGGCATCGAAAACCTTCTAACTATGATAAAAGATCCACAAAGAAAATGGCTTGGCTCTCCGGGTGAAAAATCACGAAAAGGATCGGCGGTCGGGCGAGACTTAAGTCGGGCAGGCTGAGAATCCGGCATCGGATGGGTAAGGTTTCGGGGGGGGCCGCAACGGCGGAGGAGCACAGGAAGAGGGTGAATGGAAACACGGGTGTCGTAGGCAATCGGGCGACGGAGAGAAGTGGGTCGGAAGACAAAAAACTCTGCCACCCGCAACGACGGACGAGAAACTTGCCACAAACATGCGACGGAGGCTAAACAAGGCAAAGTTCGGGCGTCGGGTGAAACTCATGTCGACCACTGACTTCATCCTCCCGGCCGCAATGGCGGATAGGTAGGAACTCAGGACCAAGCGATTTGGGCCGTCGAATCGGGCATCGGATGAAAATTCAAACGGGGGGCAGTTTTCTCTGGGAGCCGCAACGTCGGGTAAGTTAGGACTAACAAACTTCCGAAAGAGGCCCGATCCAAAGAGAAAAACAACAGAGCTAGGATTGACTTGCAGCCCAAAAACCGTCTTTTTCTTGTTGATGCAAAAAATTTCATTCTCGAAGGGTACCAGAAAAACCACACGACTCAAGCTAAGTTGGACGAATCAATCAAAAAGGCAAGCAATCAACTTCAAACGCAAAGATAAGTTCCCAGACACCAAGCCTTCAATAGTCGATTCAAGCAGATTATGATAAGGAGGGGTCCCAGAGTTTAAGTGAAAAACTAAAATCGGGGAAACAGGTTGCGGCAGCAACAAGCTCCGGATTTCATCTTTTACTCCCCTGGCCCTCCTGCCGATTACCCTGGTTTCAGTTATACTCCTGCCAAAACGGTCCGTCTTTCTCTGCGCCACGGTATATTGACCGATCTCCTCAAAAACACCTTCAATCAAATCGACAAGCATGATTCAACAACAGCAAATATTACCAATTGAAATGACTATTCCACAAGGAAATGGCAAGGCACACCACCTGTGGGCTTGACAAACTTAGCCTACGACGGTCAACAGGAAACTCGTTGGCGGGAAAACTTAAAGTTAGCAATCGAAAGAAAATAACATTGGGGGCCAAAAGGCTTTCCCAGCCGCAACGGTGGAAAAGGCACAATTTACAGACAAGCGAAACGCAGGCAAGAGAGGCTTTAATCGAAAGTTGGACGGATTTGTACTTCAGAAGCCAAAAGACTTTGAGAGCCGCAATGGTGGAAAAGAGAAGGCTAGATCCATGCGATGCACGTTGGATGTTGGATGGATTTATGCTTTGGAAGCCAAATGGCTTTCCCATCCCCAACGATGGACAAGAAACGGCTTTGGGTACATAGCTAAATCAAGTTAAAACACATCGAAAGTCAGAGCTTTTCACACTTCGGATGGAAAAATAGTTTGGGAGCCGCAACGGCGGACGGGAAAAGGCTATCAGCTGCCAATTTAACAAAACGAATTAAGTGTTTCGGAAATCTCTTCAAATCAACATCGGACAGAGACTCTGTCATACTTCCACAACGGTGACCATAGCAAAGACAAGTAGTTTGATCAACAAGCAAAAACAAGCTTAAAAGCTGCAACTTACCATGAACTCCAATGCAATTGAAATCTGATCCTTGGTCAAGCATTAAGCTTTTGTAGTCATTAAAAATTAAAACACAGACCAACAAATCAAAGGATTCAATGGCCAAAGCAAAATCATGAGGAGGGGCCCAAAATTTAAGAAATTTGGGGAGAATTGTTGCAGCTGCAACAATTGGCGATTACCTGGTGAACCTAGATCTCTGGGCGATTAATCTTTGAGTGACAGATTGCTTAACAACAAATGCATTCTATTGAATTCTTCCAACTATCTGGATTTCTCGAATGCCGAAAGTGTGTACCTTTAATCATTGATAATAGTCCAATTTGGGAGAGTGGAAACCAAGATTTTCAAGTCTAGATAACTCTGTTGAGGCCAAAAAATGAGTTTCATTATTACCTTTGTCTTTAGGTAGCTGACAGCTTGGACACCACAGGATTGTAGCATATGGTAAACAGAAATATTTGTTTGTTCCTTGTTCCCATGCCATTTTAACACTTTTCCTTGTGCTTTTGGACTTTTGTCCCTTTTCATATGAGTTTGCTTACATGCCTTTCTTACTGAATTTTGATTCAGGATCCTCTATCCCATAGTGTCCTTTTGTGTGAGTGGTGTACTTCAAGTTTAAGCTCACGGATGGAGAGGATCTTTCAGCAATTTAGTACTTATGATTCAGCATCTGCTTTGATGTATGATGCTTTTCATATGAGTTCTTTGATTCTTATCTGCCTTTTGGCATTCGTTTCTTGGCATGGGATAATTTATATTTAATATACTATTCACCTTGCTTCTTTCCATGGGTCCTCTGCTGTCATCCCCTAGAAAATTTAAGTGTGAAGTGGATGGAGCCTCAACATAGTATTCCAGACTCTTTGAATCCGGTTTATTACACAGGGATTAAGCAGGACTTCAATGCAAATAGAATTATTCGAGAAAATGACTAAGCTGGAAGAAAATATTTAATATAAACAACAACCCATAGTCTGATCACTAAATTGTTTATCACTCCCAAAAATTCTGATGTTCCCCATGCAACCGCAGGTTCGTCCCCTTTATTGAAAACAAGAAAAAAAAATCAAACTAAAGCAAACTGAAAAACATGACTCAAAAGACTACCAGACGGATTATTTATACACAAGACAGAAGAAATCAAACAACTCAGGAAAAATAATGCTTGAGAACCAAACCATTTACCATTAGGTTCTCCTCCCACCCCTGCATATCTTGCAACTTGTAAGTAGAAGGACCAAGCTTGGCTGCAATCTGAAAGGGGCCTACCCACAACTGCTGGAATTTGGTATGCTTTCCCTTCTCATCATGGGGGTGGTACCATTTCAGGACTAAGTCTCCTACTTCAAAGCCTTTTGTCCCAGCTTTGTGCTTATCAAACCATCTCTTAACTAACTCTTGTTGTTGTTTAAAGCATTCTTTGGCTTTAGATCTAGCTTCTTCTGCTTTCAGGAGATTATATATTCTTATCTATAAAACTTCATCATCAGACCCTCTAGACTCTTGAGCTAGTATGGAAGATGGTAGCATGATGTTGGGAGGAAGAATGGCTTCTTTTCCATAGACAAGGGTATAAGGAGACACCCCTATTGCAGACTTGGGGGTGACTCTATGAGCCCACAGGGAGTTTGGTAGTGCTGAGTGCCAACTCCTTTGGTTTTCTATTACAGTCTTCTTTAGGATTCTAATCAGATTTTTATTAGAGGATTCAGCCAGGCCATTCCCTTGTGGATAGTAGTTAGCAGAATAATGCAATTTTATTCCTTTATCATGAGCAAAAGCAGTTAATTTAATTGATGAAAAGTATTTAGCATTATCAAAGACTAACGAAATTGGAACTCCAAAACTAGTCATGATATGATCTTGCAGAAAGCTGATGACTTCATCTTTGTTTATCTTATGCAGTAGGACAACTTCAACCCAGCGAGTGAAATAATCAGTCACAGTCAGAATGTATTTGTGTTGGAGAGAAGAATTCGGTTTTATTTCTCCAATAATATCCAACCCCCATTGCTCGAATGGTTCCGTGATCATCACAAGATTTAGGGGTGCTACTGCTTTAGGCTGTCTTCCACCACACCTTTGGCAAATATCACATTTCCTGACATGTGCATGTGCATCCTTGAAGAGTGTAGGCCAATAGTGACCGGCTCTAAGGATTTTGTGGGCTGTAGTGTCTCCTAAATAATTTCCCCCAGTAGGACCGTCATGTAATTCTGACATTACTTTCTTTGCATCTTCTTTTTCTAAGCATCTGAGGAGAACCCCGTCATAATTCCTTCTGAATAATATTCCTTCAACAAGTTGATAGGAGGCCGACTTAAGACACAGTGCTCTTCTTTGCTTGGAATTCCAATGTTCTGGCAATAGCCCTGACTACAGGAATTGCACAAGGTCTCTATACCAAGACTCGGGAGCTGTAAACAAAGGACATACATCCAATACATGTAATTCGGCCTCATCCTCCCATGCTTTCTCTTCATTGTTCCCACTTTCAGTCATCAGCTTCCATAATCCTTGTGCTTTAACTATAGAGGCTGGTTTGAATTCAAGGTCGTATTCTTGAAGAGCTATTACCCAGTTGCCCCTCCTTTCTCCTAACTCTTTCTGTATGAGAAGGGATCTTACAGCTGGCTAGGGGACTATTACCTTGGTTCGATTTTTTAATATATAAGGCCTGAATTGCTTCACTGCCTTAAATACTGCATAAGCTTGCTTATCAATGGCTGGGTAGTTTAATTCAGCCCCTTGTAGACCAGTACTCATAAAGGAGATTGGGAATTCATCCCCCCCTTCTTCCTTTTCGGTGAGCACAGCTACCAGTGAATCATCGGATGCAAATGTATACAGAATAAATTCTTTATCAAAGTCTGGGCTTTTCAGGGAGGGCTCATGGGAAACAACAGTCTTGATTTTACTGAAAGCATTCTTTTCAATTTCAGTCCACTTAAATAGTGCATTTTGTTTCACCATCTGCTGCAATGGCTTAACCATCTGAGCAAAATCAGGGACAAATCTTCACATGAAGTTTATAGTTCCCATAAAAGACTGCATCCCTTTCTTATTGTGGGGCAAGGGGATTTTTTCAATGTCCTTGATTCTTTCTGGATCTATAGAGATTCCTTTCTTTGAGACTATGTGACCTAGCAATTTGCCTTCCGTGACAGCGAACACACATTTCTTAGGTTTGAGGGAGATGCCATATTTCCGTCATCATTCAAAAATTTGCTTTAAGTGAAACGCGTGTTCTTCTCTTTTCTTTGAGAATATTGTAATGTCGTCAAGGTACACTACAGCACTTCATCCAATCAATCCGCGGAAAGCTATGTCCATAGCCCTCTGAAATGTCGCTCCAGCATTAATCATCCCAAAAGGCATCCTTCTATAGGCAAAGGTCCCCCATTTGGTTCTAAACGTTGTCTTCAATCTATCTTCTTCAACTACCAATACTTGATTGTAGCCATAGAAACCTTCTAATAATGAAAACAATTTAGAACCAGAGACCATCTGTAGCAGTTGCTCCATGGGTGGCACAGGGTAGTTATCTTTATCGGAAGCGCGGTTTAGATTTCTAAAATCCACGCATAATCTGATTTCTCCTGACTTTTTTCTAACTAGTACCAGATTTGAATCCCACTCAGAGTGTCTGACTTTAAAAATGATTCTAGCATCCAATAATTTCTTCACTTCACTTTGAATCAACGGTTCTAACTTTGGATGCATTTTTCTCAACGGCTGCTGGTATGGCTTGACACCTGCTCTAATGGGGATGACGTGTTTGATGATACTAGTATCATACATTTTCAAGTCTTCGTATGTCCATACGAAAACATATTTATTTTGTTTAAATAGACTGATGAATTTGTCTCTCTCTGTTGGCGAACATCATTTGCCGAGATTCACGAACTTAGGAGCCGTTTCAGTCCCCAAATTTATCAGCTCGAACTGTAGCGATGAGCTGTGGGTCTTTATGTTGGCTGGTCTTCTGAACTTTTCATTTAAATCAAACATTTTTTCCAACGTTCTGACTCCTTTAGGAATGAAATTGTCATATTTCATCTCGGCCTGATGTTCCTCATCATCTATAATGGATCCTTTAAAGACCTCGTCATTTGTCAAGCATTCTATTATTTGCTGATCATCGTCGAACACTCGCAAGTTGGTGATCATATCCGGTACCGAGGGCCTGAAAAGTAGTTTGACAGAACATCGATTATTAGTGGGTATGAGTCTAGCGGCTGATGTGGCCAACCGATCAGCAGCTTCATTTTTAATTCTTGGAATTGAAATAATGTTGAATGCATTAAAACATTTAAGCAAATCCCAGACCTCGTTCTGGTAAGCCCTTAAGTGAGGAGAAAAAGAATGTATCTGATTCCAGATTTGTTTCACAATAATTTCAGAATCTCCAAAAACTTTTAAATTACTTACCTTTAACTCAATCGCTTTCTTCAGTCCGTGCACCAGCACTTCGTACTCAGCTATATTATTAGTACACTCAAACTCTAATCTACAGGAAAGAAAATTCCTTTCTTCTATGGGTCGATCAGGACACAGCCGGCCCCTGACCCTTCTAATGTCTTAGAGCCATTGAAAAATAAAGTCCAAAAATCATTAACTACTGAAAACGAATCTACTCCTATTGCTAAGTCTATTATTTTACAGTCAATCTCATCAGCCTGTGAGAATCGAAGGAGATCAGGATGGGTATCAGATGTGTTGCTGACTTCTTCTGCTTGGTAATTACCTGGTTCCAACTCAATAAAATAGTTTCCCAAGACAGAATCCACAGGTTCATTCTTATCTTCAAGTCGGGTAACATTGTACTTCATGTGAGGCTCCCTCAAAACCTTAATCTAGTTCAGACTTCCTTTGTATGGCAACCATAGATGTGACCAATCAGAAGCGAAATATCCATTAAGTTTGGCTGACCAATCTCTGCTCAGGATAAGACCGTACACATCTGGTATATCAACCACCACAATATTAATGACCTGGCATACTTTATCATTTGAATCCAGACGAACAAGGACATCTTCCATCTCACCAATTACCTTCACATCTGTCCTGTCCAACTGAAATACTCTCCATGGGGATGGCTTAGGCTTCCCATTGATTCTTTTACAGACAGAGATCGGCATGAAATTAACAGTTGCCCCTGAATCTACCACGCAATTATGTACATTGTAGTTAAAGATTTCAAAAGTAAGGAGGAAAGGTGGATGCTTGTGCTTGGACTTACCTCCACTGCTATTCTCTCCAATCTCTTCTTCTTCTTCTGGTTGATTGTTAGTGGGCGTCTTCTCATCTGATGTTTCAAGGGATCTCAACAGCCTTTCTTTTTGCTGTAGCACTTTGCACATCTCGAATAGTGGAACATTCACCTTTATCTTCTTTAAATCATCCACAATGTCATAATCCATCTGTTGTTTCGTGGGATGAGGCCTATCAGCATTCTCCTTACCTTCATTTGGCTTGGCCGTTGTATCATTCTGTCTAGGAATTTGGTTGGTAATAGTGAATTCTAGAATTTTGTCAGCCAAGGAGTTATTTTGAAATTTCTTCTTAATATTTCTCTGTAACCTCTTAATCTTTGGGAGTATAAGACTGTCTTCTTTAACCGTCCCTTGGCTCCTTGTGGCTACGTTGGTTTCCACAATGTCCTTGTACCCCTGAGTCTTTTCTTCTTCAGCGTCAAATAACGAGACAGAATTCCATAAAGCCATGGTTTCTTCTTCCTGATCTTTAGTGGAAGTAGAAGTAGAAGTATCTTTTCTTTCTTCTTCTCCCTCTTCTATTAATATAGAATCTAACAGCTGAATCATGACCAATGTCATCAAATTAATCCATTGAAGACAATTCTTTTCAAAGTGTGGCTGTTGGTGGAAAGTGCAAACATTGTCCAAGCCTACCTCTGTTAAATTCATAGATGCAGCATTGTGAGGAGGAGGTTGAGACTGATGGTTATCCTCTCTTTTCTTATAATATGGCTTATAAAATTTTTGTGCTTCCTTTTCTTTCTCCATATCTATGATTTTGTTGGAAAGTTTCTGCATCATTTTGGCCATGTTTTCCAAATATGGTGACTTTTCTTCCTTAGGCTTAGTAAACAATAAGGATTTTCTTCCCACACCCTTTTCTCCTAACTGCTTTGGATAGTCTTCAATACTCTCTCTTTCAGCTTCCACTAATTAAGCCTCTTCATAGGTTTCCATCAACGTAGGCTTGGCCCTGCCTTTGGAAAACATGGCCAGATCAGGGCCTAAAGCTGAAGTATAATATTCAATTAGAACTTTGTCTGAAGGTATATCCGTTTTAGAGAAATTCTTGAGATAGGCTGCAAACCTTTGTGTCAAACTATGCACCTTTTCTTTTCTTTCTTTCTTCAACGTGCATAGCCCTTTCATGAGAGCCGCATGAGTTTTCTGAGTTGCATACTTACTTCTAAAAATTCTTTTGAAGGTATCCCAATCAGGGATAGAGTTGGCAGGAAACCCAAAGTACCATGATGCTGCAGCTCCTTTAAGGGTATGCGGGAACAGTCTGTAGACTACATATTCATGCTCCCCAGCCCTCAATCCTTCTATTTCCAAGTAAAACCTCTGCAAATGATCATCTACTAGTATCTTCTCATTCGGGTCGAATTTATGCAGCAATTTTTCAAAGGATTGAGGCAAATCATGTAACGGAGGGGTCAAGTTTAAAGGTGATCTGGCTCTCCATGCAGGTGGTGGATTTGGTGGGTTAGGTGGTTGGTTTGCGTTTACAGCAGCCATGAGCCTGGGTGGAGAGTGAGGAGGTGAACCAACTGGAGTGTGAGCAGGAGAACTGTGAGGGGTTTCTGGGCCTTCTTGATTCAAAGGTAGCACAACTTCCTGTAAGGCTATTTCTACAAGCTCTTCCCAGTCTCCAACCAACACTGAGCCTTCCGCTTCAGGACAATCCTTCTTTTTATACTCTCTTCTGGGCAGTTCAGGGATGATTGGAAATCCACCAATGTTCTTTACATATGCCATGGTGTGTCTTCTCAGATCATTAACAATTTCATTGCCAACAGAATATAAATGTTCTCTTTCTTCTGGAATTGGATTATGAAACCCACTGCTTTCAGAACTGTTACTGGTGGAATATTCTCGGGAAATCGGGTTTCCTCGGCCAGCCATACACTAGCAGCCCTCCTTCTAGCACCAAAACTGTTGAGGCCTGGAAATTCATAGGCGAAAACAGAAAGGGATTCTCCCCAATAAACATTCCCAACTATCCCGTTGACTCTTTGGTATAGAGAATCCGTCCAGTTTAAGGTCCGGATACCGTAGGTCAAAGTAATAAAACAAAGGCTTTACCGGTTGCAGCCCAGTCCACCGTGAATTTTGTATTTTTTGACTTAATGTATGATATGCAAGTGCCTAATTAACCATGCAGGGTGATAATATGTGAGGAGCAGTCACAATGTGATGCGCAGGTTCTTACCTCTCGTCTTAGACTCACTAGCATCCCAATCACAGACAACAAGAAAAGAAACTAGCTACCTAAACTATCCCTAGGGAGCAGGATTATCACTTGTAAGTGAGTAATACATTGTGTACATGCATTATGAATAGTTACAGTTAGCTGACACTTATTTCAAGACACATGAACAATTACAGATATTTAAACAACCAGATAGATGATTATTTCATGAACAACATTTATTACTCACAGTGGAATACACCGCAAACGCTACTGAAGAACATTCAACAAGAACATAGGTTCAGGAAGTTAAATACTCTCACAGTAAATGAAACACAGCTGAAAACTAAATAGTTCCTCTCCAACATTATTCATTTAGTCGCATTGATACATTCCACATTTCGCTCTCTCCACCAGCAAAAGTTGCACTTTCTGACTGTAAAACAAAGTAGTTCCTCTTACAAGCAAAAGGGTTTCCAAATGTTTTCAGGGAAAAATCCCTTTCTAAGTCCTAGTTTAAAAATATTTAACTACAATTCCAAAACGCTTCAGTTTTCCCCAGACGCATGATATTTCAGTGTCCCAAACGTTTTACATTCCTCTATCTTGTCTGTATGCAATCATGAACCACTGGGTCACTGATCAGTTTTTTGGGTCCACGCATTTATAGCTCTGGATTTCATCTTTTACTCCCTTGGCCCTCCGGGTGATTCCCCTGGTTTCAGTTATACTCTTGCTAAAACGGTCCGTCTTTCTCCGTGCCACGGTAAATTAACCGATCTCCTCAAAAACACCTACAATCAAATCGACAAGCATGATTCAACAACAACAAATATTACTAATTGAAACAACTATTCCACAAGGAAATGGCAAGGCGCAGCACCTGTGGGCTTGACAAACTTAGCCTATGACGGTACAAGAAACTCGTTGGTGGGAAAACTTAAAGTCGGCAGTCGAAAGGAAATAACATCGGGGGCTAAAAGGCTTTCCCAGCCGCAACGACGGAAAAGCCACAATTTATGGACGAGCGAAATGCGGGCAAGAGAGGCTTTAATCGGAAGTCGGACGGATTTGTACTTCGGAAGCCAAAAGACTTTGAGAGCTGTAACGGTGGAAAAGAAAAGGCTAGAGGCATGTGATGCACGTCAGAAGTCAGACGGATTTACGCTTCGGAAGCCAAATGTCTTTCCCATCCGCAACGGAGGACGAGAAACGGCTTCGGGTACACGGCTAAATCAGGTTAAAATGCATCGAAAGTCGGAGCTTTTCACACTTCGGATGGCAAAACAGTTTGGGATCCGCAACGGCGGACGGGAAAAGGCTATCAGCCGCTGATTTAACAAAATGACTTAAGTGTTTCAGACAGCTCTTCAAATCAACATCGGACAGAGACTTTGTCATACTTCCACAACGGTGACCACAACAAAGACAACAGGTTTGATCAACAAGCAAAAACAAGATTAAAAGATACGACTTATCATGAACTCCAATGCAATCAAAATCCGATCCTTGGTCAAGCGTTAAGCTTTTGTATTCATTAAAAATTAAAACACAGACCAACAACTCAAAGGATTCAATGACCAAAGCAAAATCATGAGGGGCCCAAAATTTAAGAAATTTGGGGAGAATTGTTGCAGCTGCAACAGTAGGTTAGGTCTGAAAAGTCTAAAATTTAAACTTGGGTTAAAGAAAATAAAATTCCCTAATAATAAACAATAAATCCATCACCACTTATTGTTTTCACTTTTTTCACTGTTGCAGTTGAAGCAAGGTTCCATGACCACTTTCAGGAAGAATTGCAGCTTAGAGTTGGCCATCTTGATCTAATGATGGAGATCAAAGTAGGAAGGGAAAGGACTTTGGAGATGGAACATGTCATAAAGAGGCAATGAAAATACCCTTGCAATTTGTCTTCCATGGTAAATGGACTATGGAGCCACCCAAAATCTGAAGCAAGTCATTTTTCACATTTTCTGTTGTTCTATTTCAGAAATACAACAACCAAAAAATGGATTTTAAATAAGTAAATGTAGAATTGAGGTCAAGAAATATTTCTTTATCTAATATGTAATCCTTATAGGCTTAGTTGTTGGCCCTCCATTGGTTCAATTTGGCATCCTAGAAGATCAAAAAACAACATAGCTGCAAAAAACAAAACCTAGTAGGTCAACATGAATATAATTTATGACTTGCAGCATCACCATGATCTAATACTTCTCATGTAAAATTCAGGCATAAACGCAAAAAGTATACTAAAGGGGATCTAGAATATCTCACCAGCCATCGGGGGAAGCATTCATTGCCCAAACAAATTAAGCTTCACCCCAAGCTACATCTTTATGTTTTTCCCATGTGAACTTGGCATAGATTGACAGTATCTCTGCATCTTCCAGGATTGCCAATATCGCCCTTTCATAGCATTCCTCTACTTTCACAATATCATGTAACACCAAATCAATATAATATATGATACCCATAAATACATCAAATCCAATATCTTGAAACCCACTAGAGAATCCATATCTTTCAATCATAAAAGTAAAATTTCATATCTAGTTCATAAAAGCATGGTATTTGCAATCAATTACCTCATGCAGAAACTTGGCATAGTTGCTGATAAGAAGTGGATTTCCAGGATTTGCTTCCAACATACTTTGATAATACATATATATGCTGGTCTTGGAATTCTCATCATCAGTTGCTTCACAATTTTCTCCTATTCTTTCAATACTAGAGCCTCCACTGATATACTCACTGTCAGACACATGGGCAGGTTTGCATCCTCTTGCGATGCAGAATAGTGGCACTCCATTTCATCAAATTTGTAGAGTTGAATATTTATAATACTCATTCTTTCTAGATATGTTGTCTTGAGATAATGTTTTCTTTAAATTTTAAATGTATGTCATAATTACAAGATAACTTAAATGAAGATTGTGGCATTCATCCATAGATTATGTCATGAAGAAAAATATGCAACTCTGCTGCCATTTAGTATAGAACATATGATACATGAATTAGCATGGTTTGTGCGCAAATCACCTATTACTAAACATATCCTAAGAAGCAACTTAAAGACTGTCTTAGGGCTTGAACACAGATTCACCTTGAGAGAAAAATAGACAAAAAAAATATTAATATGTCAAGACAAAAACATCTTAGTTTGGTCCTTACCAAGGCTGCTGAAGTCCCCACTAAAAATAATTTTGCACCATTACGCTGCAAGAAGTCAAAGCTAGTTAGATTATGATAAATAAAAATCTCCAATTCCAGAATAAAATCAACCACAAATAGCTTTCAGTAATAACATGTAAACACTAATAAAAAACAAGTGTGTTGCATTCTTACCACAATTGATCCTACTTGTTGAAGAAATGAGTATGATGTGCCTCTCAAAGCAACCTCTTACACTATTCAAAAAGATAATGCCTTAACAATTTGACATAGTGTTTGTTTTATCACATTGCCATCAAACCATTAATTAGAAAGTCTTCACCTGGAAAGCATTATCAGGGCAGTTATAATTTGGAAAGCCATCCAGCTTGTACAGAAAGAGATGGTCGTAAGGAAAAAGTTGGGGCAGGAAGCCATACAAGCATAAAGTATGCAACTATGGCCATGACCTGAAAATGCAATGAAGAAAACTTTATAAGAACCAGAAAGAAGAAACATAATGTAAATCAACAACTTGAAATAATGCTATTCTGTTAGAAAGAAGTCAAGAAAAATGATAGATAAATTTTCCATTGTTAACACATTAAAAATTGAAAAAGCACTATATAATAAATAGTAATAAAAGGATTTGAAATCAAAAGATAGCATAACACTCAACCTTGCTGCACTAAGAATATAAATGTATTGACCAAGAGGAAGCAAGGTCAGACGCATGGAATTTCATGTTTAGCAGATGATGAAGATAATCCAATACAGAAAAAACATCATAATTTGACTAATCACAACAATCATATTAGTGTAGGCTACAACTTTGAATCAATTGCAATAACAGGAATCAATCTTAGTAATAAAATAACAAACAATACCAATAACAACAATCAGCAATGTAATGAAAGTAATAGAGTTCTTAGGACAAAAAAACCAACAATACTAGCAATAGGTCTCAAGGACATTGTTTTCCTGGATACTAATACTTAGAAAACAAAAAAGGAGTAGATATAGAGTACAATATCCTATGAAATAGGGGATTGAAAACTGTTGTTGTGATTAACCACCATTGAAAAAACATACATTTTTGTATTTTGACACATTGCATAGATCATGTTTGTCATGGTCTAAATGTTCAACTAGTAAGTGAATATTTTTATTGAAGAACCAGTGCAAGATAGGCATCAATCAGATGGACAATTCATCAAATGACATGAAAAGTGATTTTTTGAATGAGTGGATCAATGAAGTTCACATGAAGGAAGCACTTGGATTTTCCACAACCTAGGAAGGAACATTTGGTCTGTAATTTACGTAAAACATTATATGGGTTGAAACAAGTGCCAAGGGCTTGGTACCTGGGGATTGATGAACACATAGATAAGTTGGGTTCAGGAAAAGAAATTCAAAGTTGAACCTATAATGAAGACCACTCAAGTTGGAGATTTGTTACCATTGTTTTAAAAATTGGTCTAACCAGTTTCAGAACTAGCCAGTTCACCATTTCGGTACCAAACCAGTTCAAACCGGCAGGCAAACCGGATCAGTGACTAGTTTGTTACCGAATCGACCGGTTTGGTCACCAAACTGGTCTGACCGGCCGAGATCCGATCCTGACCAGCCTGTTATGATCGATCTCATGCAATTTGTCAAACCCATTAATGAAAAACTTAAAGTATTATTTTAATAACAATTGTGTACAAAAATCCAACCTAGAGGTGGAGCGTCAGAATTCGATTATAGATTAACAGTTATGAATTGATTTTGTCCATTCTACTCGACAAAGATTCTGATTTAAATATTTTTAAGAAGCCCCACGACATATGTGGGAAGCTACTAATGAGCTTATTATTAATATCAACGGTAGAGAATTTGAAGAATATATATAAATTTATTCATTATTTACTAACCTATCTTGATTTTACAATTATATTAGTGGCACTCTAGAACTGCTATAGTAAAATCGAAGATAAGGGTCAAATTCATAAAGTGCAATTAAAACTGAAACTCACAATAATAGAGATAAGTTTCAGAATACAAAAATACTTGAAATTTGAGAAACTTCCCTTCCTAAAAGGTGGCCACCAAGATAAATATTTTTTCCTATTAATATAATATAGGGATTATGTCAATACTAAAGCTATTAATTTACACATTCAACAAATTCAAAATCTAGTTTGTATTTGGTTTTTTTTTAATACAAGAGAAGATGACATTCATAATGGGTAAAAGTGAAGTTTCTTTAGCATTTATCATCATCACGAAAAAACAACTCTCATGTTTTTTTTTTAAATTAAAAAACCACTAAATAAATTATGGGAATTTGTTAAAATTGTTACTTTGTTTTTGAGCTATAATACAAGATGCCATGTATTGATTAAATTTCATAATCTCAGAGGGGAATAAAAAAACCACTAAATAAATTCTCAGAATTTGTTAAAATTCTTGAATTGTTTTTGAGTTGTAATACAAGATGCTATGTATTAATTAAATTTCATAATCCCAATGGTTGAATAAAAAAAGCACTAAGTAAATTCTAGGAATTTCTTAAAATTCTTATATTATTTTTGAGTTGTAATACAAGATGTCATGTATTGATTAAATTTCATAAATTCATAATCCCACGGGCAGAATAGATTCTCTCCACTAATGAATCTTTGTTGGAATTTACCATCGCATGTTGTTTTTCTTTAAAATTTAAATATTTTATGTACTTTTTAGCAAACCAATTCATTAAATTCAAATCGACCAATTTATCACCGATTCATTACCGATTTCGATTTCGATTCCGAGTTGACCCTCGACCGATTATGAGTCCGATTCTAATTTTTAAAACTAAATTTGTTACTAATCATATTGAATTTTGATGCTCGTATATTAATGCAGTTGAAATTAATGCATTTTAGGAAGACTTTCTACACATATTTGAAATGAAAAACCTTGCATTACTGCACTACAATCTTGGATGGAAGTTTTGAAGAGATTGAGAAGGAATTTCTAGTCTCAGTCCAAGTATGCCATTAACCTGATCAAGAAATTCCAAATGACAAATTGCAAGGAATGTTCCATTCCAATGGATCCAGGATGGAAGCTTGCTAAGGATGAAGTACCAAATGCAGTAAGCGCAACCCTATACAGGAAATTGGTAGGCGGCACAATCGATAGACAACCTTAATTTCCTGACTATTACTTGACCTTACATCAATTATGCAATCGTTATAGTTTTGTGATATATGGCACGGACCAAAGTAAACCAATGGAAAACGACAAAGAGGATTAAGACATGCTAAAGGGAAGTTAATTTGGGGACTGGAGTATTCCTAACATGACCACGATTTAGTACTAGTTGGATTCAGGAATTTCAACTGGGCTAGATGCACAGACAATGGAAAGTCCACGTCTATTTTTCTTTTCATGTTGTTTCATCAGTAGTTGGAGTAGCAAGAAGTAGTGAATAGTTTCTTTGCCTTCAAGAGAGGCCAAGTACAAAGGCACACTAATGTGAGGGAGTTTGTTTGCAAAGATGAATGGCCATTATTGGTTTAGTGCACTAATGGATATTTCTTATGAATAAGTTCTACAAATGAAGTAAAATTTGTGTTGGTTCTACAAAGGATATAGAGGATTCAATGAAAGAGAATATACATACTTTACAATTTCCAAAAAACTAATGTTAAAGATGGGTAATTTGAATCAGATTGCACACAGACTTTCATCTAAGTAGAATAAGATTATGATGCTTTTCTAGAATATATGAATAAGAGTTTGAATACTTTTGTTTCTGAAGGAGGGGCAGGACCAACAGGGAAAAAGTCTTCCATGAACTGGGAGCATTGAAAATTACATTATGCTATCCTAAGAGTATCTTCAAGTGTGCAAGGTGCCAATATTTAGATACAAAATTCAAAACCATTATTTAGATACAGGCTTCGCAAGAGTGACTCTCAACATAAAAAAAAGGAAATATATCCAAATGAATAAACTGATACAATAGGACCTAATTCATTACAAGAGGACTGGAAGGTTCATTTGTAACATACAAATAGATGCCATTTAGTTTTCATATGATTCACAAATATGATGGAAACAATAAAAGTAAAAGAACAGTTGTTGACGACTGGAAATTCGTAGGCAACAACAGCAAGGGATTCTCCCCAGTCAACGTTCCCAATTAGCCCGTGACTGTTTGGTATAGGGAATCCGTCCGGTTTTCGGTCCGGCTACCGTAGGTTAAGTAACAAAAACAAAGGTTTTACCGGTTGCAGCCTGGTCCACCATGTATTTTGTATTTTTGACTTAAGTATGATATGCATGTGCCTAATTAACAATGTAGGGTTATAAAGATGCAAAGAGTAGTCACAATGTGATGCACAGGTTCTTACCTCTCGTCTTAGACTCACAAGCATCCAAATCATGCAAGAAAATAAATACTAACTAAACTATCTCTAGAGAGCTGGGTATTCATTCATGAGTAATGCACCCCTGTTCATGTGTTATGGCAAATCACAGATAGTTGTTCTTATAACCAAACATATAAACATGAATAAAAGTATATATGATAAGATAGCTCATCAATAGTTAAAATTTTCATTACTCATAGTGGAAATGACATCATAAAGTTACTGAAGAACATTCAGACAAGAACATAGGTTCAATAAATTAGAACACTCTTACTGCTAATGAGGCACAACTGAAAATGAAATAGTTCACATTCAACATTGCTCATTTAATCAAATTGGCATATTCCAAATAGTACTTCCTCCAACAGGCAAAATTTGCAGTCTCTGGTTGTAAAACGAAATAGTTCATCTTACAAGCCTTAAGTTACAAGTTTTTCCAGGAAAAAATCCCTTCTAGCTATTAACTTTCAAATATTTAAACAAAACAGTAGATCGCTTGGGTTCCCCCAACGTATGACTTTTCCCATCACTTAAAACGTTTCATCTTCGCATTTTATTTTCTGTATGCATTCATGATCTGATTAGTAACTGATAGATCTTTCTCGCCTGTGCCTTTGTCGCCAGTCAATTTGTCTTTTCCTTCGTTTGTCCTGCTAGTGATCTGGACGACCACGGTTCAACTTCTTCCAAAACTTGCCCAGCTATGCCTGCGCGCCGTAGTGATTTGACCAAGCTCTGGAAACCACCTGCAATCAAATGACGTGCATCATTCATCAGAACCGTATTCAAAACGTATCAACTAAAATGACTAAGCATTAAGAGAGGCCAAGCTCTGCATTATGGCCACAAGGGTTAATGAACGTTGACACCACTACTCCGTCCACCTATGGGTTCTAAAGAAACCACCAACGACAGGAAAATATATGACCTGAAATGCGCGTGGGAGAAATTCCAATCGGAGGTCGGAAGAGATCACATCGGAAGCCAAATGACTTTCCCAGCCGCAACGGAGGAAGAGACAAGGGCTAAAGACATGTGAAACGTGGGCAGGAAAAGCTTTAGTCGAAAGTTGGAAGACATCAAATCGGAAGCCAAATGACTTTCCCAGCCGCAACGGTGGAAGAGAAAATGCTACGGGTACGCGGCTAAAGGGTTAACACGCATCAGCAGTTGGAGCTCTTTATACTTCAGGTTCTTAGCCTCTTTGGGAGCCACAACAGCGGAAGAGGAAACAACTACGGCTTCCAATTAAACAAAAAATGACACCTGATCAATAGAAAAACTAAGTGTTTGGAGAGTTTTAAAATTCAACAATGGTCGAAATACATTTCACCTCCGAAACAACAGCCTTTCAAAAAACCATCAGCAAAACCAAACTCACAATCGGCGACCCAAACAACTTCAAACACACACAATCTCCGAAAACAGGCCGAGAGTCAATCTTTTAAAATCATCCAACACTAAAGCATGGCAAAAAGGTTCAAAGGATCCAACTATTAAAAACAACGCTAAATCATGAGGAGGGTCCCAAATTTAAGAAATTTGGGGAGAACGGTTGCAGCTGCAACAATTGGCGATTACCTGGTGAACCTAGATCTCTGGGTGATTATTCTTTGAGTGACAGACTATTTAACAACAAATGCATCTATTGAATTCTTCCAGCTATCTGGATTTCTCAAATGATGGAAGTGTGTATCTTTAATCATTTATGATAGTCCAATTCGGGAGAGTGGAAACCAAGATTTTCAAGTCCATATAACTTTGTTGAGGCTGGAGGATGAATTTCATTATTACTTTCATCTTCACGTAGCTAATAGCTTGGACACCACAGGATTGTAGCATATGGTAAACAGAAAATATTTGTTTGTTCCTCATTCCCATGCCACTTTAGCACTTTTTGTGCTTTTGGACTTTTGTCCCTTTCCATATGAGTCCTCCTGCATGCCTTTCTTTCTGAATTTTAATTCAGGCTCCTCTATCCCATAGTGTCCTTTTGTGTGAGCGGTGTACTTCGTGTTTCAGCTCACAGACGGAGAGGAACTTTCAGCAATTTAGTACTTATGATTCAGCATTTGCTTTGATGTATGATGCTTTCATAGGAGTTTTTTTTTACTCTTATTTTCCTTTTGGCATTCGTTTCTTGGCATGGGATCATTTATATTTAATATAATGTTCACCTTGCTCCTTTCCATGGGTCCTTTGTTGTCGCCCCTTAGAACATTTTAAGTGTGACGTGGATGGAGCCTCAACATAGTATTCCAGACTCTTTGAATCTGGTTTATTTCACAGGGGTTAAGCAGGACTTCAATGCACTCAAAGCTATTCGAGAAAACTACTAAACTAGAAGAAGTTCTTTTAGACAAATAGAAACACATAGTCTGATACCCAAAAATGTTTATCAGTCCCAAAAATTTTGGTGTTCCCCATGCAACCATGGGTTCGTTCCCTTTATTGAAATCAAGAAAACTCAAACTAAAACCAACTGAAAAACATGACTTCAAAAGACAGCCAAAAAAATTATTTATATACAAGACAGAAGAACTCAAAGAAACTCAGGAAAAATAAGGCTTGAGAACCAAACCATTTACTAGTAAGTCCTCCTCCCACCTGTTAGTTTTTCAACATTTAAGCTATCATTATGTTAAGATCTTTTCACTGAGAGAATAACAAGCACATCAATCACATAAGCACATCACAAGAGACAAGAGACACAAAGATTTTAGGATGGGAAACCATAAATGGAGAAAACCCCTCAACTTCCTCTAAGATAGTATCACCACAAGATGTGATCCCAAAACAATAAGATGACCTCCCAACACAACATCAGCCTTTTGTCTTCTGTCAAGCCAAAGTATTTTCTTCTCCAAAGGTGCACCACACTTGAGAGAGAAAGTGATGTAATTCACAAGTGATAAATAGAGAGACTCTCACTCTCTATTTATATTCTTCTGTTGACTTGAAGTGCA
>LPNX010250573.1:93466-236197 GCA_001517045.1 Pseudotsuga menziesii
ACATCGCTCACATCCACCAGCATGGTAGGACACACCCACTACCATCTGTGGAAAGGCTCAGCACTTACAATCACCAGCATGGTAGGACACACCTACTACCATCTATGAAAAGGCTCTGCACTTACAATCACCAGCATGGTAGGACACACCTACTACCATCTATGAAAAGGAACTGCACTTACAGTCACCAGCATGATAGGACACACCTACTATCATCTATGAAATGGCACAGCACTTACAGTCACCAGCATGATAGGACACACCTACTATCATCTGTGACAAGGCTCAGCACTTACATCCATCCAGGCGGGAACACATCCTTCTCACAATGATGGAAGGGCATGCACTCATATCTGATCATGAGGGGAACACATCCCAACAATCATATCAGAATGGCCCCCAGTCCTCCTCAACTGAGCTACCTGGTAACTGACTAGGAGCCTCCATTCTCCTAGAGAATGGAAGTTGCCCTTACATCTGTCCTACTCGACAGAATGGCCAGCACTCACATCTGACATGGAAGGAACTAAATCCTTTAGCCATGAACAGAATGGCACAGCCCTTATATCTTACCTACTCGTCAGAATGGCTCTGGATCTCAGCACTCATATCAGTCATGGAAGGAACCAATCCTCACATCATGACGGAATATCTTAGCCCTTACATCTGACCATGGAAGGAACCAATCCTCTCACCATGTCAGAATGGCTCTGGATCTCATCACTGTCTCTAGGAAGAAGCCTTGATCTGGAGGACACCAAGTCTCTCTCTGAAGTACTCAAACTTCATCCTAGCCAATGGTTTCGTCAATACATCAGCTATCTGTTCCTCCGTCGCAACATACAAGAGCTTCACAGCTCCTCTCTGCACCATATCCCTGATATAGTGATACTTGATCTCGATATGCTTCGACTTGTCATGGAACACTGGATTCTCTAACAACTTCAGGAAACTCTAGTTGTCACAATGTATACAGGTAGCATCCAACTGGAGATCAAATATATCAGACAGTAGCTTCCACAGCCATACTGCCTCACAACTAGCTGAACAAGCTGCGACATATTCTGCTTCAGCTGTACTCAGTGCCACACAGGATTGCTTCCTGCTAAACCAAGAGATCACACCCGATCCCATACTGAAGCAACATCCTGAAGTACTCTTCCTGTCAATGGCACTGCCTACCCAATATGAATCAACATAACCCTCCAGGTTAATCTTCTGATTCACATCGTACTTGAGTCCATAATCAACTGTACCCCTGTATGCTTTGCAACCATCAGGTGAACATGTCTCAATGTGTTCACAGCAAACCAAATATCTGGTCTCAGGTACATCAAGGACCCAATCATCTGACGATACATCGTAGCATCAACCGACTCTGATGAAGCATCACTCAATAGCTTCATGTTCGATGCCATAGGTGTGGTCATGCAGTCGATCATCCTGAACCTCTTCAGGATCTCTACTGCATACTTCCCTTGTCCAAGGAAGATTCCATCTGTACTCTGCCACACCTCCATACCTAGAACAATAGTGCATCGACACATAACAGGAGCATCACTGGTCTTCCACCTTCAACCTTGAAGCAAAGGTTGGAATCCACTTTACTCTTAGTAAAGCCTAGAGTCATCAGTAATCTATCCATCCTGTCGTATCATGTCGAACCTCAGGATCTTCTGCAGTCACTCCCTCTGAAGCGAAGCATCGTACTCCCTCTGTCTTCTGCACTAAAAACATTTTGTACCGGAGTGACAAGTAGTATCCATCTAGGATCACAGGATACTAAGATCCTCTATCTTGAACTTCTTCAAAAGTTCATCTTGCACCCATCTGTGAGCTTGTCATCCTCTATCAACCTTGTAGCAAAGGTTAAGATATTCATCAAGCTCATCATGTATGTGTTTTCCCATGGGTGTCTTCTGTACAAGGCCTTGTTTCATTTGCACACATGATTATGCATGTCATGTGACTTCACTTCTATTAGCTGCAAATGTTTCTTCGTAGACTATGCCTTCTCTTCGTGAGAAGCCTCATGCTACAAATCTTGTTTTGTATCCCACGATGTTTCCATCTACTGCATGATGGAACTATGAACTTCTCTTCAGGTCTCGATAATATGCCCTAACATCATTCTTCTTGAACTAGAAGGTTCTGTATCAATGATGTCACTGCATTCATCATATTATTCTTTGTCCTGAAACTGTCGTCACTTGTTCTTCGGAACAAGTCGTCATTCTTCTTTGCTTGTAGGCGATTATGTATGCAATCTTTCCTACAATTCAAATGCAATTGTATGGTTAGAAACATTTCATAAGGAATAATTTATACTGGCAAACACTTATGCATAAATATATGATCATGCAACTACTTTAGCCAATACAACATTCATCCATATCTCACTGAAACTTTCTAGATGCCTTCCATCTCTACCAGGACAATATTGAGATTGTGCACTAATCCAATATGTCAGCAAAGAGGTTTCATTCTAGATAAGTAGAAATGGAGAATTTGTATAGCCCCATGAGCTACTTACCCATCATATGCATATTAGTAGTATTCTGTCATTAATGCAAACATCCTATCATGCATAATACAATAACTGAATATAAACAAATGTATAACAAAATAATATAATGAAATGACAATTGAATACTTATCTTTATTTTTTTTGAGGGTAGACTCCTTCTTGAGCCTTCAGCTTCATCGTCTTCTTCATTCATAATAGCATTGTTTCTTATCCAAAAGCTATCTTGTTTAAGAAGTTCTTCAAGAGTTGAGTTCTTCATATTCCTCATTGATTGAGGGATCTTCTTTGGATGGAAATAGCTTGATCTTCAATTTCTCCCATCTTCTCTTCTCTTCTTATGATTCGAGCTTCTTCTTCTTCACGGAGTCTTCTGAAAGTAATCACTTCCTTCTGGAACACATTCCTTGAATGAATGAATTCTATGATCCTGGGAGGCCATTCAAGGTGGCCATCACCACTTTTGCATTCTTCGCTTCAAGTTGTTCTTGATTTGAGAGACTCTTATGACTGCATGGTCTCTGCATTCTGGATCTTCAAATTCTTCAACTAGTTTCTTTAGGTCATATTTTGATTTTTTTCTTCCCTTCAAATAGCTTGAAATTCAGAAAGACCTTCAATAGCTTTGCTTGCACATGTGCAAGCCTTCTATGCCAAAGCTCATTTGGCTCTACTGTGTCATGGATCAAGGCTTGTTCTAGATGGCCCTTCAATTTGTACAAGCCTCCTTCTTGTTCTCCAATCACTATCACATCATCGATAGTCTTTCCTTTTGGCCATATGATGACTTGACCATCTATGAATGCCACCCACATTCCTTTTGCATCCAATGCTGTAATGGAGAGAAGGTTCTTCTTGAATCCTGGAACAAACAATACTTCTTTCATTGTTAGAGACTTACCAGAGTCTAGCTTGTATGAAGATTCCCCACTACCTTTTATTGGATATTGGTAGCCATCTCCTAGTTTCACCTTGTGAGGTGATTCATGTTCTGAGAGTCTTATAAAGGATTCCTTGAATCCTTTCATATGTTTGGAAGCCCCACTGTCTATAAGAAAATCATCACTTCCATGAGTAATGTTACCTATGAGAGCTGATATCAGAACATATTCATCCTCACTTGAAGAATCTTCACTTTCATATCTGGATCTCTTTCTGGATGGTTCATCATCCTCTGCAGCATGAGCATGATGTCTTCTTTGGCCTTGACGAAGTTCTTCTTGGGAAAGGCTTCTAACCTCGTCTCCCTCTGAAACTGGAACCTCTATACTCATGTACGTGTCCAATCCATTTTCTTCAGAGAGATCAAATACTTCTATGATTGGAAGTTGTCAACTTCCCCAAGCTTGTCACCAAGCTGATGTGATATATCATATTGAAATGAGAACCTCAAATGAAAATAGCAAAGGATTAGATCTTACCGATTTGAGATGTACGTCCTTTTCCCAGAGTTCGCTAATCTAGGGTTTGTCACAGAAACCCTAATTTTAAAAACTTGGAATATTTCAGATATGATTGGATGAACAGATAGATATCTTCAAATGGAGCTGTCCAATGTACTCCTTTTCTGAAAACAGTGGAGGGAAGCTCCTGAAACAGAAAGCCCTAATTTTCTGATTTCTTCTGCAGAAATGCCTGCTACTGTTTCTGTGATATCTCTGAAATTACTAATCCTCTGTGTCTGAAATTTCTCACTGAGGTAACCTCTCATGTTCCTGATCCAAAACCATAGTTTTCATCAGAATTGGTTTCACCATTTGATATTTATGATCCTTTTCCCAAGGTGACCTGTTACAGGACTGTTCAGAAGAGTGAAGTTGTACGGAATTCCACGTGTCACTGGTTCATCTTCTAAGTCTGAAATTTGGACCACAGAAATTAAAGTCCATTACCTTTTTGTAACATCTTCTATAATTCTATTTGGACCTCTGTAGCCCAAGATATTGCAGATCTCCCCAGGTGTCCTGTTTATGGATGATTTCTAGAAGAGGATGGAACCCTAACTTGGAGAGATCATATCTCCCAGAATATAGCGAATCAGAAGGTGAAATTTGGACACAGTGTTCATCGGGGATTTATGTTTGTCCCTTGAAATTTTTAGCTTCAGAGACTTCACCAATCTCGGAATATAGCAACTGTACCAAAACTTAGCAGTTTTAGTATTTAGGGTTTCTCCTAGCTAGGGGTCAAACTAGGGTTTGACTTTCCCGGAGATTCACCCAACCAAATTTATTGATCCAGGTCTATAAATTTCAGTTTTGATGAGGAGAAAAATCTTATTCTAGTCTCACCCAAAAATTCCTCTTCTAAATAAATCCCTAATTTCCACATCGAAACTGAAAATGCTTGAAATTGAATTCCGCATCGACAGAAAGATGCACCCTTCAATGGAGAGTCATCTTAGCATTCTTTTGCTGAAAATTTGTGGAGGAAGATCCAAAAACTAGGAATCCCTAGTTCCTGTAGCTGCACAATGTCTTCTTCTCAGGTTAGCTCTGATACCATGTTATTTTTTCAACATTTAAGCTAGCATTATGTTAAGATCTTTTCACTGAGAGAATAACAAGCACAGCAATCACATAAGCACATCACAAGAGACAAGAGACACAAAGATTTTAGGAGGGGAAACCATAAATGGAGAAAACCCCTCAAATTCCTATAAGATAGTATCACCACAAGATGTGATCCCAAAACAGTAAGATGACCTCCCAACACAACAGCAGCCTTCTGTCTTCTGTCAAGACAAATTATTTTCTTCTCCAAAGGTGCGCCACACTTGAGAGAGCAAGTGATGTAATTCACAAGTGATAAATAAAGAGACTCTCACTTTCTATGTATATTATTCCGTTGAATTGAAGTGCACTCAACCATGTAGGCTTAACTTACAATTACTTACTCGAGCCTACACCTTAATTAGTGTATAATAACCCAAGTGCCCCGAAACTGTGGGGACTTACCTAATGACTTGACAAGACTTGTTTATATTAATAATCCTCCCGATTGGAACATCGGGGCATGACCACATGACTCAAATGCATAATAGAAACGTCCCAGAATAAACATCGGGTTACAATATATAAAATACATATAAGAATACATTCCGAAGTTACATATACATCAACACCACCCCTATAAATCTTGCAACTTATAAGTAGAAGGGCCAAGCTTTGCCGCAATCTGAAAAGGGCCTGCCCACAACTGCTGGAATTTAGTATGCTTTCCTTTCTCATCATGGGGGTGATCCCATTTGAGGACTAAGTCTCTCACTTCAAATTCTTTTGTTCCAGCTTTATGTTTGTTGAACCATCTCTTTACTAACTCCTGCTGTTGCTTAAAGCATTCTCTGGCTTGAGATCTAGCCTCTTCTGCTTTCAAAAGATTGCATATCCTCATCTGCAAAACTTTATTCTCCGACCCTCTAGACTCTTGAGCTATTATGGAATAGGTTAGCATGATGTTAGGGGAAAGAATGGCTTCTTTACCATACACCAAGGTATACAGAGACACTCCTATTGCAGACTTGGGGGTGACTCTATCAGCCCAAAGGGCATTTGGTAGCGCTGAGTGCCAGCACCTCTGGTTTTCTATCACAGTCTTCTTTAAAATTCGAATCAGATTTTTGTTAGTGGATTCAGCCAGGCCATTTCCTTGTGGATAGTAATTAGCATAATAATGCAATTTAATCCCTTTATCATGAGAAAAAGAAGTTAATTTAATTGATGAAAAGTACGTAGCATTATCAAAAACTAACGAAACTTGAACTCCAAACCTGGTCATGATGTGGTCCTGTAGGAAGTTGATGACCGCATCTTCATTTATCTTGCACAGCGAGATAGCTTCAACCCAGCGAGTGAAATAATCAGTCGTGGTTAGAATGTACTTGTGTTGTAGGGAGGAATTTGGTTTTGTTTCTCCAATGATATCCAACCCCCATTGCTCGAATGGCTCCGTGATCATCACTGGCTTTAGGGGTACTGTTGCTTTGGGTTGTCTTCCACTACACCTTTGGCAAATTTCACACTTCCTAACATGTGCATGTGCATATTTGAAGAGCGTAGGCCAATAGTAATTGGCTCTGAGGATTTTGTGAGTTGTAGTATCTCCTGAATAATGTCCCCCAGCATGCCTATCATGCAAATCCATTATTACTTTCTTCGCATATTCTTTCTCTAGGCATCTAAGAAGAACTCCATCATAATTTTTTCTAAATAATATTCCCTCAACAATTTGATAGGAAGCTGATTTAAGATGCAGTGCTCTTCTTTGCTTAGAATTCCAATGTTCTAGAAACATCCTTGCCTACAGGTAATGCACGAGATCTCTATACCAAGACTCAGGAGCTGTAAACAAAGGACATACCTCCATTACATGTAATTCGGCTTCATCCTCCCAGGCGTGTTCTTCATTTTTTTCATTTTTAGTCATCAGTTTGCACAACCCTTGTCCTTTAACTATAGAGGCTAGCTTGAATTCAAGGTCGTACTCTTGAAGAGCTGTTACCTAGTTGCCCCTTCTTTCTCGGAACTCTTTCTGTACAAGAAGGGATCTTACAGCTGGGTAGGGGACGATCACCTTGGTTCGATTTTTTAAAATATAAGGCCTGAATTGCTTCACTGCTTTGAATACTGCATAAGCTTGTTTATCAATGGCTGGGTAATTTAATTCGGACCCTTGTAGACCAGTGCTCATGAAAGATATTGGGAATTCATCCCCCCCATATTCCTTTTGCATAAGCATAGCTGCTAGTGAATCATCGGATGCAAAGGTATACAGAATAAATTCTTTATCGAAATCTGGGATTTTCAGGGAGGGTGCATGTGTAATAGAATTTTTAATTTTGCTGAATGCGTTCTTATCAATTTCAGTCCATTTGAATTGTGCATTTTGCTTCACCATCTACTATAGCGGCTTGACGATCTGATCGAAATCAGGCACAAATCTTCGCACGAAGTTTATAGTTCCCATAAATGATTGCATCCCTTTTTTATTATGGGGTAACACGATTTGTTCAATGCCCTTAATTATTTCTGGATCTATAGAGATTCCGTTCTTTGAAACTATATGACCCAACAATTTGCCCTCTGTGACATCAAACACACACTTTTTGGGATTGAGCGAGATTGCATATTTCTAACAGCGTTCAAAAATTTTCCTTAAATGAAATGCGTGCTCTTCTCTCTTCTTTGAGAATATCATAATATCATCAAGGTACACTACAACACTACGACCAATCAATCCGCGGAAATCTATGTCCATATCCCTCTGAAACGTTGCTCCAACATTTATAAGCCCAAAGGGCATCCTTTTGTAGGCAAGGGTTCCCCATTTGGTTCTGAACGTTGTCTTCAATCTATCTTCTTTGGCTACTAATACTTGATTGTAGCTAGAGAAACCGTTTAATAATGAAAACAGTTCAGAACCTGAAACCATTTGTAGCAGTTGCTCCATGGGTGGAACAGGATAGTTATATTTGTCTGAAGCACGGTTTAAATTCCTAAAATCCACATAGAGTATGATTTCTCCATATTTTTTCCTCATTGGTACCAGATTTGATACCCACTCAGTGTTTGACCTTAAAAATGATTCTAGCATCCAATAATTTCTTCACTTCACTCTGAATCGGTGGTTCCAATTTTGGATGCATTTTTCTTAAAGGTTGCTGATAAGGCTTGACACCAGCTTTGATGGGAATAACATGTTTGATGATGCTGGTGTCATATGTTTTCAAATATTCATATGTCCATGCAAAAACATATTTATATTGTTTAAACAGACTGACGAACTTATCTCTTTCTGCTGGTGAACAACATTTTCCAAGATTCACAAATTTAGGATTCGTCTCAGTCCCTAAATTTATCAGCTCGAACAGTAGAGATGAGCTGTGAGTCTTCATGTTGGCCGATATTCTGAAATTCTCATTTAAATCGAACATTATTTCTAATGTTCTGACTCCTTTAGGGATGAAAATATCATACTTCAGCTCGGCTTGATGTTCTTCATCATCTATAATTTCTCCTTTAAATACCTCGTCATTTGTTAAACATTCTATAATATGTTGGTCATCATCAAACACTCGTAGGTTGGTAATCATATCAGGTATTGAGGGCTTGAAAAGTAATTCAATAGAGCATCAATTATTAGTGGGTACCAACCTAGCGGCTGATGTGGCCAACAAGTCAGCTGCTGCATTTTTAAGTCTTGGAATTGAAATAATATTGAATGCATTAAAACATTTAAGAAGGTCCCATACCTCATTTTGGTAAGCCTTTAAGTGAGGGGAAACACAATGTATTTGATTCTGGATTTGTTTCACAATAATTTTGGAATCTCCAAAAACTTTCAGATTACTTACCTTTAATTCAATCGCTTTCCTTAAGCCCTGCAATAGCGCTTCGTACTCAGCTGTATTATTCGTACATTCAAACTCTAATATATATGAGAGAAAATGTTTATTCTTCTGGGGGTCGATCAGGACACAACCAGCCCCTGACCCTTCTAACATCTTAGAGCCATCAAAAAACAAAGTCCAAAAATCACTAACTACTGAATGCGAATCTACTCCTACTGCTAAGTTTACTATGTTATAGTCAATCTCATCACCCTGCGAGAATCGAAGGAGATCAGGCTGGGTGTCTGATGTGTTGCTGGCTTCTTTTTCTTGGTAATTTCCTGGTTCCAACTCAATAAAATAGTTTCCCAATACAGAATCCACTGGTTCATTCTTCTCATCCAGTTGAGTAACGTCGTATTTCATGTGAGGCTCCCTCAAAATCTTAATTTGGTTTGGACTTCCTTTATATGGCAACCACAGATGTGACCAATTAGAAGAAAAATATCCATTGAGTTTGGCCGACCAATATTTGCTCAGGACAAGACCATACGCGTCTGGTATATCAGCCACCACAATATTAATGACTTGGGCACACTTTTATCATTTGTTGCCAGATGGACTAGGACATCTTCCATCTCACCAATTACCTTTACATCCGTCCTATCCAACTAAACAACCCTCCACGTGGATGGCTTAGGCTTCCCATTTATCTTTTTACAGACTGATATTGGCATGACATTAACGGATGCCCCTGAATCTACTAGACAATTATGTACATTGTGATTGAAAAATTTCAAAAGTGAGGAGGAAAGGTGGTTGTTTGCTCTTAGACTTACCTCCAATGCTGGTTTCTCTGATTTCTTCTTCTTCCTGAGGTTGATTGACAGTGGGCAGCTTCTTTTCCAATGCTTCAAGTGCTTTCAATAGTCTTTCTTTTTGCTGCGGCACTTTACACATTTCAAATAGTGACACGATTTCCCTCGCCTTCTTAATATCTTCCACGATGTCATAATCCATCTATTGTTCAATGGGATGAGGTTTATCAGCATTCATCTTTTCTTCACTTGGCTCGGCCAACATATTCTTTTGCTTAGGATCTTGGCTGGTAATAGTGAATTCTGGAATTTTATCAGCTAAGGATTTATTTTGAAATTTCTTAACATTTCGCTGAGGCCTCTTGATATTTGGGAGTATGAGACTATCTTCTTTAACCGACCCTTGTATTCTTGTTGCTACGTTGGTTTCCATGACGTCCTTGTACCCCTGATTCTTTTCCTCTTTGGCATCAAATAACGAAACAGAATCCCACAAAACCATGGTTTCCTCTGCTTGTTCTTTCATTGAAGTAGTATTCTCTTTTCTTTATTCATCTCCCTCTTCTGTTAATCTAGAATCCAACAGTTGATTCATGACCAATGTCACTGAGTTTATCCATTGAGGATAATTCTTTTCAGAGTGTGGTTGTTCGTGAAAAGTGCAAAAATTGTCCATGCCTGCCTCTGTTAAATTCATAGATGCAGAATTGTGTGGAGGAGGTTGAGACTGATTGTTATCCTCTCTTTTCTTATAATAGGGCTTATAGAACTTTTGTGCTTCCTTTTCTTTCTCCAAGTCTATGATTTTATTAGAAAGCTTCTACATCATTTTGGCCATACTTTCATAATTTGGTGATTTCTCTTCCTTAGGCTTAGTAAACAATAAGGATTTCCTTCCCCCACCTTTCTCTCCTGATTTTTCAGGATAATATTCGATACTTTCTCTTTCAGCTTCCACTATTTCCGCCTCTTCATAGGTTTCCGTCAAATTAGGATTGGCTCTACCTTTGGCCAACATGGCTAAATCAGGGCCTAAAGCTGAGGTATAATATTCAATCAGGACCTTGTCTGAAGGTTTGTCAGCGTCAGAAAAATTCTTGAGGTATGCTGCAAATCTTTGAGTAAAACTGTGCACCTTATCCTTTCTCTCTTTCTTCAAGGCACATAGTCCTTTCATGAGGGTTGCATGAGTCTTTTGAATCGCATACTTACTTCTGAAAATTATCTCGAAGGTATCCCAATCAGGGATAGAGTTAGCAGGCAACCCAAAATACCATGATGTTGCCACTCCTTTAAGGGTATGCAGAAATAGTCTGCAAACTACATCCTCATACTCCCTAGACCTCAACCCTTCTATCGCCAAGTAAAAAATTTGCAGGTGATCATCTACTAGTATCTTCTCATTTGGGTCGAACTTGGGAAGCATCTTTTCAAAAGGATTGAGGTAAATCATGTAGTGGAGGCGTTATATTTAAAGGTGATCTAGCTCTCCAGGCAGGTGGTGGGTTTGGTGGGTTGGGTGGTGGATTAGAATTTACTCCTGCCATGATTCTAGGTGGAGAGTGAGGAGGTGAGCTAATAGGAGTGTGAGCAGGAGAACTGTGAGGGGTATCTGGGCCTTATTGATTCAAAGGTAGTACAACTTCCTGTAAGGTTGTTTCTACAAGTTCTTCCCAATCTCCAACTAGCACTAAGTCTTCTACTACAGAAAGATCTTTCTCTTTATATTCTCTTCTGGGCAATTCAGGGATAATTGGCAATCCTCCAATATTCTTTACATATGCCCTGGTGTGTCTCCTCAGGTCATTAACAACTTTGTTGCCAACAGAATATAGATGTTCTCTATTCCTTTCTTCCGAAATTGGATTATGAAGTCCACTTATTTCAGAACTATTACCGGTGGAATAATCTCAGGAAAACAGGTTTCCTCAGCCAGCCATGCATTCGCGGCCCTCCTTTTAGCGCCAGAACTGTTGAGGCCTGGAAATTCGCAAGCAAAAACAGCAAGGGATTCTCCCCAGTCAACGTTCCCAATTAGCCCATGACTGTTTGGTATAGGGAATCCATCCAGTTTGTGGTCTGGCTACCATAGGTCAAGTAACGAAAACAAAGGTTTTGCCGGTTGCGGCCCGGTCCACCGTGTATTTTGTATTTTTGACTTAAGTATGATATGAACGTGCCTAATTAGCAATGCAGGGTGATAAATATGCAAAGAGTAGTCACAATGTGATGCGCAGGTTCTTACCTCTCGTCTTAGACTCACAAGCATCCAAATATTGCACGAAAATAAATACTAACTAAACTATCTCTAGAGAGCTGGGTATTCATTCATGAGTAATGCACCCCTGTTCATGTGTTATGGCAAATCACAGATAGCTATTCTTATAACCAAACATATAAACATGAATAAAAGTATATATGATAAGATAGCTCATCAACAGTTAAAATTTTCATTACTCATAGTGGAAATGACATCATAAAGGTACTGAAGAACATTCAGACAAGAACATAGGTTCAAGAAATTAGAACACTCTTACTATTAATGAGGCACAGCTGAAAACGAAATAGTTCACATTGAACATTGCTCATTTAATCACATTGACATATTCCACATAGTACTTCCTCCAATAGGCAAAATTTGTAGTCTCTGGTTGTAAAACAAAATAGTTCCTCTTAAAAGCCTTAAGTTACAAGTTTTTCCAGGGAAAAATCCTTTCTAGCTATTAGATTTCAAATATTTAAACAAAACAGTAGATTGCTTGGGTTCCCCCAACGTATGACTTTTCCCATCCCTTAAACGTTTCATCTTCCCATTTTATTTTTTGTATGCATTCATGATCTGATTAGTAACTGATAGATCTTTCTGGCCTATGCCTTTATCACCAATCAATTTGTCTTTTCCTTCGTTTGTCCTGCTAGTGATCCGAACGGCCACAGTTCAACTTCTTCCAAAACCTGCCCAGCTATGCCTGCGCTCCGCAGTGATTTGACCAAGCTCCAGAAACCACCTGTAATCAAACGACGTGCATCATTCATTGGAACCGTATTCAAAACATATAAACTAAAACAACTAATCATTAAGAGAGGCCAAGCACTGCATTACGGCCACAAGGGTTAACGAATGCTGGCACCACTACTCCATCCACCTACGGGTTCTAAAGAAACCACCAACGATAGGAAAAGATATGACCTGAAACGCGGGTGGGAGAAATTCCAATCGAAGTTCGGAAGAGATCACATCAGAAGCCAAATGACTTTCCTAGCCGCAACGGGGGAAGAGACAAGGGCTAAAGACATGCGAAACGTGGGCAGGAAAAGCTTTAGTTGGAAGTCAGAAGAAATCACATCAGAATCCAAATGACTTTCCCAGCCGCAATGATGGAAGAGAAAAGGCTACGGGTACGCGACTAAAGGGTTAACACGCATCGGTAGTCGGAGCGCTTTATACTTCGGGTGCTTAGCCACTTTGGGAGATGCAACGACGGAAGAGGAAACAACTACGACTTCCGATTAAACAAAAAATGATGCCTGATCAATAGAAAAATTAAGTGTTTAGAGAGTTTTAAAATTCAACAATGGTCAAAATACATTTCACCTCCGAAACAACGGCCTTTCAAAAAACCATCAGCAAAACCAAACTCACAATCGGCAACCCAAACAACTTCAAACACATACAATATCCAAAAACAGGCCAAGAGTCAATCTTTTAAAATCATCCAACACTAAAGCACGACCAAAAGGTTCAAAGGATCCAATGATTAAAAACAACGCTAAATCATGAGGAGGGGCCCAAAATTTAAGAAATTTGGGGAGAACAGTTGCAGCTGCAACAACAGTATATACATAAAGTCAAACAACAACTCAATTGTAGCATGGGTTAACCACCATGGACATTATCTAGCTGTGACTGATAGCTTAGCAGATATAATGAAAATAAACTTTGTAAAGGCAACCCAAAAACAATTGCAATTATGCTTGACCTACTTTGCAAGGCTTGAATACTTTAAAAGAGGGCTAGTAAGAAACAATACCATAGATTTGTATGTGCACACATTGAAAAACAAATGGCTTATCATATAAGCCACCACAAAATAGTATTTATGCTCATGTACACACATGAGAATATAAAACTAATGGCCTAAGGCCCATTCATTTGAAAAGGTTGAGTAAAAATGCAGCTTGAAGATCTTTTACCTGTTAGTTCGATATTTCATAGCCATGGGGAATAGTCAAAATGTTCTTCAATTAGAAAATTTCCCCAATTTTTTGGACTATATAGCAGTAGATTATTTCACCCATTTCCCTGTACTGGTCATCATAAATGTTATGGTGCTTCTATTCAAATTTATAAATGTTTCATTACATGTCAAATATTTATATCTCAAATCTATAAAGGACTCAAGCCATACCTGATATACTTGCATTCCATTTCTTAGAATAATGACAAGATATTTCACCATAAATTAAATGCTTAAAATAAATCTATATGACCCCTTAATGAAATAGTTAATGGCATGCCATAAGAATGAAAGCTATGTAAAATTCTCCATGGCCAAACAATACGAGCACAACTGACTACCTATATAAAGGATTGTAGCACCACTAACTTCAAAAATAGTACATGAGTTGTAATTGAAATTCCATTCCTTTAGATGGGTGAAGGCCTCGCTCACCAGGTGGTACACTTGGATGCAAGAGATCTATAGATTCATCATCTTCATGGTTTCCCATAACCCAATCGCTTTTGGGTGGAATTCTGACTTTCTTTCCTCTTTTAGACTCCCGGTACTCCAGGTAACCCAAAACCACAACACCAAATAGAAACCATAGAATTAGAGCCAAGTTAATCCCTCACATTCTCTCCACCATATTTGTCTCCAAGTTGTCTCATTCCACTTATAATAGCTATAATCCCAATTACGAGTGCACTTCTTCTAGTACCTGCATGCAGGTACTCACAAAAAATCCTTTTTGTGGAAGATTGCTCCTGTGCAACAGATTTCTTGGGGAATAGGTAAGCATTGACTGTCTTCCAGCATGCAAAAAAATAGCTACCACACCAAACTTAACATGCAGATATTCTATGTGAAATTCTTTGAGTTTAGCTGCAACAAACAACAATCCAAGTAGCATCGCAACTATACAAGAATATTGCAAATTTACATGGATTTGAAACCAACCATCTCCTTTTAGGTGTTTCAAATATCTTGCTGCCAATACTCCTCCAGGGAGAAGAATTCCCCAAGCCAGGAACATCATAAATCCATGAACCACTAAAATAGGGTGAAGTGCTTGGTCAGCCTCAGCTGCACCTCTCATCAAATGCACTAACACTGCCCGACTGCTTGTCTAAGAATGTATATTTCTGTCACTCAAGCATTCTTCAGACCAAAGGTCACCAGTATCCCAAACAATTTCCAATGGTAAATATGGATCCATAATATTCTTGCATTTTACTCTTCCACTAAAACCTGGATCCAAAGGGAGAGTGAATTCAATTGTAATAATTCCATTCTTAGATTTGCATCCTACATCGGATAGTTTTTCTCTTGTAGGATGCAAACTTAAAGAATCCTTCCCATCAATTCAGTATGAGCTCACGCTCCCATTTTCACTGCCATCAACCCACCCCACATATGCAAAACTATTCACCATCCCTACACCTAAACCAATTGTTGTATAGATACTTTTATGCTCTCCCCGGACAACAAAAGATATTGAAGTTTTTGATAAAATCCAAAAAAAATGTTACCTGTTTTTCATCTAGAAAAACACTGTTATTGTACATATCAGACAACCCACCACCAACTACTTGCACCTTCAGACCCATCTTCTTTTCAAAATATGACTGATAGAAGACTTGATCAGGTGTGTTTCGATATGCATTCCACGTTATCTCCAAAGGATTTGCAGGCACCCCATGGGCATCTTCTCCACCCATGTAGATAGTTTACATTTCATTTCTGGATGCAGCCCAACCAATAGGATCAGAATTCATACAAAATGCAACATCATGCATGGCCTATTTTGAGAATGTAACTTGTACACCCCTTTCAACTCTCAAAATAGAAGCCTCCTTCCTGCTTATATACAAAACCTTCGATTGGTTTGGTGGGTTAGGATAATGCACTACATTTTTTTTTCCAACAATGAAAGGGGACTTCCCATCTGCAACAATTAAAGGATGACCATCCTCTTTGTTTTCTGCCTCTAAAGGTCCAAAACATTTGTCTACACTGTCTAAAACTCTCAAAGTAGTATAAACATATGTAACATGTGGAGAACCTTCATGATATTGAGGAAAGTATAAAGGTTGAATACTATCCAGTAGCCTCATCAAACCTAGAGCTCAAATCATAGTCATATTTTCAGTGGAATTCATCAAATTTTGTATTCGGGCTTTCAAGAGGCCTCTAGTAACGGACAAGAGACACGCCATCTTGTATTTGACTATACACAAGTTTCGTGTTATGAACATCGACATTTCCATCAGGATTGGCATAAAGAAAATCTGGACAAGCTTATAGCAGAACCCTAGAAACCCTATAATAGAAATCATAGAAAAAATAGTTAGAAGAGCTCAAGCAAGGATGAAGTCAGTTACCTCAATCTCAAATGGGTGCTCTGCCAAGCATATATTTTCAATGATAGATGATTTGAAAAAATGCATTCGATAGTAGAAATAACAAATCAAACAACTTTGTGGAAATTAACTACACCATTTCAGTACAAAAAAATCAAATACACGGAATGGAAAGAAAGCCCCCATACCTTTACAAGATATTGGTGGGATCTACTGCTGCAAGGATGAATGAGAGTTAGAAGGGTGTGTTGAATAACAAGAAAAGTGGGATGCGGTGATCCATAAATGAGATTGAAGGATTGAAATCCTTGAATATGTTGCAGGGTCCAGCAGTAACATCCCAAGCTCTGCCCGATTCCATGAGCATCCTAAGTTGCCTCAAAAAACCACATATTGTGAAAATGGAAAACAATTAAAGATGGACCCAAATTTGAAAGTGTGGCACCAAAATAACGTAAAGGCTTAGATTTGGTTTAAATGCAAAGCGTTCATTGAATCACCATAACCTTAACCTATGCTAAATTTAGCAGAATGTGTGGGTTCCTCTCAAAGCCTGGTTAGACATTGGATATGAGATTATAGGTCATCAAAACCCCTAACTTTGAAGCACCAAGGACTGGACTAGTTGAAATAGCCTACTTGTTATGTAGGTTCACCTTGGGATCCTCCTAGGCTTTTCTTTGCCTTATGAATGGTGAGGAAATTGATTTTTTTTCCAAAATAACGGTGAAGAAATAATTAAATTAGCATAGGTTTAAAGGTTTGACTGAATGAAAATTTAAAAATATGACAAAAGTTCAATATTATGCTAGTTAATATTACTATTTTAGCTATAAAAATATGACAAAAGTTAAATATTATGTTAATTAATATTATTATTTTAGTTATAAGAGCTTAAGTTTTTAAAGTTTTGAATAATTAATTATCATTATAACTAACATATGTTTTAACTTGATTATTGTGTATTTTTTTTTAAAATATAGGTATTAGGATCTTATGATTCTTAATTTTTAAACATGAAGATTTTTCCAATTGTTATTATATTCAATAAGGGGTCAACTATTTATGGAAGAAATATTGACTATGGATGCCTTGAGTTTGAGTTAAATGTGGATCCTATATCTTTCCTTGAATCCAAATTATCTAATTCATGGTATCGTTTCATCCCACTTAAGGGGTTTTCTTTTGGGATTGTTTGCAAGAAGCGGAAGGTATTGAGGCCATATTCACATCACCACCCTTTGAGGGTAGGTTGAGTACTTGGATTGATGTTTTGATCTAGGATTGGGTAACTTCATTGATGTTATTGATCTCAGTTGTTCCACATGTTGTTTTGGAGTTTCCATAGAGGTTTATTTTTTGATATTGTTATGAAGGTTTATTTTAAATGTTTTTACAAGAAGGGTGTCATTGTTTCCCAAGTACATGCAAATGGTATGTGTGTTGACAAGTCATACAACAAAATGTCGGTTTCTTTCAATCCAATACTTGGATTCATAAACAATTGTCCAACTTTTGAAAAGTGGGTGGAAATTGTAATTAAGCTCAACACATATTCAATCATAGGTAAATATGCTCTTTTGAACTCAATTTATGTATTATTTAACAATTCTACCAAATATATTTCCAATATTTTTAAAGAGAACTTTAGAAGAGTGAAGAGAGATTAAGAATATTTTAGATGAGTATCTTTATCCTTATCCATAGACACAAAGATGTTTTATGGTTTTTTATAAGTGAGTGACATCTTCCTAAATTCTATAAATCTTGTTACATTAATAGGTGCTTATATTTTAGATTTTGGGGTGGACTAGAATCTATGTTTTTCCTAGATTTCAAGAGAGTGAAATAAACGTATTGTTCAAATTGATTTTATTTTATGGTTGTTGTTAGAATTTTGAAATAAACAATTATAAAAAAGTATGAAAAATAATTGGTAGTTTATGCATGGATAACTCGTAGTTAATGCATGGATAATAGGCAATCCATGGAACACAACCTATTTAGCTAGAATAAGATGAGTGATAATAGGTAGCTGAGGCATAGACAATAAGTGATTACAACTACACATGGAGAACAAGTAACATATAACTTATTTGTGGTATTTAACTTGTTTCCTATCAATGTTCACTCACCACAAGTTAAATGATTGTGTTAGTTAACTATGATTCTGTAATAATAGTTAATCTTTTTGTTTATCAATGTTCACTAGCCACAAGTTAAATGGTTGTGTTATTTAACTATGATTCTGTAATAATAGTTAATATTTTTGTTTTATATTTAAGTAAATAATTTCATAAATATATAAGAACAAGTTTTACAAAGTTTTAATTGGGCACGCTATTCCTTCTCAATGTTTGTAGCTGAGGCATGGACAATTCTTAATTCTGAATTTGTACATTTTACTAAATTCTACTAAATTCATTGTCAAATTTGTAATTTTTTTCATTGATGGAGTGACAACTAAAAATGACCAAATAAATGACCAATTGTTATGTGGTCATTTTTAGTCTAGATATCCCGTGACCAAATTTGGTCATTTATCTTGGTCGTTTTTAGTTGGTTTTTATCTCGTGACCAAAAGTGGTCATTTATTTTGGTCTTTTTTAGCTAACTCACTTAAATATATCAATTTTTATCATTTATCCCTTGAAAAAGACTGTGATGACCAAAAAATTTGGTATCCTGGTCTCTAATCTCTCATTTTCCACTAGTGTGATCAATCCAAGGGTTGATAAACATGACTGCTTAATGTTTGATGAGAGAATTGGAAAAGAGCAGAAAATAGATAAAATCACTGAATTATTTTATAATTCAGTGGATAACAACAGAGATTCAAGAGGACAATAGCAGTTTCAGGAAAAAAAGATGCAAGTGTACCAGTTAAAGGATAGACTGGACATGGCGATGTAAGAATTAAGGTTGCTGATGGTGAAGATGTGTCAAAGAAGGCATGAAGAAAGAATGCAGATTTTCATCAGTAGAGCAAAGAAGAAGGAGAAGACAAATGACAGAAGGATATGGAAGAAGAAAATCTAGTGGAGCATTGCAACGTAAATTTGGAAACCATGAGAACTGAATATGACAAAGACAAACCTACATAAGAAGATGGATGATCTGCTACAGAATAAAGTTTGGGATCCATGAATACTGAATATAGAAGGTTATGAACATGAGGTCATATTTCTTTCTTCCTCAGGATTCTGATGCAGAAGCATCCTTCTCTCCATTCAAATTCCAAGCTCAATGTTGGATCAGGCCTAGAAAGGGTCTTCAATGTCCAAATTGATGGTCTTCGAACCATCACATTGTAAATCACCTATGTTTATTTGATTCTAGATGATGGTGAGTTAGTTGAGTGAGTCACTACATGGATAATGAGTCAATTGATTAATCATGTACCAAATCCGTCATCTAGGGCATCAAGTCATAGGATAAGATTTAAGGTTTATTGTAGTGAGGATTTGTTAGCAGATTATGTGGATCTGAACCAGAATGGTTCATGAATCTTATTGTGTGTATATATATATGTGTGTGTGTGTGTAAGCCTACCAGGAATAGATAGAAAGAATAGAAGAAGAGTAATTAGATAGGGAAAAAGAGAGATACAAAGGATAGATATAGGTCAGTGGGTCCTATAGGAGTCATGGAAGGCCAATTAAAGATATATTAGGCCTTAGGAGATTAGAACACAGGTTCTTAGACAAATTGAATGTATAATTTCCTTGTGTAAATGAATAAAAATCCTATTCAACATATCTTTGTATGTGTGAATGAATTCAATTTGAATGTATAAATTCATGAACTAAATGTTTTGATAAATTCAGTGTTAATATGTGAAAATCCTATAAATGAATTTAGGGTTTCTGAAAGCAGGAAAAGTAGAGATCGATGGGTCGATGCTCTAATCCATCAAAGGAGTTATATGAATGATCCTTTGAGGATTTTATAAATTAACGCATGCACGTATTAACCCTATTATAGGTCAAGGAGATGAAGTTGATCATTGAAGGATCGAGGAACATGGAGATTCAATCCTATGTGTGGCTTTATTGATTAAATAAAATCGATTTCATAGATGCGTAAGTAAAATATTAACTAGTCACCTTGAGAAAGACTGGATGTTGGGAAACGATCTTAGAAGAAGATCAATGGTAATGATCAAATTCTACAAAGATAAGATGAGATACGCATGTGATCTCAGATCCATGGTCAGGAGGGAAACCGCATGAAATAAATGGTTGTAAAGAGTTGCAAAAAAGGAATTATGGAAGGGAAATTGTGGAATTTCAAATTCTAGAAAAGTTGGATCCGCAATCGACAATCGAAAAATGTGGAAACAGAGTGGTGGAAAATCTGTTGTAGAGAAATAGAAAATTGCGAAAAGTTGGAAGGTGATACAAATAGTTGTGGAAAGCCAAGAATGGAAGAAAAATTTCACAATAAAGTTGCATAAGAAGGTTTAACACAACAATTTGGCTCTTAGGAAGGGTTTAAAGTCCCTCCATGCTCTAAAGTTCATGTGTTTGATATTAGAGATGGAAAAAAACATGCCACCAAGGTGGGGTGTGGCATTGGATATGATAAAGATGATTAATTAATTAAACACTCATGGACCATGCAAAATTAATTAATGATAAATGAGATGAGTGCAGAGTTATAGTAAATATTCAAATTGCCTATGTCATTCCTCCAGTGAACTCGAATTGCAAAGACATGAGCTAAGTCTAAGTTGTGGAAAACAAGTTTAAGTTAATTAAGGAATCTACTCCTTCATTAATTCAAAGTTATTGTAAAAGATGACACTAATGATGAAGAACTAAATAAATTTAATTAAACTTCTAACTAATGGTCAAGAAATTAGTTAATCAATTCACATTTAGTTTAGTTCATTTCATATCAGTTACATTCATTTATGTTAAGTTCAAATCAATTACATTCAGTCCTATTCAGTTCAGTTCAGTTACATTTAGTTACATTCATTTCTGATTCAGTTCAGTTCAGTGACATTCGGTTCCATTTAGTTCACTTCAATTCAATCAGTTAACACTTAGTCAAAGGAAGTTAACATCGATGAACTAATGGAGGGCACACATCTTTAGTGTGGGAGGTAATTACAAGGTGACAACTTGGCACCAAGTCAAGGAAGGTGCAAAAGGTTAATGTGTATATAGTTAACATAGTGTAAACATTGTATACAATGTTCATAGTGCGTAAAGGAATGCAACCGTTCAGTAAATCTCATTGTATGAATGAATAATCTTGTTATTCAAGTGTTATGCACTTGGCAAGGTTGAGATAATATTTCAAGTGATCTGTATTCTATAGTGCTTTTTAGATATCTCTTATCAAGAAATATTTAAGTGTTGTAAAATCATTCTATGCATTTATATATTATACTCAAAGGATCATTTGATGGGTTTTTCATCCTCCAGATTTGGAGGGTTTTCCTAGGGTACATCATGTGTCTTATGGATATAATAATTTGTGTGGTTGAATTGTTTATGAGATCTACATGCACTAGATTTATTTATCAAAATTTTTAAAGTTCAAGAATATCCATTATTGCTAAAACATTAAAATAGTATCAGAGAAAGGGTGTGCAGGAGATTAGTTTTTCCCACACAAACTGAAGTCTATGTGGTCTTGAGCAGTTGAGAAAAATCTTGGAGCAATGGCATAGATCTTCATCCAACCGAAAGACCTACTTGAAGGTGCTTCCAAATTCAACACATGCAAGGAAAGGGTGTTAAGAATTATTGAGGAGCATGATCTAGATGCATACGTGACCTCAGTGAGTGAGGAGTATTTATCCAATGTAGGGAAAATTCAATAGCAAGTAAAGATGCACCATTTCCATCTCTTTTTAGGAGACACATTTCATGTAGCATTTCTGATGAATCGATGAGGTATCAAAAAATACAGTTAAAAACCCACTTCCCAAATGGGATTATTTAGCTTAATGTTGATCGAATTTAAAAAAATTCACAAATATTTCAGAGATACAAATGGGTATTTGAAGATGAAATTATCAGAATTGGTGTTATGGTCATTTTCTCAAAGTGTGCAAATTGATGAAACAACCCTGGGATCTATGGTTTGGATATTATCATTATTCAATGGATATTGTGTATAATGAGAGCCTCATAGAGTCAAGAGCTCATCCAAAGAAGAGCATGATCCTTGGAATAACATTTCCTTGTAAAAGAGCATTCGCTCCAGGTTGCATGAGATCCAGTGTCTCCATGCAGATATTCACTACCTCCTACATGCATTCAAATTTACAAATAGATAAATACCGAGGGACTTCAGTAATCTCTGCAAGGAAGTAGATATCAAGAGGGATCATGCAAACCAATAAAATATAAGTACTTGAATTTTTTTATATGTTATTTAGATATATATACTTTTGAATGTTTTCATTACAATCATATAGAAATCCATATCCATGGGATTAAGAATTGTGAGTATATATAGTGCCTTTCATTTATTGGAAAATAAATAAATTCATAAGTTATGAATAAAAAGCATGCATAATTCTTTCATAAGATATGAATATAGAGGTGCAAGATTGTTTCATAAGATATGAATATAGATCATGCATGATTTCTTCATAAGATATGAATATAAAGATGTATCATTGTTTCATAAAGATATGAATATAGAGCTGCATGATTGATTCATGAGATATGAATGTTGGGTCGCATGATAATTTGATTATCATATTCTTTTATAAAATCAAATTTTGTTTTATTACAATCTGTATTCCTGGGATTAGGAATACACTTATTGTACAAACATGATTAAAAGCATATGGTACAATATTTTTATTTACCGATAAATAGAAAAAATCATGTTATGTTTAAATTAATAAGAATAAGGGGTTGCATAAATCTTCATGAGATTGAAATATAAGACTGATATAGAACTGCAAAAAATTATATGAAATATGAATGGGGTTATGTCAAAACATTGATTTAATGTGTACATAACTATCTGAACCACTGCAAATACATTAAAGTATTCATGTGATTAAAATTCATGAGATATGGTTATAATGAAACATTGGTTAAAATGTTTTGCATGTCAGTATCTGTTGTTTGTCATTTAATTGAAATGATTGTATTATGCAAGGTTTCTAATAACTTGAATGAAAATTCAAATGGTTGATCCTGAAAGAGAGCAAGAAGTTGTGAAGCAAGAAGCTTCTGGTAGCAGATCGGAAGGTTCCTATGTACTAGGAAGAAGTCAGAATCGAATCCCTAATCCTATTATGATATGTAAATACTCTTGAAGATATTTAAATTATCTTATTTACATTCATGTGTCAAGAATATATTTAGACATAGATGAACATGAATTCTTCATTATGGCAGACCTAGATTATGATTATCACATCCTGATGGTGAGAGGGAGTAGCTAGATTTGCTAGATCCTAAAGAAACTAGTAAAACCGGTTGATGTATCTTCTGTTAAGAGGAGACATACATGATGCTCATATTTAGAAGAAAGTTGAGAACTGTATTCAAGAATCTTGTTATGATTCTTATGATTAGTGGTGTGGAAGTCACCAAATAAATAGTTTCCCCAGTTAAGGAAAATGTGTAGTAAAAGATTCTAAAGAGTTTCAAGATGATGGACAAAAAATACATGGCCAAACATATGAAGATAAATATGAAATTTTATAATTCTTATTTCATATTTGGAGGATCTCAAGACATTTTAGATGTGTTTAGTAATTCAGGAGTCCTAGGATTTGTTATATGCTTTACAGTATGTACATACACATATACAACAAAACATGTGTTGTGGTATCTACTTGGTACAAGTGTATGTGGAATCGGATATGTCTTCATTGGTGGAATAGAGTTTCAAAGATATATGAAATATGAATAGTATAGTGATCGAGGAAATATCACATGTGTTTCTCTAGATAAAGCATGTTGAAAAGCAATAAATCTGTATGAGGTTCCTAGTCAGTTATATTTGAGACATGGTACATATCCACAAATGAGTAGCATTTATAGAATTCATACGAAGCCTCTATATGGGACAAGCTTGGTAAAGAAAAAATCCCATAGTTAAAGAGGGAGTATTGATGTGTCTTCACAGGAGCCAATAGATAAAGTACCCAACAGTTATTCATGGTAACATGACTCATGTAGCTAAGGGCTATGATACCTTGTGGAGATAATCCACATGAGAAAATACATGGTCAAAGTCTCAAATACTATTGATACTCAGGAATATTAATAGTCTGAACTGTCAGAGAACAGTTAAAATTCTCGGAGAGGTAGTTGGGGTTTTGTAGTATATAGAGAAGAATCACTGAGAAAGTGATCAGGCCTTGAAGAACATCACAAAAAATGGAAATCTCACAGACAAATTCTCTAGATAGCAGAAAGTCAAGAAGTTAACCAATGTTGAATATTGAACAAAAACATAAGACTTTCTTTCTTCATGATATTGCACATTTGATGTATACTGTTGTATATGATGGATTTAAAATCCACGGTTTCTAGTTTAGAGAAACTATATTCTGGATTGGATCTAGATGTTGCTACTATGTGTAAGTAGTTGGTTGTTCTTTGAGAAGACCTATTATATTTCATGCTTACTACTAAGCATACATTTGAGTACCTTTTATATACGTTAGAATAGGTTCCTTATTGTATTTTGATACATGGAATACCGATTATATGATTGTGTTATCCAGGTATTGTTTTAGCCTGAGATAAGAAATAAAAATTGTATCTAGTATAATAAAAGCTAAGTGCATTGCACTTAGTAATATAGAAGCAAGATGTATGTCAGAGAAAAATACATTCGAAAAATGTGTTTTGTTGATAATACTTCATGCTAAGAAGTAGTGTAGCTTGGGATGCTACCTAATAGGGTGAAATACTCGAGCCTACAGTTATTAGGTGTTAATAGTCAAGCTTTCCAAAAAACCTTATGTGTGTTATGATAAAATGCATTGATATGAAGTTTTACTTTATTGATTTCATGGTCATGTAAAATGAATTCCAGTACATAGATACTGATGAGAAAATTGCAAATTTGTGACAAGTCACTATCAGTGATGAAGTTGATTTACTTTGGAGATAAGCTTGGTATGGAAGGAAATTCCTATCAAAGCAGACACTATCTCCCTCATTGAGAGGGAATGTTAAATGTACAACATCAAGAGTCATTATGCATGATACTTGTGTTATCTCAAGTCCAGAACTTATGTTGTATTAAATTAAACAACCTCTTATGACATGTGTGTTGTATAAAGTACGAAACTTATGTTGTATTAAGTTTATCAACTTATGTTGTATTAATTTCAAAAGCTTGTGTTGTATCAAGACTACATACTTTTGTTGTATCAAGCCTGGAATTGTGTTGTATCAAGTCAAATGGTTCTCATAGATGGTACCCAATGAGATGGTTCTCTTTAAATTGACATGGTCCCTTTTTGTATCAAGACTGGTATTGTATCAAGAACAAATGAATTTTGTTGCATCAAGTCATGCACATCTGTTATGTGATGTATGGCTAGTCATGGTCTCTAGGTGCTATAAGTATCCTTTAGGGATTATCAACCCCTAGAGTGATTTAATTTAGCATAAGACTATATGACCCAGATTAATACATATGATCATAGGTTGGGAAACAATTCTTCTCAGTATGATATGATAAAGATGATTAATTAATTAAACAATCATGGACCATGCAAAGTTAATTAGTGATAAATGAGATGAGCACAAAGAGAGTGTAAAGATTTGAATTGCATATGTCATACCTTCAGTGAACTTGAATTGCAAAGACATTAGTTAAGTATAAGTTGTGGAAAACAAGTATTAGTTAATTAAGAAATCTACTCGATTTATGGAAAGTGATTTAGTTAAAATCCTAACTAATGGTCAAGCAATTATTTAATCGGTTCACATTTAGTTATGTTCAGTTACATTTAGTTCTATTTAGTTACATTCAGTTTTGTTAAGTTCAGATCAGTTACATTCAGCTATATTCATTTTAGTTCGGTTACATTCATTTTTGATTCAGTTCTATTCATTTCAGTTTAGTTACATTCAGTTTTGATTTAGTTCAATTCATTTCAATCAGTTAACACTCAGTCAGAGGAAGCTAACACCAGTGAATTAATGGAGGGTGCATATCTTCGGTGTGGGAGGTAATTACGAGGTGAAAAATTGGCACCATTTCAAAGAAGGACAAAAAGGTTAATGTGTATATAGTTCCCATAGTGCACATACTGTATACAATGGTCATAGTGCCTAAAGGCATGCAACCATTCACTACCTCTCATTGTATAATGGAGTAATCTTGGTCTTAAACTTCTATGCACTTGACAAGGATAAGATAGTATTCTGAGTGATCTCTATTATATAGTGCTGCTTAGATATCTCTTATAAAGCAATAGTCAAGTGTTGTAAAATCATTCTCTGCATTTATCTATCATAATCAAAGGATTGTTAGTTGGGTTTTTCATCCTCCATATTTGGAGGGTTTTACCATGGTACATCATGCATCTTATGGATTGAATAATTTGTGTGCTTGAACTATTTATGAGATCTACATGCACTGGATTTTTTTATCGAAAGTTTTAAAGTTCAAGAATATCCATTATTGCTCAAACATTAACAACGAAGCATTACCTTCTCTCTGAAGGTTATCCTTACTAGCTGGAAATATATATCTCAGTTGACGTTTGAAGAACCTTCACATATTAGAGCTAACAAAGAAACAAGGAAACATACAACATAATCTAGAAAATATATATCAATTACCGAAGAGAAAGATAATAAAAATTGAGTTATAAATAATGGATTACACAAATTTTATGGGAAAGGGACAAGATATTGCATTAATGAAATGAATGGAAAGATTACAACCAAAATATATTTGATGTTGTGCTTCTCTCCACAAGTATTTTTCCTTCAAAATCCAATCTCTTTTCCTCCCCATCCTAGAAGAATTTAAACAACTTAAAGGTTCTTTCTTCATCCTCCCTAAAACCACAAAGGTAAGCTTACATTTATAGGCCAAAAGGAGATCATATGGGTTGATATTTACTTGGAAAAAGTTGAGGGATCATCCCTATGGGTTAGGGGCTCAATTTTCACCGAATCTAATTGGTTGGGATAAGCCTCCAGGATGAATTTCTTCTAGAAAACTCTTGAAATTCCTAGTTTTTCATTTTATTAAGCATTGATGCTCTTTGCACACTAGCAAGAGGCTTCATGAATGGATGACACTCCTTGCACAAAGGCAAGGATTTTCACCTGCTCCTTTAGTACGCAAGAAACCAGTGTAAGCCTAGGATGGTGCCTTATGTTAAGAGGAAAGATGGCCATTGCACCTAGAAATGAACTTCTAACACAGAAAAATCCCTTCAAAATGTACTTTGGCATATTGTTGGAGAAACCCACCAAGAAATCCTCATCGACATTGGTTCCCACTTTGTCGACACCCTACAGTGCAATCTACCCGAGCATCGGCCCAAACAGGTTTGACCCTGCCCAGGAACATCTGTGGAGCAGACAAGGTCTCACCCAAGGCGTTCAAGGGAGAGATGTCAAAACCAATTTTCCAGCATTGGGGAGGGAGGATATGGGGATCCGATGGAAGGACACCATAACTTCCCTATATAGAGTTAGCAGTCAACTTTAAACTATTTCTTCAACTTGAAGAGGGTATTCATAACTTATGCAATCAACATATCATCACACAGTTATCACAATACCGTAGCACTATTCATGAAACATATCTACTCGTCGCGCAACAGACAGTAGCAGAAAATAGATTGCATCAACATATCAGCAAAACCACTCACATTGATATAGCAGGAAGAGACTATATCACATCTACATTATGCCATCATAAAATAATTTATCGCAGCATTGTAATAGATCAGATCACAATAGCAATAACAGACAAGATTGCAACAGCAATAATAGACAAGATTTGTGCCGCAATCACCATATCATATTAATATTGCACAACAAAAGCACATTACACAATTCTTCTCCAAAACCGGAGACTGCATACATCAAGAGAAACCCAGATCAATTGCAGGTACCCAGAGAATTCTACACAAAATCAGATCGTGTGAAATCTTATGTCTCGATTATCCTCTACTACGATTCTCCTAGACTCAGTTGGTAGCTCTTTTTTCAATCATGATCTCTTTCTATTGGAAAAACTAGATCTATAAATAGGCTTACGCCATTACATTCAGGTTCCACTTCTAACTAACTTATAACCACTAATGACCTATTACAACAAAACTTGGTCAAATAACAAATAAAATAATCAAAGCAGTTATTCTTAGGCTTATCACGCTAATATGTGCTTGTGCGGTACCCCACGAGGTTGTGCAGCTATCGCGATGCTACACAAATCACTTACCCCAAACCCATGCCAACAGGCCCCCAACATATTCTTATGGCTCGTCCCTGAGCCACGTCAAGTTAACAGGGTGTGTGTCGACGTCCGCGCCTTCAAATATTAAAATTGTTGCGTAATCTCATGTACCTATAGCTATACTTTGTTAGCATTACTTTGACAATTAGTCAAAGTATGCTTCACCAGGTTTTCGCTCTAGGGCCTTGTTGTTGACTGCTTGACAATGCTCTTGAGTCACCTGCAATGTGGCGACTGCTTTGACAACCAACTGTCCACCGATTTCCTAAAACTCATCAAGCTGAGCACAAAGCTTTTTTTGGCGTTCCTGTGCTTGGGCGACTTGCTGCTGTAAATCCTTCAGTTCCTTGACCCGTGTGATATACACCATCAGTGGCATATCTCTCAGTAATGTCTTCAAAGTCATTAGTTGACCTTATTCTTCTTGTACTTGTATGGTCAGCTGATCAAGCTACTCATCCTAGAAAACGCTCTGCCAAAATTACATTGTCACCTCCATGATGGTTTTAGCCTCTTGCTCCATTCCTTCGAACTTAGTTACAATGTCTTCGATGGAGGCTTTCCTTTCCGCAACCTGTTCCAGTGGTGTTGTCAGTTGTACCAAGGCCTGTAGCATTAGGTTATTATCTTGAAATTGAACAATATTTTTCCCCAATTATTTGGCCTTTTTGACTGGGGTGAGTTCGGTCTTGTTCTCAAAAATGTGCTGGAAGGCTTAAAAAATAGCCTGTTCAACCTCATCGCACCTAGCACACATCTGGGCCTGCTCAACGATTAGTTGATATTGTGCCTTTTTTAATTTTATAATCTCCTCAGTAGCCTTCTGCTGTAGTTCATCTTGTGTATCCTTGAGGACGTCGATTTCCTAAACTTTTTTTTCTGACAGCTACACCTAGACCTAATGTAGCTTGTCAACCTATGTCTGTAGCTTCTCTATGACACTCTGGGACTAGACATAACCCTCAGTCAGTTATTTTTTTCATTCGACCAATTCCATGGTGACAACATGCTGCAACTCCACTAGCTCCATAGCAGACAACTTGTTCAGGTCCAAAGCCACGCTCTGTATTGGTCGCAACAAATGGTTTACTTCCTCATTATTCACATCGATCATAGTTAGGGGAACTTGGACATTCCTGGATCAGGGCTCGGTGCTAATCAGTAGAATGTCCTACAGTATGGATCATACAAATGTCTGCCTAGAAATAATACCAAAAATAGAATCTAATCGATCTCTTACCACTCTAAATTCTTCATGATTTGACTCCCATATTACCTTTGTTGCATCCACAGATGAGCCAGTGACCACTTTGATAAGCCGCTGTAGTTGATCCTCCATCCCTGACTTGGTACCACTACCTGATTCATACTCTTGGTTCCATTTGGTGCGAGTCTCCTCCTAAATGCACTATGCTACATCCTCAGGCTCTATTGATGACTCATTGTCGAAGTCATGAGTGCTCAGGTCCTTATGGGAAGGCTCTTTTGGGGCATCCAGTGGCTGCTCCTCAGATATTTCCTCCTGACTTATTGGATTTCACCACTCCATTGACCACTCTTGGATGATGGCATCCAATTCCTCTATTGTGACTTTGTATTGAAAAGGCAGCCACTACTTGTCAAGATCTAACCACACCTGAATGTAGATAGAATGGAGCTCGATGGAAAACCAAAGGATCTACTAGTACTTGGTCGCAGCTTAAGGAGAGAATTAGGGAACAACAACGCACGCAGCTTGCAATGCTTCCTAATACACCAAAAATTGGATGGCACAGTCCATCTGTTGACTAGGTTATTTGACCCACCATAAGTTTTGATACCGTGCACCCCAACACACCTTTGTTGCATCAACTACCATTGGTTGGTAATCTGTCGGTTCCATCTGGTTCCATCTAGGCAACTAGTGCAATAAGGATCAGCAACCAACTATATGAAAATGACTTTTCAGCTTGAGAAGCCAGCGCATATTCTAGAAACTGGTTCAGCAAAAACAAAGACCAATTCATCTGCACCCCTTCAGCACACTTCTGGGTGTAGGAAACAACACCTGAATTGCATTGTACTTGTCGGTTTCCCCAAACTACTTTGATTTCCAGAATTCCTATGCTAATGCGCACCTCCTGTGAGTTAATGTTGTCGATGCGATAAGCATGACCATCACACTATAAACCAAAGCGCTCCTTCAGCTGCTTGGAAATATTTTTGTCTGTATCTCGCCCATAGATATACTACACCGGATCTTCCCCCACCTTTGGTAAGCTTGTGATTCTTGCGATCAAATCTATTATCACAGGGATTGGTGTGTTCAACCAAAGCGTTCTTCCATGAAATCAAGCCAATAATTACTTCATGCATGCATGGGCTTCATTGAATCGTCCAAAATGAGGCATATTGATGAGCCTCAACAATCCCAATTTATCCAACCCACTCTCCCATGGTCGAGGAATTCACTGAATTGGGGCACCAAGCCCCATCAATATTGACTCATAAGGCTCGTCCCTAAGATATTTGAGTAGTAGCAGGTCATGGTATTCAAATTTCAACCTTATGAGCACAAAGATGATGTTGAATGAGCACTTCATCCCCTCCGGCAGTGGCGGCAATTTTGGTGGGTACTTCTGATTCTTTGACAGCTACCTCGGCTTGGCTCCTGGATGTGTAGGAATGACATAGCCCAAAATGTCATGGACAGAGACACCCTGAGGTGCTATGGACTCAACATCTCCTAAGATCGATGGCCTGGTCTGTGCAGTTCCTTCTTCTTGCACTCTCGCCGAGATGCGATTTTGCCTCTTCTGTGGTGGTGTGTCACTGGGCCTCTGATCCTGCCTCTTTCACTTTGGATTGGATGACAAACCAACTGGCATACTCATTATCTATTATTCAACCACCATGGGCTGAATTGGGGACTCATACTCACTGGAAATCTCTATGGCATCAAGGTCGCTCAGCATGCCTCATGCCTCAACCATTTAATTTCACTTGATAGCTCTAAACTGCAACACTACAGTTCATTCAATAGTTCTCACCACACTGCATAATTACCTTCTTTTCTCCACACTCATTTCTCACTGAACTGAACAATGCCATTCTTACGCATCTAGCATGTTGTTTTATGGGCACCTCCAATCCAAAATTCATCAATGCCAAATCTATCCTCAGCATTATTGCTAAATCGGGTATTAATGATGCCAAATCAGCCAACGATATTACTCTTCTAAAGGTTGGAACACTCATTAATGTGGATCGTTTCAATAAGTGCCACTAGCCAAATGATTTAACTACCTGCATTTTTTACTTGATTTGAACACCCCACAACCCTACAACTGTCGCAAGTGATCGACCAGTTATCATGAACAACTATAACCTGGGGCTCACCTTGCTATTCTAAACTAAAATATTCATTCATTTATTTTATTTTTTTAGCACCTTAAGTGGTGTGCATCGTTGGCGCCGACCTGTAGGGCTTTAAGCAACTCCCATTGACAAGTGTCAGTAAGACTACACCATATAATTGTTGTAGTTGAAATGCACCCCCAGAAGTAATGGAATGAACAAGATAGGGATCTAACCAGTGCATTTGTAACTTACCTGGATGCTTGATGGACTTACTGTCGTATAACAACACCAAATCTCCTGTTTCATACTGCTTTTTCTTAATGTGGCGATCATGCCATGCCTTCTATCGATCCTTCGCAACATGCTGGTGGAAGCCAACAATAAAATGGTCTTCTTCAAGCTATATTAACTGCACAATTCATTCTTATAATGCTTCTACATCATCTATTCTTATCTCTGTGGCACTGCACAAGCTGAGAACAATATACTCCATGGGCATATTGCCTCTTGCCCATAGACCAGCTTAAATGGTGTCTGATCGGTTAGCCATTTACAAGTAGTCCGATAGGCCCATAGTACCGCTAGAATTTCCAGGTCCCATTCATCATGGTTAGTGTTACATACCTTAGTTAATTTTGTCTCCAATATTTTATTGAATGCTTCGGCGGTCCCATTCGCCTGTTGTTGTAAAGGAAACTACCCTATGGCTAGGGTGTAAGAGGCCATCAACATGCTGGGGTTGAAAGGTGGATGTATGATGTTCAACAAGCATATATAAGCAAGATTCATAGATTGGAATGGTTCATACCTTAGCCAAATGAAGTTTGATCCAAGCAGCAATTCAATCCTCTTCTTGCTTCTCTCCCTCCAAGAGACCTGTGAAACAAATTATACCTTCCTCAAACCATTATGACCACATATAAAGAAATGATAATCAAAGAAATATGAAATAATAATCTAATTAACATCATAATATGATCATAAACAGAGATTCAATCACACATTGAACAATTATTTGGGAAGAAGAAGGACATCACATCTTTATTAATCTTGAAAACAAGTACAAGTATACCTTCTCTTCAAGTTCGACACCTCACGAAACCTTGATCTGGTTCTGCTGCTTCTCTTCTCCAAGCTCTGCAACACAAGGAGAATGCTTCTAGGGAAAAGGTGTGGGAAAAGAGAGCTCCAAATCCTCTAGCATAACAATGAAAAGATTCAAGTCCCTCCTCATGGACCTCCCTACCTCTATTTATATGCTTAACAAAGAGTTAGGGTCGAAGACAAAGTAGTTACAACCAAAGGAGTCAGTTGCATAACTACCCAAACTACCCGAAATTCAAAAGACATGTTTTTTGACATTTTCAGGAGGCATACATGGGTTGCAGAGACAAGAGTTGCATACACGAGGATGTATACGGAGGATGCAATGTAAAAAGTCATGTATATAAGACGTACGTGACTATTATATATAGCAACTCGCGTACGTACGTGGGTTTGCCTTAAGGAAACTCGTGTACACATCAAAGAAGTCATTTTTAGGGTATTTTTGGGCATTTTCAAACTTTGGTGTCTTCTAGAAAGTTTTAGATAACTGAAATATATTTCCAATGGAACAAAGATGAAGTCAAACGGAGTTACAAAAATCAAGATACGGGTCCTCCAAGTTAGGATTTTTTTTAGTGACTTTTCGTGAAGTGTCATCATGGAAGTGTTGACATGTGACAAAAACATAGTAAAGTGGTCACAGGCAGAGATGTGTCATTTTGAGCTATAACACCTATGGATGGTATGATGTACTCCTCTTGTGTTACACCTGCAATTCCTCAGTTAGCGCTTTCACAGTCTGGTTGATGAAGTGACTGCCCTTGTCACTCATCAAGATCTTGGGACACCCAAACCTTGTCACAATGTTTTCAAAGATGAATCTTGTTGTCTTCACAATAGTACAATCCACAACTGGTGCAGATTCCTCCCACCTAGTGAGATAGTTGGTTTCAGTGATGATGTATCATGCACTAGTCCTCTTCCCTCATGGATTAATCGGACCCACAAAATCCACAGCCCATTTATCAAATGGTTGCAGAGTAACCTAAGGTACCAATGGCATCTCATCCTACCATGATGATTTACCAACATGCTAGCAGACATTGCAACTCCTTGAATAGTCTGTGGTATTGTTATGCAATGTCGGCCACCATAGTCTAGCATGCAACACCTTTTGCACAGTATCCTGACCTCCATAGTGACCTCTTACAATTCCTATATGTGCTTCTTCAAGAATGGGACCTTGCTCATGCGGTAAAATACACTGTCACAAGATTTCATCATGTCCAAGCTTATATATTTCTCCTGCAATTAATTGAAAATTAGAAGCTTTTAGTACCAGCTGCTTCTTTTGGCTAGTCGGCATGTCCACTGGGGCGATACCAGTGGCCATAAACTGAATAATTGGTGCATAGTGATCATCTACGATGTCAACACGGAACAGTTGTGCATCTGGTAATCCATCATCAATATTGGTTGATTCTTCCCCATTCTCGATGTGACATAGATGATCAAGGCCATCGTTCAATCATCCTTCCTTTGCAATTATTTCAAAATCAAACTCCTGGAAGAGTAATAGCTATCGACATATCTTCCCCCCCAACATAGGCTTATTGACTAGGTATTGCAAAGTAGAGTGATCAATGAACATCTTGAAATGTACACCCAACAAGTAGTGTTGGAAATTTTGCAATGCATAAACCATCACCAAGCCTTCCCTTTCTGTCGCTGTATAATTTCGTTCAGCAAAAGAGAGCTTTCTACTGGAATATGTGATCGGGTGATCCAGGTCGGCCTCACCTGGTTGGGCAAGAATGACCCCTAGCACGATATAGGAAGCATCGACGTGCACATGAAACTCCTTATCCCAATCAAGAAAAGACAGTATGGGTGCAGAGGCCATCTTGGCTTTCAAAGTGTCAAAACTTCCTTGACATTCCTAAGTCCATTCATAGGCTACATCGTTCATTAGCATCTTCTCCATGGGGGCGGTAATCATAGCGTATCCCTTGATAAACTTGCGATAGTATCCAGTATGCCCCAGTGTGGCCCGAATCATTTTGACATTAGTCGGTGGTGGTAGGATAAGGATTAGCATGATTTTTGTTGGGTCGACCAGCATACCTTCCTTGCAGACAATGTGTCCCAGTAACATGCCATATGGTGTACAAAAAATAAACTTTTTAGAGTTCAAGGCGATTTGATGTTGTTGACACTTTTCTAGCATTAGCAGCAAGTTGTCTAGATGGTCCCAAATCAGTCCATAGATATCCCAATCATCCATATACAATTGTAGGAACTTTTGAATAAAATATTTAAATACAACGACAACTACACGAGAGAATATAGCTGGTGCATTCTTCAGCCCAAACGACATGACTGTATATTGAAAATAGCCCCACTTAGTGACAAACATAGTCTTATAATGATCCTCCTTTGCAATATGGATCTCGTGGTATCCCGAGAAGCCATCCGTGAAAGAATACATCTACTGGCCACCTACACCTTCAAGAACTTCACTTGTAAAATGGGTCGGGAATGGATCATGTACACACGCATCATTCAACTTCCTTAAGTTGACGCAAATGCATATTTCTCCTGTCTTTTTATCCTGGACCACCATAGGACTTATCCACTCCAATTCTTCCACAATCTCGATGATCCTAGCATCAAGCATCTAGTTAATATCGACCTTCACATGGTCCTTGTATCATGGATTTAGTCGATATGGTCTCTGTCGCACCGGTTTGGCATCTGGTTTCAACATGATTTTCATCTCCCCCAAGTCTCCTAAAATTCCCTTCATCTCTGAAAACTATGTTGGAAAATGGTCTTGGAATTCATGTAGCATGTCTATGATCCTATCCATGGTCTCCTCATCCTAGTAGTCTCCGACATTGGCAAATTTCGGGTTCTCTGCCGACCCAATGTTAACATTCCAGATCTTCAGTGGATGATTCATTGAGTCCATCGGTGTGTCGGGGGATGCTACATCATGGCTTCCTTTGGACTATGGAATATTAACATTCCACAACTCATCATCATCTTCAGGTTCCCCCGACAAGTTGTAACAGGACATCATGGACTGAATTGAACAATGCGCATGTGGATCAACTGGATAGGTGACAGGGGTGACCTTGAGTACGATGTCACAGATGATTTGTAAAGCATTACATAACTTTGGGTTGATGTCCTAAAAACTAAACATCTACGCAAATCAAATAGACAACTCTTCCCAAGTTGTGATAGTCCTACGCAACTCTATTTCCACATACCAGGATCTTGGAATTTCTTCGAGAGTGTGAACAAAAGCATGGACCCATTCATCCCTAGGTTGCGACGCCCATAAAGTCTGAAACTCAATTAAATGTCTGGTGGGATCATTTTGTCCATCATATTTCCCAGCTTGATAGACATCTACATCACCAAATCGGACCATCATTAATCTGTGGCATTGTTTCCAGTCATGGATCATCTATTTGTGTGTCTCCCACCATCAAGTCGGAGTAACCTTCAGTGCTACATCAAGAGCCAGTATCCTTTGTGGTTCAAAAACATTGTCTTCAAACTCTTGAAAGAACTTTGATAGTCCCAGCAGTCCTTCATAAATGGGAAACTCGATAGTCTCAGTCGCAACATGTCAGAGAGACTGTGTAATCAACCCGCATTTCTTGAATGATACCTCATGCAACGGATTCTGCCAATTTTCTAGAGCATCGTTAGAGTCATAGGAAGCATAACTTGTGCTGCACCATCTAAGTTCATCATCGATAGTAGAATGGATATATTCCTCATAGATTTTATAAGCATGATCCCAACTTCTCCCAGTTTCATCCTTTAAAGGTTCAATATATTGTCGTCCTTCCTGAGGGTCCATAGGAGTAATCACCCTAAAATCCTAGTTTTCAAATGTCATAACACATTTTTTGAAGTTGATAACTGCCATGATATCATTATCCCATCCAATCCCTAGCATCCTAGGATAGGAACCACCATCTTCTACAACTTCTATCACATCAAAGTCAACATGCATTTTCATACCTTCAATTTCGACAACCAAGTTTGAAACGTGACCAATGGGCTGAACCTTCGCCTGGTTTGCTAGCTGCAGTTGTACCATCGACCATCCCAATCTTGTATTTCCCATCGACTGCCAGGTTTTCTTACTCATAATGTTTACATCTGATCCAAATGACCAAGTCAACCTCATAATCTCCAATCTGGATATTCATCCTCGTCTCCTTTCATGTCTTCCTTTTTTGCAAGGAATTCACAGCAGAATCCTTCACTGTTTTATCCGGGTGGTGCAATAATGTCTCGAGTTCAACAAGGGCTTCAGATTCCCTTGCCAACGATAGAGAACTCTCAAAAAAAATTCACACGGTACCATGATGCCACGATGGTCCTGCCTCTACAGATGAATCAAAAGAAAATGGCATATCCACAACTTGTAACTTACCTGGATTTCGCTCGATTACATTCTTTGTGTCAAACAAGGTATATTTCTCTGTCGCAATATCAAATGCAAACTTTTTCTTACTAGCAAGTTAAACTTGTATCCATGGTCCATTGTCTCTAGTTGTCATACCAGTGCAAGTGACAATCCCAACATCGACATCCTTCATCTGCGGCTCGAACTGAATAGTGGCAACTGTTGATCCTTGATTTAAGTTGAAAGGAAGATTCTGATTCAATGGTTGATTCATCAGTTGGTTTTGTTTCTAAGGCGGGTTGTTGGTCTGAGTCTACGATGGGTCCTGGTTCTACATTATCAGCTGGTTCTGTACTTGGAATGTAGGTTGATTCCGATTCTACACATTCTGCAACTGAGGAAATTTCCTCCCTAACATTTTGCAATCAACTGAGGGAAACTTTCAACATTATGATCGTTGGATGCATAGTATGAGCACTGTGCATGAGGGAACTCCCTATTTTAATGCCCAAATACTCCATAGTTGTAGCACCGGATTGATTCACGACCTCATCCTCCTCCTCAGCCAAATCCTCCTCCTCGACCTCTGAACCCTCCGCGGAATCCTCCTCGGACTCCTCCTTGCTGAAACTGGGGTTGGTCCATTTGTTGCTGTGGTGGTTTAGGTTGCTACTAGACATAGTGTGTGGCTTGAACATATTGTGGCTGATTATACTGTAGTTGCAGTGCCTGGATATACTATTGTTGTACCACCATTTGCAGCTGAGGTGCAAACAGTGGTTGCGCTATAAACTATTGTTGTGGTTACGCAGGGACAAACTACAATGGAGATGGTGGTGTATACGGAACCTGTGCTATTGTTTGTACTACTTGCGTCTGTGCTTGCGATGTCTGGGGGTTCTCACCTTTCACAAAGTATGACTCATACGTCCTTTCCTAGAGAAAATCATAGGAACGATAGTTTTGTCATCATGTCCAACTGACTGACAAAATGTATAGTACAAATTTTTTGCTTTGGTAACCATCTTCTGCATGTAATCACAGTTCTCATGTCGATGCCCATAGACCTGACATATGCAACACCATGGTACACCAGCACAGCTCAACATATTTGGGGCTCCCGACAACAAATAATTTCAAAATGTCAGACAGGTGTCCTTGGTATGTCAGCCTTCATGGAACGGGTGCACCAAAGAACATCACAATATTCTTTGGCCTTTTTGATGTCTTGTAATTGGAGCATCAAATTGGCCAAATGTGCCTGAATCTGATTCATGCCGACCTTATCTTCTCCTACTGGCAATGCCTCCAATTTCATCGCGGTTTCTAGAGCCTCACTTTGTGTCGTAATATTTTGTTGCATCAATGGCTGTCTGATATGCAAGACAAGCATGGAGATGATTCATTCCTTCTACTAAACATCGCCCATCTGAAAACTAACCCGAGCCATCAATGTATTAAACCACTGATCAAAGTCCCAAATCATCTCATTAGGGAACTGTTTGATCTCCTTCAATTCAGTAGTATACTGAACCTCAGAGTTCATCTTCTTAAATTCTTCAAATAACCCCATTTGGATCTCATCTAGTGTCTTCGTAGTACCTCTGTAAGGGATCCACGTGAATCTCATGAACCATTCCAATGCATGACCCCTAAGAGTAGTGGGCAACTGATTTTTCTTCACATCATCATAAACAGTTTTTCTAGTGGTCCAGATCGCCTCACATAAGAACCAGTACTGCTCTGGATCATCAGTGCCATTCCCATTAAATATTGGTAACTTCATTTTGTTGCCCACCATTCTAGTCCTTCTTGCTCCTGTTGGTGCTCTATTACGAGAATGTTGTTGACACCTCGGGAAAGTTGACATATATTGTGTATTGTTTCCTTGAGGTGGAGTAGTGTGCAGAGGTGTGGGAACGTTACTACTGGGGTTCGATCTCATTGTTATTTCGGGCGTAACCTGGGCCTATTCATCCTCATCGTCAAAAAAAGGTCGCTTCGTCCCATGTGGTTGTTCTTCATGGCATTGCTATTTGATCACGGCAGGACCTTCTCCTGTCCTTTGCCTCTTATTTTGAAACGTTACTCCTCCCCTTATACAACCACTTGTTTCCTTGGCGACCTTCACATTCTCACCATAACTCATTCCCATCTACCCCTTACCTTTTTGTGCATCTCCCCCCTTCCGTCGTGGTTCCTATATCCTCCGCACACCAAGGTTACACTACTCTTGGTCCATCTTCAGAATAGATTTTTCACAGATCAGTTGCTTAATGGCTAGTTGCAGTGACAAAAAAAACCTTCCTCGCGGTCCACTGAAGAACTCTTTTTCTACTTTGCTAAAGGACTTATTCATGTTAACTGCAAACTCAGTGATGTATCCTTCTAAGATACTATCCAATCACACTTCAACTGCCTGTGATGCCTTATTATTGGTTTCTTGTAACTCCCAAATCAACTCTGGGGTCGAGGATGTCGGCTCTCCTCCTTGAAAGTTTGTATTCTTCTTAATGAAATTTACCAGCCATTCCTGCAAAAGGATAGGAAATTCACAAAATAACCATTCGTGAGGACCATCATGGATATACTTGTCCATCCAATGGCCTATCGACAAATTTGGCTTCTGATTTTCAGCTTCTGCAAACTCCCGCAACTTTAGATCAAACCACCCTTTGATCTCCGGTTGAGTTGGATGCCAAAACATATCCTCCTCTTAACAGAAAATCAGGTCCCAGCAACGAAAACATTTGTTGGAGAAACCCACCAACAAAGCCTCATCGATAGGGTTTCCCACTCTGTCGACACCCTATAGAACAATCTCCTTGAGCACTGGCCCATATAGGTTTTACCCTGCCCAGTAATGTCTACAGAGCAGACGAGGTCTCACCTGAGGTGTTCAAGGGAGAGCTTTCAGAACTGAGTTTTTGGTAGTGGGGAGGGAGAATATGGGGATCCGATGGAAGGACACCATAACTACCCAATCTATAGCTATCAATCAACTTTACACTATTTCTTCAACTTGTAGAGGGTATTCATAACTTATGCAATCATCATATCATCACACAGTTATCACAATATCGCAACATTATTCATCAAACATATCTACTCATCGTGCAATAGACAGTAGCACAAAATAGATTGCATTGACATAGCAGCAAAACAGCTCACATTGATATAGAAGGAAGAGACTAGATCACATCTACATTATGCCATCATAGCAGAATAGATCCCAGCATCATAACAGATCAAATCGCAACAACAACAACAGATAATATTTGTGCCGCAATCACCATATCATATTAATCTTGTGCAACAGAACCAAATTACACAATTCTTCTCCAAAACTGGAGACTGCATACATAAGGAGAAACCTAGATCAATCGCAGGTACATAGAGAATTCTTCAGAAAACCAGATTGTGCAAAATCTTATGTATCGATTATCCTCTGATGCGACTCTCCTAGACTCAGTTGGTAGCTCTTTTTTCAATCATGATCTCTTTCTATTTGCAAAACTAGATCTATAAATGGGCTTATGCCGTTACATTGAGGGTCCAATTCTAACTAACTTACAACCACTAATGACCTATTACAACAAGACTTGGTCAAATAACATATAAAATATTCAAAGTAGTTATTCTTCCACCTATTGCGCTAATCTGTCCTTGCACGGTACCACATGAGGTTGCGCAGATGCCGTGATGTTGTGCAACTCACTTACCCAAAACCCCTGCCAACACATATATACTATATGGATTTAGGGAAATGAAAATATTTTTGTGTAACAAGAGGTTGGCCCCTCTTTGTCATTTAAAGAAGGTGATGTCCCACGGGTTTCAAATAGATATAGTATTTATTTACAAAATGGATTTATATTGGGTGTGAATGGCCTTATTTATATGGGTCTACTCTACAACATTACTTCGTAGTAGATGAACATTTGTTGGTTTTCAAATCACATGGCCATCTCAACCATTTAATGGTACATATACTGTCAAAAAAATGTTTTTATTTTTGTTTATATCTTTTATCACACAAGTTAAAATGTAATTAATTTTTTTGGTCCACTTTGTAGTGTCATTATCCATTGTTCATGTGTGGGTGTGTGAACCGTGAATTTCCTGAATACCTATGGCATGCCATCTCTAAACTATTTATATTTGTAAGGTGGATCACGTCAAAGGATATTTACATCGCTAGCATTCCACTGTGGCATCAAGAGATAGGTAATTTTGTTTTTATGTTTGAGAAGGAATTGTCGACAAGCTTCATGGACTTACTGGTTCATCTTCTAATTCACCTATTTGATGAGGTTAAATTAGTCAAGGTGGTCTCATTTCATTTGATGTTTTTCTTGGAGAGATACATGAAAACATCGAAGGTATTTTTTTCACAAAGGGAAAAACCAAGGGGTCTATGGAATAGGAATACATAGTGTATAAGTTGTTATATTATGTCAGTCAATACATTAAGCAAATCAACCACACACCAGGCATAGTGATTTGTGGTGATGGACGTGACGAGGATAAAAAGGGAATGGGAGATATTGTAAATGAATGGAAAAAGGAACATGATAAAGAGTAATGAACTTATCTTTCGATATTCAAATTTTCACATAGTAACTATTTGATCTCATACATATTGCATGTGGTTTTGTTTCCATGAATACAATAGTGAATTCAAAAATCGATGCCATCAATAAATTCATTATTTACAACAAGGTGGAAACACAACTAAGGGTTGCATTGTAGGAGGAAATGGGATATTGAAACAAAATCATTAAAACTGTTTAACAATAAAAGTGTTCCTTTTGTATATCATTTAAAACATAATATGTTGATGTTATGTCCCAGCAATTGGGTTATGAAGGAAGTCAAAGAGAAATATTATGCATCTAGTCATTACCCTCTTGAAGAGGATGATGCATTAAACATTGGGATTGGGTGCAACAACTCAGTAATAATCTCTTTATGTGCATTTCTAACTTTATAGAAGGCCTTTGAATTATAACACCTATGTTAAATACATTAATGGTTGGGTTATTAAACATATGGAACCATCATTTGTTCACTTTTTTATATGTTCATTTTTTCTCATCTATGTGGGCCTATGGAAATAATTTTTCACACCGAGGATCTTAATGATGGACATCTTGCACAAGACTGTGGAGTGGAAGTCAAGTTTGACTAGTCTAGTTGTGCTAGCCACTGCAATCAAAACCTAATAGAAAGGAAGTTGGGTTGTGTCAGAAAGATACAGGATATCATTCAATTGGAATTATCATCTTTCCAATGTTTTTTTTATAATTAGAGGAAATTTCAGATCAAAATGGGCCTCCTAAAATGAACTAATAAAACAATAGTTAAAATAATAAAATAATATTTATTAATTTTGGAGGAAGAAAAGAAAAAACCTAATTTTTTGTTTGTATTTTTGACATATCTCCCCGTGTTTTTACTCAAATTTCGATTGGGAGTGCTCGTTGGATGCCGAATTTAATTTTGCATCCAACGAGTACCCACTCAACATAGTTTTGACGGACCCCGCTACCCCAAAAACAAGAAATACACGAAAAAATGGAATGATGACATCATCATTCTATTTTTCAGGTATTTCTTGTTTTTGGGGTAGCGAGGTCCATCAAAAGTATGCCGAGTGGGTACTCGTTGGATGCAGAATTAAATTCCGCATCCAACGAGCTCTCTCGATCAAAATTTTAGTTAAAAAATGGGGATATATGTCAAAAATACAAACAAAAAAGTAGTTTTTTTTATGATACCTATCCCCAAATTTATATTAAAAAAGTGTTTAAGACCTATACAGTATTTCAAATTTAAAGCAATTTCATTGGCTAACACATGATGACATGGAATTTGAATAAAATTTAAAAGGCCCATTTTGAGTTGAAATTTCCTCTAATGTAAAAATTGTAGGACACATTCAAAATAAATAATCTAAACGAATATCGTGATAGTGGGTTGATATGTATCAACTCTAGGAAGATGTACGATGAAACTAAGGTGAATTATGTTTTACAAAAACTCTGCAATCAAGTGCTCCTTTACTCGAATGTGTTGGATAGGGATTGCTGGTTAATATTAATTCACGACGCTATATCTAAACATATTTTTTAGACAAACAATTTTAGCATTCAAATCGAGGAAGATAATGAGGGTAATGGCAATAGAGAGTGATATGTACATGTTTTATTCCATCATTTACAAATTGAGATATTATTTTTTTTCTTATCCTTGATTTTCTAATTATATTGTTTTTTTCATGTTATGATGGTGGAAATAGAAAGTTGATTATTGGATGTAGTGTTTAAACAATTTGAGTTGGTTAACAACTAATATGACGTGAAATTTGTTTCGTGCCTATCACGTAATTTTTAATTGTATAGAATTGGGGTTTGGTTACTAAGGGGGAAGGTTCAACGGTGCACCAGTAATGGAGGAGCGTCCTTGTAGGTCGGTCGGGGTCAACCCAGGATGGTTCTTGATCCTCCTCATGCGAAGAGGGATTGTGGGAGGAATGCGCCCTCATAGGAGGGATCAAAAATTCCCAATTTGATCTCAAACATGGAAATCGAGAAAGGAAAAGGAATAATTAGACCATCTGACTCGATCAAAGACGGGGAAGGATCTAGTTGGCTCAAGAAATAGGAAGGAACTAATGAGGAAACAAGAAGGACAGGACAGTGTGTCCTGAAATCCAAGACAGTCCCAAAGCTACAAGTTAAATCAGAAAGAGTCAGGGAATACATTTAGTACATGAAAGAATGCGCCCTCATAGGAAAGTTTGTGGGGATCTGGCCCACAAAAAAGACCCTGGTCTGGTGGATAAACACCATGTGGAAAACCCAGGGACACTACAATCTTCAACTCGGAGCAAAAGGGTTCTTCACAATAATTTTCTTCAATGAAGAAGACAGAACGAGAATTTTTTAAAATGGTCCAAATTTCTATAATTCAGAGATACTTGTCCTTAGTCCATGGAAAGAGAGATTCAACCCTGATAAATAAAATCCCACGATTGGCCCAGTATGGATAAGAATGTATTCTCTCCCAACGGAGTACTGGAAGGAATAAATTCTAATGGATATAGGGAATACACTGGGTAACTTCATCAAAGTCTCAGAGCAAACCCAAAAATGAAAGTATATATCATATGCTCAAATCTGTATCTACCTCAACATATCTAGATATCTACCAGATAGAATCAAGCTATCATGGGAGGATGAAGAACGGTTCTAGGAAATAGACTACGAACAGATCCCATTCAGATATAGAAGATGTCATGAGCATGGACACCTATTCCAGGACTGTCCACAAAATATAAGACCAGGAGGGAAGAAAGATCGAGAAAAACAAGATGTTGATGGGTTCATCAAAACCCAAAACAAGAAAATATAAGCAAGAAAGACCTTGGGACCAGATATTAACAAAAGGGTGAAAACTCATAATAGGTATGAGATTCTCCAAGATGATAAGGCAAGTAGCAAAGAAGCCTAGAAAATAGAGAAGAATAAGACAAGCAATAAAGAAACCTAGTATAGTGAATAGACTAAAGATAACCGAGAGAAGGAGATGGAGATAAATAGAAAAAAGCAACAGGATATAGTTAAAGAACCTACATATCAATACCATCAGCTACATCAGGAGATAACCAAGAAAGTCACAGAGGTACCTGAACCAGCAATGGAAGATACAGAGATAGGAGATCTAGATCTGGAAGGACTTGAAGCTGCCTACTCTGACAAGATCCCAACCCAGATTCCCCCCAGTAAGTATCCTTTCTAGAGAAGGCAATAATCTAGGATAAAAACATGAATTCCCTTGGAGTAGTTTTTCGATCTCTCAAAGAATTGGATGGAAAAAAGAAATTAAGAAAAGAAAAGCAAGGAAGGCCAAGCAATGTTCAAATAATCAAAGCTATAGGGGAACAACTGGTGGATTCAGGTCAGTCTCCAACCATAGATGCTATCGTCTCTACCTCTGTCTAACAATTTTTTGATGCAGATTACATCCTGGAACATTAGAGGCTGCAGCAACACTCTAAAAACTTGTCTTCTCAGAAGAAGGATTGAAAAAGAAAAATTTGGGATCATCTTTCTGTAAGAAATGAAGTGCTCAAGTGAAGAGCTAAGAAGTATAGGCTAGAAAATATGGAAGGGATGTGAGTTAGTAGCGATTGACACCAAATGGGTAGCTAGAGGGATGGGCATCTTATGGAACCCCCGAAAGGTTAACCTCTCAGGCTTTGTAGCAACTCCATTTTAACTCACAACAGACTTCCACATCTTAGGAACCAGAATAAAAGGATTTATGAACAATGTTTATGGCCCCCCAAGGGCAGAGCATAAATTGTCCTTTCTGGACTAGCTTTTTGTTATCAAGGATATTGTCGATGATAAACCATCAATCCTGGGTGGATATTTGAACTTGATCAGGAAACTTTAAGAGAAAAAAGGTGCTATAAGAACCTTAACCCTGCAAGCACTCAATTCAATGAATTAATTGATGACCTTAATTTAATAAATGTTAGAACTTCTAATGGTATATTCACATGGAAAAAAACAAGCTGGAGACAAAGGGATAGCCTATCAGCTTGACCGATTCTTAATTTATGAATCCATCATGATGGTTGGAGGGGAGTTAAGAGTAGTGGTACTTTCAACTGCAAGCTTGGATCATTGTCCAATCATCCTGGAATGGGAAAATGTGGGGACAAACCCTCGCAGACCATTCATATTTGAAAATTTTTTTGCTGCTACAAACGGATTTCCATGAGAAACGCTGGGGATGGTGGGAAGGATCCCCACCCATCAGGGGCACCTGAATGTACCAATTCCAATAGAAACTCAAATTATTAAAATATAACATTAAAAAATGGAATAAGGAGTCCTTTGGTAACATATTCCAAGAGAAACAAGTTTTAGAGAGTAATATGTAACTGAACCAGGCTCAGGGGATGAGCATGGGATTCTTGAAGGTGTTGAAAATCCAAGAAAAAATCTTGTTATAGGAATTTATCCAACAAGAACAATAGGAGGAAGCCTACTCTAGAGTCAAATGGCTTCAAGAGGGAGAACATAATACCATCTTCTTTCACAAAGAGGCCATCCAACACTGATAAGGGAGTCGACTGGACGGAGTGAAAATGGAGGATGGGAATATAGATGAAACATAAGAAGAACTAGAAACCACGTTGAACTATTATTTTGCTAATTCGATGAAGGATATGGAAGAAGACAAAGAAGAATCCCAGAGGGAGGTGTTTAGTCATATTCCTAAGCTTATCACTCATGAACACAACCAAATGCTAGGAAAATCCATTGAGATGACGGAAGTTGAGGTGGCTATCAAGAAAATGGAAAAGGATAAAGCACTAGTCCCAAATGTGTTTACTGTGAAATTTTTCCAAGCTTTTTAGGACTGGTTAAAAGAGGAAATATGGGCCTTGGTGGAATATTCTCAGAGGACCGGGAAAATTCTTAGAGCTCTTAACTCTACTTTCTTAACGGTCATCCCCAAAAAATGGTACACAAGACCCAGGGAAACTAAGACCAATTAGTCTATGCAATGTTATCTACAAAATCATCTCTAAGATTATCGCCAATCATCTACTTCCCTTGCTTCCCCTCGTAATCTCCCAGAAATAGGCTAGTTTTGTGGAAGGAAGGCAAATCCTGGATGGTAGTATATTGGTCCACAAAGCGATTCACTCACTCAAAACCTCGAAGAATATAGGTATGCTCCTTAAACTGGATTTCTAAAAAGCATATGACAAATTGAATTGGAATTTCTGGGAAGGAATTCTCAAAGCTTTTAGATTTTCAAGGGACTGGACCAACTGGGTCATGAATATGGTTTCATCGGCCTTGTTCTTGAACTTGGTCAATGGCTCCCCTTCGACCCCCTTTAATTATTCCAGAGGAATAAGGTAGGGGAATCCCCTCTCTCCTTTCCTTTTCATCATCGCAGCTGAAGGACTAAGAAGATTTCTTAAAAATAGAAGATTCGAGAACAAGATCCGAGGCTTATCCCTCACTACAGGGATGGATCCACAAACTCATCAAAAGTTTGTGGATGATAATATGCTCATGGGTCCTTCCTTGGTATAGGAGGCTAAGGGCATTAAAGATATATTGAACACATTCCTATAATCTAGTGTCTTATAGATCAATAAGGAAAATTCTTAGACATACTTCTTCAATACCCTGAAAATTACCAAAAGTAACATTCTCAAAATCCTGGAGTTTTCGGAAGGCAAACTCTGTAGGAAATATTTGGGAGCACCACTAGCTGAATCAACTATTAGAAAAATATCATGGAAGGAATTGCTAGACGAAATCAAATAGAAGCTTACTCTATGGACCCTCAGATCTCTTAACTTTCCAAGTAGACTCATTCTAGTGAAATCAGTTTTACAGGCTATGCCATTATATCTCTTCTCAGTGTTGGATGCCCTGAAATCGATTATTAAATAAATTAGAAATATCTAGTGAAATTTTCTATGGGGGGGATCGGAAGGACACAAGAAATGGCCGTTGGTGGATTGGAAAACCATATGTACTTCTAAGGTAGTGGGGGGCCTTGGACTCCGAGATCCTCTAGATATTAACAAGGTGATGAGTGCCAAAATTTGGTGGAGATGGATCAATGATGAAGAGGAACCATGGGCCAAACTTTGGCACTTGAAATATTCCCCTCTATGGCCTAAGAAATCCCTAGATCATTATGGAGAAAACCTACTGGGCTCTAGTCTATGGAAAGCGACACAGGAAAATAGGGGGTTGGTCCAGAAGCACAGTTTCTAGAAAGTTTGGGATGGAAGAACTGCAATATTTTCTGGCGATGCATGGAACAGTGGCAGAATTCTAGGATCTTAGAGACAATGAACAAACCTTCAGGTCTTGGAAATAGAAGAATTGGTGGCAATCTAAAGCCCTAAGGGAAAATGTAGAATATTTCATTGTAGAGCTCAATTCCAGAAAAATCACCAGGAACGATAGCCTGGACAAAATCAGATGGGGGTACTCCAATATGGGCAATTTTAATCCCAAAGAGACCCTATTCCTTGTGACAGGGATTCATAACCTTGAACCAGAAGCCAAATGGGGGAAAAAATGGGGAGGAGGACGGTGGCGCCTCTTTACTAGCTCATGCTCAAACGACGCATTCTAACCTGGGATAACATACAAACTAGGGGAATTAATGGTCCCTTAATATGTTTAATGTGTGAAGGAAACAATGAATCTATCAACCATCTTTTGGATGAATGTCCAGTGGCAGACTTTATATGGGAAAAAGGAGCAAGCATCTTTAAAAAAATCATCGACACAAAGGAAGGCCAGACGTCACCATAGCAGAATGGCCCTTGAAGACATTCAAAAAGAAAATTGTTAATAGGCTATGGGAGCTTCTCCCAGGATTTACTATGTGGGAACTATGGAAAAGTCGTAACAGTCAAATCTTTGAAAACAAAACTAGGAAAAATGGGGAAATTTCCCTAGACACATGATGGAGGTACAGAGCATGTGGCCTCCGTAGAAGAAGAGATCACTAGTTGGAACGGTCGTAAAGAGACGAAGGCACATATTAATTTGTAGGATTAATATCCTAGTTGATCCATGCGAGGAGAATAGGAGGAGATGGCCCTGCGGGCCTACGGGTACAAATCCCACGTTAGTTAATGCAAGGATGGGAAATTCCAAATATCTTTGTATCAAATGGAATTCAATGAATAAGAAGGAGGGGGATCTCTCACATAGTATGAAAGATATGGCGGTGCTTGGTGGATGGCAGAGAATGAAAGAGGTCAAGGTAAAAATCATGATCTTGCTTAGTGCTCTAGTCCGAAGGTGGAAATGTTTTTTCCCTATAAATACACCCTAGTGGGATCGCAGGGTCTCATTCACAGTTTTGTTTATGCTTCATCTCGCTCCAAGTAATATTTTTTTTGTGTTATCATGCTTCGCTACTGGAGAGCCCAGAATCGGAAGAGGGGTAATGGCAGAGGCAAAGGAACTAGCAGTGTGATTCCCAGTTCAATGAATGATCTCCCCATAATTGAGGAAGAACCGAACTCACGATCTTTCAACTGGGGAGATCAATATATGGCAGAGACCCCATCAGCTGTTGAAGCATACATTGCCATGAAGGAATTGGATCTCGTTGGGGAGTATGAGACTATTATGGGTCGACCCTTAGCGCTAAATACTTTCTAGACTGTTCAAATTTTGCTGGCTTGGGATACTCAGGACAGGGTGTAGATAGCCCAGGGCATCAGGGAGGCTTTGTCCCTCATACGGAGGGTGTAGCGGGAAAGTTAGATGGTTTTTTGATTTCTTGAACATATATCTATGGAGATAATGGATAGTCGCAAGGACACTACCTCCACTATGACTAACACCCCGACAAACTCACCAACCAATGCAGAAGCCAATGCTCCTCATCCTCAGCAAGAGGAGCACCATTCCGGGTCTCACTTGGATGTGGGAAGATGATTTTCTGGGACTGTAGTTTCTTGTCCTGCTATGTTATTTTTATTTTTCTTTATTGTAATTAGATGTTCTTTGTTACAATTATTCTGTCAATTATGGGGCGGGTTGTTGTTTTGGATGGATCATTTTTCATTAGTAGACCCAATTTTCGGCTGTAGGGAGAAGCGGCTTGATCTCATAGTTTTCATTGTAATGGGATGGGTTCTAATTTTGGTTGAAATTGTCGACTATAAGAACAAAAATCTTGGTTACTTTTGTTCCATTGTAATGGGATGGGTTCTGGGTTCTAGTGGTAATTGTCAGCTTTATGGAAAAACGGGTTGGGTATATTTGGTTCATTGTAATGGGATGGGTTCTGGTATCTGGCATGAAGTCTGTAATGGTGGTTGTTCTATCGATGGGATTTAGTGAATTAATCTGTTGACTTGTCCAGTCTATGCTTGGGTGAATTTCTGCAAATCCTTCAAGGAATTCGGGGACATCCTGTATGAGCCCTGCTGCTGTAAGCCTGGTTTTGTCTAGTTCATCTAGCAAAACCAGGACTGTTTGTATCACCATTTTGTATCACCTTTTTGTAAATTAATAGAATGTTTTCCTACTTAATAATAAAAAAAAACAATATATTTTTTAAATCCTATATTTGGAATATTCATATTCGTATCTATATGTATTTGAAGTTTCATTGTTCATGGATTTCTACAAAATGTGAAAATGGAGATATTGGGAATTTTTTTATGAAAATGGAGAAATCAATTTATTTGTTTTTTTCATTTTATTAAAAAATAAAATGAGAGATGAAAAGTGTGGAGTCTTACATTGTTAGTCAAAATTTAAATCTTTAATACTTTACTTGATACCTTAATTAAAGTCTAGGTTTATAAGTAGTTTTAGTACTTTGAAATAGACACATAAGCATCAAAAGGTAGTTGTTGAACTTATGATAAATAAATCTTATGATTGATGTGTCCATATTAAGAATCAAAACGTACTAAATGTTCTCTTAAATGTTTATAATTTTCTAGACAACTCGACAATATTGGATTTCAAAGAAAAAAATTTCTCACTTTTGATTAATGTTCAAATTTCATAGTTCATTATGTGGCCATATTCTAAATAAAAACCTACTCCATGTTCTTTTAAATGTATAATGTATAATTTTTTATACAACTCAATAATGTTTTGAGATTAACAATGAGAAGTTTCCCACTTTTGATCAATGCTCAAATTTCACAATTCACCTAATATCTTAACTAGATTTCATTTTTATTGATTATTCCAACAGGTGATACTTAAAGGTAACCATAACCATTCAAACTAGTGTAACACTTAAACGTAATCATGACCATTCAAAAATAAAAATTGAACTTACAAAAACAAAAAGTCACCATCCATATGTACATATTACCTAATTTTACACACTTTTTAATTTGTCTTTTTAATTAATTTCACTTTTACTAAAATCTAAAAAAAATTGAAAGCAATATGTCTTATATAATGTTAAAAAAAAAGTCCGAAACATATTTAAAATATATTTAACATTTACAAAATTTAAATAACTTATTTAAATTAAGAAAGTGGGTCACCATTCAATTGCCATGTCATCATTGGGAATTGGGAAAGAGATAAAAGCATAAAAAAACATTAATCTTCTAAGTCAAACCATTATCTAAAAACACCTGGAGAAGGAAACATTGGATTTACTCATGGATATAATCTATTATTTCCATTTTTATGAAAACATGCAATACAGATGTGTATGTTTATAAAAATAGAATTCTATAATGGAGATAACTACATAAAATTATAAAAATACATTATCTCTATTTTTATAAAAATGTAATTATATCCATCAATATTAATGATTTAAACTTTGAGAAACAATGTGAAATTCCTCACTTTTCATTTCTCGTTTAATTTTTAAATAAACTTAAAGAACACAAAAAAATATATTATCTCCATTTTCATTTTTATAGCCCATTGTCTTTGTAGCTCTAGTCATTTTTTGAGAAAATGACAAATGACATGACATTGTGGAAGATGTAGAAATGATGGTGTTATAGATCTCATAATATATGTTCACAAATTTTTTTAGTACATTAATTTTAACAATATGATAGTAATTGTATTGTAAGGAAGAATATATTATTGATGTTTTCTAATCCTATCACAATTTTTAAAAATAAATATGCATGATTTTTTTTACAATTTTAAATGCATCTATAATACAAAATAATGAGCATCATCTAATGAGATATGAGATAAATTTCTATAAAGAGAATATTTTTTATTAATTTGTTAAGTAAATGTGTTATTCATTGTATTATGAAATTTTATAATACTATTTTAGGTATTCAAGTTCCCAAATAGTGCATGTTTCCAACACAATTTTAATTTTTATTATATTTAAAATGAATACAAGTTTTAGGAGGAAAAATAATGCACCATAATAAACACATAACTTGAACAATATTACAATATCAGCTACAATTATTTTAAATATTTTTCTTTTACAAAATGAAGGAATAGTTTCTCCATGAAAAAACATACATACAATAGGCATGGGATAACCATTATTAGATATTAGTACTAAATTTCCCAAACATGTGCAAATTGTGCACACTTTGATTTTTTAGATTGTTATAGTTAGTTGTAAACATTTTCACTCTCATAATCATTTTCACCATCATCATAATTTTCACCACATAAATGTAAACATAAACATAAACATCATAATAAACATAACTATAAGAATAAATGTATCATCATTACCATTTTCACAAAATAAACATAAACATATCATCATCATAATTTTCAAAAAATAAACATAAACATACCATCATCATAATTTTCATCATCTAACAAACATAAACATCAACAACATCATACCTTTATTAACATAAAACTAAAAATAAACATGAAAGAACCATCATAAACATTACCTTACATATTCATCTAGCATATACATCTAACAAATTTAAACGTCATCTAACACACATATTTAACAATTATAACATCTTGCAAAAAACAAGTTGCTTTTTTTAACATAACCATCACACACATTTAACAAACATCATCAAACAAACCTAACATACACATCAACGTCAACATAAACATCAACATCAACATCAATATCTGCAACATGAAAGTTGTCATGTGTGTGTGTGAACAATAATATTAAATCTATTATACACTCCAAATATACATTTCCAATACAATAATTGGTGTAACATATCTAGTCCACATCTAAATCCACAACATTAGTACCTCTCCCACTAGATAAACATGGATCGACAACCCCACTAGTAGAGCTAGAGGAATCAACACCTCTACTTTCCAAACAGAGGTATTGACACCTCCATCAATAGAGCCAAACACATTAGTGTTTTTTTAAGGAAAAAAATGTAGGTTGTAGAGTATAAACAACATCTACAGGAAGCCAGATCTCACCTGCAATGAGCATCCTATCTATAACTGAGGAAAGCGAAGAATCAAGAGATGATGGATGGTCAGTTCAATTAAGAGAATATATTGGTCAGCCACATAGGTATAGATGATGAGATGGACATGGTGGGATAGGTAGGGGTATATGAGGAGATGGAGGATTTGATGGAGGAGGAGGTGGATGAGATATCAGAGCTAAAGAGGAGGAGGTGGATGAGATCTCAGAGCTATAGAGGAGGAGGTGGCGGTGGATGAGATGGAAAAATTGATGGAGGAGAATGTGGAGGAGGAGGAGGAAATGGAGGGGGATAAGGATCATGTGATGTAGAGGATACCTCACCTGGATGACTAGAAACAACTAATGGAGAAGGATGTGGAGGAAGAGGATTTCCTCCCTCATCTAATGTAACAAACCCATCCTGGGTCATGGGTAAAGGATGGTGCATGGGCTCTCTTCAAAGTGAGATGGTTGAAATTGATGTTAGAAAAATGGATATATTCATATATGTTTTTACAAATGTTTTGGACATTGGGAGTTATATTAAAGTTTAAGGTTGACTAGTTTAATCAATACATCTTAAACTCAACTAGAAATTATCATCTAGTTTTCTTAACAAATTTTTAGGAATAATTGCAATAAACAAAACCCAACAAAGAAACTAATATGGGTATTCCATGTATACCCACATGAAATTCCATATTATTCCCAAAATATCTAATAAAAACTAAACAAACATGCTACAAATCATCTTAATTTGATATGTATTAATTGCACAAAAATCATATTAATAAACACAATAATTTTTAACCATTTTGTTACGCATAGATCAGATTTAAAAATCATGGGATAACATTATGTATGATAGCCATGTATATCCATATGGTTGTCCCTATATCATATTTCCTTAATTAGAATATATTTACAAATCAAAGTACAATATTGTTACACCGAAATCTTGCACTCTTGGTCCATCTGTCAACCCTTTGCCTAATCCCCAAGTTTCTCTCTGCTAAAGTTGACTAAGATTGAGATTTTCATATTTTTTTCCCTCTTTAGGAAGGTTGATGCTATTTTCCTTCATGATAGGAGCACGGAAGGCACTTTTTCCCTTCATGCTAGGGACACCGATGCTGGCACTCTGTCTCCCACTGCTAGGAGCACCGACGGTGTGTTTGCCCTTCCTGCTAAGAGCGCCGGTGGTGTTTTGAGGGAAAAAAATGTAGCTTCGAGACAATTCTCGAAGGTGGATGAGGTGGAGCTCTATCCCTATTATCTGGGTGAGGTGTAATTTCAGTTCCTAGCCTATAGAGAAGATCCCTTAGATCCCTCCTCCTAATCCTCAACCTATTCTATCCCTTTAGCCTTATAACTTAAACCTTCTCTCCATTTGGAAGGGGAGCAAGGACTATGGTACTCTTATGCTGGTGGAATTTCTAGGTGGCTTGCTATATTGTTTTGGAGGCTTTGGCTTGGGTTATTGGATGGAAGATTGCAGCGTTAAGGCTAGGTTTTGATGTTCCTTCTCATTGTAATTCTATGTATCTCCTTGATTACATTAATACAAATATCTTTCCATAAGCGTTGTTGTGTTGATGATGTTTATAGATTTATTCCTTAACTGTTAGCTTAGATAAATTATATGTTTGGATACACATATATTGTTTGCTTGTTTCCACATGCTTTACAAGGTTTTGTAGCTGTAGATTTGAAGATTATGGAGCTTGGATCAACAAAGAGAGAATAGGATTTGCGAATATCAGGTAATTGATCTATCTGTGTCTTTGCATTTCTGGTTGATCTAGGAAAGTAGATTGTATTTTGTATTTGATTTGTTCTAGATCCACTTGCACTAGCGAGATCTAGCTTGATTCTGATTGAGTATATTTATTCGATAACAAATATACTAGCATAAGAAAGAACATACCTTCCTGGATACTATGAATCTAACATTAGAGTTAGTACATTGATAAATATACCATTTAATTTAGCAATAAATGTGCATAAGAAACCTTCATGACACATCATAATATTCACACATCACAACTTAGAATTTTATAAGTACTTATCTTAATTTATGCGACTGGAGGCAACATGTCAATTTTCCTCCAAACCATTGTTCTCTACTTGGCGTATATTTTCCCATCGAAATATCCCCTCGACCTGAGGTTTTGGAATATGCTTCCTTTCCTATAATTATCCACCTCTCTGAGAAAGGCAAGTAGTGTCAAGTCTTGGGATTATCCCCCTATCCCAAAGTGCCACTTATGACCTTCCAAGGTCAATTCTCACCTTGAATCTCTACTAGAGAATTCAAAATAGATAGCATATGGAGATATCTACTAGATAATTCGAAATAAGATTTTCTTCTTTATTAATTATTAGCTTGAATCTCTACTAGAGTGCCACTTCCAACCTCCCAAGGTCAATTCTCAGCATGAATCTCTACTAGAACATTCAAAATAAAGAGCATTCCAACTTTTGAATAAACCCTAATTTCTTTCCAGAGGGAGAAGAGAGAGAGATTCACCTTGTGAATGTTTTTTTATTCAGGTTAGGTTTTATAGAATGTTAATATTTCATATTCTTATCTATATATCATTAGTGTTTGATCCAAATTCATAATAGTATCATACGTAGAATCACTGAAAGAAACACAATCACAAGATAGAAACAATTTTTAGTTTAGGAACCCCTTAAGGGGAATAAAACCTACCAAAACTTCCTCTATATAGATGTATAAGATAAAACCCCTAAATAGGTAATCCTCCTCCTTATTGGTATCTCTCTCTCTCTCTCTCTCTCTCTCTCCTATGAAAAATAAAAAAGTGTGACTTTGTATTCAAATGAGGAACACATATCCTCTATTTATACTCTTTCTGTCACTTGAATTTTACCCTAACAAGTCAGCCCCACTAAACTGTATCGGTCGAATTCGCCTAGGGAATCACAAAACAATATTAGATTATATTCATTAGGTTACTAATGACCCAAATTACAATGGAGGATTTACCTTATGACTCTATGATGACCCATTACAATAATAACATGCCGACGGAGGAATAGAACATCTCCCTTTGGGTACATCAGTAAAATACATTTAGAATATCCTTTGAATTCATAATATTTCAACACTCCTGCTTAACAAGAAGGGTATTCTACTGACACCAACATCATCAACTGTAGGAGTAACGAGAGAGAATCTTCAGCAGTATCAAGGTAATACATATATACGTCATAAGAAGTTTTAAACAATCATCAGTAACTGGAACAGTTACTCTTTAATGTCTTCAGTACTAGAACATCATCTTTTACAGCACTGAGTCTTCATATTCTCTAGAACTTTATCACTTGATCGTTTGAAGCAACACTTCGATCTATCGATCCCTTGTAGTAGCACTTCGATCTTCTCGATCCTTTGCAGCAACACTTCAATCTTCTCGATACTTTACAAAAGCACTTTGATCTTCTCAATACTTCGCAACAACACTTTGATATTCTTGATCCTTTGAAGCAACAGTTTAATTTTCTTGATCCTTTGCAGAAACACTTCAATATTTTCGATCATTTGCAACATCACTTCGATATTCTCAATCCTTTACAACAACACTTTCATCTTCTTGATCCTTTGCAGCAACACTTTGATATTCTTGATCCTTTGTCACAACACTATCTACACTACACATGATCTCATTGCAATATGATCAATCCTTATCAATTTAGGAAATAAGTCCAAGGATGATGCAATCCTCATCATCCTACTCTCCCTTAATGAGGAGGGTCCATTGTATCGACCTAGTGTATCACCCACAAATGAATGTAGGACCATATCATATGCAACTAAATGTAGATATCATCCACATGTGAATGCAAAACCTTTCATTCATAAGGACTCAACGTAGACCATCCTCAGCTTGTTAAGGATAGGACCACTCCAAGCAAGTGTTGTACTATCGAATCTACATATGAATGTACAAACTTTTTCTACTGCATATCTTTTCCACACTTGAATGAATGACCTATTGTCTCTAAGGACTCATCGTAGAGAATCCTCAAATTCAAATCTAGGACCACTCCGAAGTGAGTGTTATTCTATGACATCTACAAGTGAATGAAGGAACACTCTTTGTGTGGGATTATCCCTTGCAATTGCAGATCTCATTTACACATGAATGAAGGACCTATCGTCCTTAAGGACTCATTGTAGAGAATCCTCAGCCTTAAATATAGGATCACGAGCAAGCGAGTATTATTCTATGACATCTACATATGAATGTAGGTAGACTCTCAGTGTGAGAGTAATGTCTACAGGACCATCCTTAGCTAGTAAGGACCACTCTAGGGAGCAGAGTGTTATTGTCTACAATACCTTCATAAAGAGAGGATACTATCATCCACAAGTTAATTTTGGACCTCGTCAACATATGCAGGCACACTTAGCCTCTTTCATACTGGAGCATCACTTCCATCAATGACAACCTTATCATCACTCCCCCTTTCTAGGGAGGATCCATATAATCAATGTCATCCCCCTTTGTTTGAGGAGGTTTCATATCTTCGACCTGTTCTTCCTTTCTGAGGAGAGTCCATAACTTTGAACTGTTACTCATTTCCTAAGAGAGTCCATATCTTTGACATCTTTCTCCTTTCCAAGAAGGGTCCATATTATCATCATTCCTTCTTGCGAGGAAAGTCTTTTCTAACTACACCAAGCTTGTCAAGGAATTATTCAAACTTTACTCGAGATAGAGGATCATTCAGCACATCAATGACTTTCTCATGATCAATAATCACATATTGGAGTTTTATTGCTCCCATTTGTACCATATATGTTATATAAAAACACCATATTTCTATGAGCTTTGATTTATCATGGAACATAGGATTCTTTGTCATGTTTATACAACTCTGGTTGTCACATAGAATCACTGTGGTATCCAAATCCATGTCAAATAGACCTAACATCAGCTTGCAAAGCCATATCACTTCATAAATAGTAGATAAAGTTGCTATGTATTCTTCTTCAGTCGTGTTGAGAGTAACACTGGACTGCTTCTTGCTAAACCATGAGATCATAGCAGATCCCAAACACTAACATCCACCCGAGGTTCTCTTTCTCTTTGTGGAACTTCTTACCCAATTTGAATCTGTAAATCCATACAATAGGTAGTCTATATCTCCATCATAGTATAGTCCAAAGTCTATTGTACCTTTTAAGTACCTCATCACATGCTTTGCAGCTACTAGGTGAACCCATCTAGGTTTAACTAGATAGTAACTCAAGGTGCTCACAGCAAAGCATATATCTAGACTTGTATTCATCAGATACCTCAATGACCCAATTATGATTCATTAGACAATAGTTTCAGTTTCATGTGCATGGGTGTGGCCATGGATTTACAATCCAACATATCAATTCTTTTCAATATTTCCACTGCATAATTTACTTGGTTCGGGTAGATTCCTTCTAGGATCTACCACACTTCCAGCTTGAGAAAATAATGCATCAATCCAATATCTTTCATCTTGAATTATTTATCTAGATTCTTCTTGCAGTATGCAATGAGTTTCTCATTTCCTATCAGAAATAAATCATCAACATACAACAATAGTATGACATGTTCATCATCCATAACCTTCATGTAAAGGTTAGGATCATATTTACTTTTGGTAAATCTAAATCTTGTCAAGAAGCTATCTGTTCTTCCATACCAAGCTCTAGGAGATTTCCTCAGTCCATACAGATCCTTTTTTGAGTTTCATACATGAGTCACTATGTCTTCGACTTCAAATCCCTGTGGTTGTTCGATGTATACCTTTTCCTCAATCACACATTTCAACAAGTGTGTCTTTACATCCATCTGGCGTATATCCCACTTCATCATGGAAGCAAGTTCCATGATGCATGTAATTGAAGTGTACCTTGCTACTAGAGAAAATTTCTCTTCATAATCAATTCCCTCTTTCTCAAAAAATTCTCTGGCCACAAATATTGCCTTGTATTTTTGAATACTTCCATGAGATGCATGTTTTATCTTGTAGATCCAATTTGAAGATACCACACTCTTGTTTTTTGTCTTGGGTACTATATCCCAAACATCATTCTTCATTATTGACCAGTATTCTTTCGTAATTGCTTCCACCCACTCTTTCTTCTATGTAGATTCCTCATAGATGGCGGGTTCTTGATTTACAATATCACACACCAAATCTAAATAGCTGGAGAATGACTTTGATTTCTTTATTTTTCTTGTGGATCCTTCTGGAGCTCCATCATTCTCTGTTTCTTCTATGATTTCTCTTACCCAAGCAATTTTTTTATTTCGATATATATCCATAGTAGGGGGGGGGGTCCTGAGGTTCTAGCATATCATGATCCTCTGATGCTATTATTTCAGGAGAGGGTTCATCTTCTACCTTTATTGGAGGTACATATTCTTCATGTACTTCTTAAAGCTAACACCTTCTAGATTTCTTAAGAGCTATTTATTCATCAAATGTCAAATCCCTACTAATATCTATATGATGGACTCCCAAAATGTATATCCTAAATTCTTTGGATGCTTTACGATATACGAAAAATATTCCATTGTTTCCAGAAGGATCCAACTTATTTCTCTTCTCTTTCGGAATATGGACATATACTGGACAACCAAATATCTTGAGATGGATCACTTCATATTTCTTTCCTGTATACACTTATTTAGGAGTCTTGAATCCAAGAGAACTATGAGATAATTTATTCTACACATACACATATGTTCTTGTTTCTTCATCCCATAGATGCATGGGAAAGTCTTGGTCATGAATCATTTCCTTCACTACTTCCATAATTGTTGTATTCTTTCTTTCTGCAGCACCATTCTTTTGGGGATTATAGGGAGTGTTTGGTTCCCTCTTGATTCCATCTTCCTTGCATAATGATTCAAATTCTTTTGAAGTATATTCTTAACCATTATTTCATATGAGTGCCTTCTTTCTGAATGGTTCTCTATCAAGGCTTTGAATTCCATGATTTTTCCAAACACTTCTCTCTTGGTCTTCAAGAGAGATATCCATGTATTTCTTGAATACTCATTAATAAATCTAACATAATATTCATATCCACTTAAATATGTGGAGGGAATAGGGCCACACACATCAGAATGAATTAATTCTAATGTACCTTTAGTCTTTGTGTCACTTTTTGGAAATGGATTCTTGATGTTCTTTCCTCTTGCACATCCTTTGTAAGTACCTTCAACATCAATATTAAAAAATGGTAAGCATGTTACCACCTTTCTCACATAGGGTAGTTCTTTGTAGTTGATGTGAGCAAGCCTTCTATGACATAGTTCACTTGAGCTACTGGTCTCATGGACAAGGGTTGTTTCTAGATGTCCCTTGAGCTTGTACAATCCTCCTTATTCTTCACCAATGACCACAACATATTCAATTGTCTTTCCTTTGTTACATATGAGTATGTGTCCATCTATAAAAGAAACGATATATCCTTTCTTATCCAGTGTTGAGATGGAAAGTACGTTCTTTTTCAAACCTATTACATAAAGTACTTCCTTCATCTGTATGGAGGTTCTAGAGTTTCTTGTAGCTTGATTCACCAATTACTTTTGATGAGATATTGATAGTCATATCCTAATGATACTTTCTGAGGAGATTTCTTTTCTTCAAGTCTTGACATATTTTTCTTCTTCCCTATCATGTTCTTTGAAGAACCACTATCAATAATCCATGTATGTTCTCCAGGTATTACAAACCCAGAGAGTGCAGAGAAAAGTATGTATTCTTCTACACATTCTTCTTTTGCTTGTCTCTTTTGAGGGTATTTCTTCTTATTCATCATCCTCATCTTTAGCTATATGAGAATGATGTATTTTGTTGTTGTTCTTCTTCAATGGACACTCTCTGGAAAGGTGTCCTATCTTATGACAGTTGTAAAATTGATATTTAGAGTAGTCTTTACTCTGACTATTTTCTCTTTTCTTTTGAAACATCTTTGGAGGTTTATGGTCCTTGTGACTATCCTTCTTGAAATTTGATTTTTTTCTCCTTCTGGTATGGGTAGCTAGAGCTTGATCATCTTCTCTAAGTATATCTTCTCGATTAGCTACTATGTATTCCTCTTGAATGCAGTCTTCCCATACAATGTCAAACTTCATACTTTCTTTTATGGAACACATAGTCTATAAGAATGACTGCCAAGGTTTAGTGAGGCCATTGAGAGCAGTCATAATTAGTTCATCTTCATCAAGGGAGTGTCCAATGGATTCTCCTTTACTCATCTTGGTGCTCTTCAATTGATCTCTCAAATTCATATTAATGTTGATGTTCCTTCCCTCATACATTATGGAAAGGGAATCATGCATTTTATTTGGTTTATTTTTAGATGACATGAGGGATCAAGTGATCTTTGATAGAATCAACAATGATCCTCATTGCCTTGATTAGGTCGTTTTGATGCTTCTCATTAGCTTAATATTCTTTTGGTTCAGGAAATTCATACTTGATGTATTTGTTAAGATCGTTCTCTCTAAGAATGAGACCAATCCTATACTTCCATGCTCGTAATTTTTCAATTCATTCCATCTTATCCTGAAGCTTAGTGTTTGGGGCCATCTTATCTAGGAGGTCAATAAAAATTGAAATTTATCAAAATGAAAATTTTACCTTACCGAGAGATGTGCTTGACCAAGAAAAGTTGGTTGGTCCACCTGATTTATAGAGATCCCAAATATTCACCCTTCAAAACTTGCTTGTGAGGTTTTAGTTTCTACAGAATTTCTGATTTTGGTTTTCTTCAATTTTCTGGTTCAGGGCCAAACTAGGGTTTGGATTTCCCAAAATTCAACCACCAAAAAAATTTGATATAGGGATCAATATATGCAATCTAGGGAGGCACAAATTTCTATGAAAATAGATCTTCAAAATTCCAACATTTCTAGAAACCCTAATTTCTTGTCAGAGGGAGAGGAGAGAGAGTTTCACCTTGTGAAATTTGTTCTATCCAAGCTAGATCTGATACTATGTTAATATTTCATATTCTTATCTAGATATCATTAGTGTTTAATACAAACTCACAATAGTAGCATATGAAAAATCACTGAAAGAAACAAAATTACAAGATAAACACAATATTTATCCTGTGAAACCCTCAAGGGGAAGAAAACCCAACAAAAATTCCTCTATATAGATGTATAAGATAAAACCCCAAAACAGATAATCCTCCTCCTTGCTAGTATTCTCTCTCTCTCCTATGCACATTACACAATTGTGGTTCTGTGTCCAAATGATGAAAAAAACTACTCTATTGATACTCCTTTTGTCACTTGAATTTTACCCTAAGAAGTCCCCATTAAACTATCTGGGCCGACTTCACCTAGGAAATCACAAAACAATATTATATTATATTCATTTGGGTACTATTTAACTGAATTACAATGGAGGATTTACCTTATGAATCTATGATAACCAATTACAATAATAACATCTCGATGGAGGAATAGAACATCTCCCTTGGGGTACATCAGTAAAATGCATTTAGAATATCCTTTGAAGTTATAAAATTTCATCATATTATCCCCCTCTCCCTTAGGTTCTAGTGAACCAAGGATTATATTTCTACACATAATTACCCCCCTCTCATGTTGGATAATACCACAAAACAACTCTTTTTACCTACCAGGTCAAAACATATACTCGAATCCCCACTAAAACATTCAAAAACAAGGGTACATTATACTCCTCACACCAGAATTCAAATTCCTACAAAGAAATTCACCTCACATGGATAACACTACCATATAAACCTTCTGGATCCCTAGAAGGGAATCTGAACAAATAAATAATTGGCCTCTAAGAACAAGAGACCAATAATCCAGATCCTCCTATATCCATAGAAAAAATTCACAATAAAATTGTCCAATTATACTTGCAAAATATCTCTTTTGCATTCAGTACACAACTAGAGCCTTGCTCTTCTCTGTTCCTAAAGTTGCACACAATAATGAATGACCAACCCTATAGAAATTTCAATCATTTTTCCTACTTCGAATTGACTCTAAGAGTCTAACTCCATAACATAGAGGAAGGACTCCCAATCACTAGGGATTCCTAACAAACGTTTGCTAACACATTCAAGATCTTCATTGATCAACTTGAATTCACCGAGACTAACTCTAAAATACTAGTAGAAACACTTACCATGACTAGTTAATTTGAATTCATCAAAATTATCTCCAAATTCTCTTAAGTGACTCTTATCTTCTCAACTGACCCTCTTGCATGAGTCTAACTTCAATCCTACCTACTTGACTCCAATATTTCTAAATGTATTCCAATGCATTCATTTAAACACCAATTTAATCAAAATGTTTGACTTAACTAGAATTGACTCTGATTCATATGGAAGATGATTTTTGTAATATTTTGTCATAATATCTTTTGCAGTAGAAAATGATCTCACTAGCAATATTTGAGCTCCGTTAGGGTTCCTTGCTAGTACCTCTAGCTCGCAGTTGCCTCCCCAATCCTCTTTGACATCTCACAAGTCATAAGTCTTCTTTTCGCCTCCACTCTTGGCCGACTTGCATGGAATCCTCTCAAGGAGGGACAGAAAATCCCTCCCATATGCCTACTCCTCTAGACCCTCCACACTCTGAAACCACTCCTGCCACCTCTAGAACAATAGGATCAGAAGAAATAGTCCTCACAATAAAAAAAAGATATCCCAGACACCCAAGAGTAACACTGAAACTTGTTTGGAGAATCAATAGCAAGGAATGAGAAAATGCACTTCTAAAATTGCAGAGAAGCCATACATAGCTCTTCCACTGGAAAGGATCAATGCTCGAGCCCAAAAAATTAAGGATCATGCCCTCATAGGAAAATTCATAGGCATATCACCTACAGAACAACCTATCAGAAGCTAGATTATGGAAAAATGGAAGCCAAAAGCTCATTTTGATCTCCAAATCGATTCTAAAGGATTTTTCACCATTATTTTCCACCAGCTAGAGTACAAATCCAAAGTCGAGGATGGTGGCCCTTATTTATTCAACTCATCTGGCTTGTACCTCAAAAATTGGACGAAGAGATTCAACCTAGATAAGGAGCAATTTACATGGCCTTTTGTTTGGATTCGTATATACTCTCTTTCATAGGAATATTGGGATGACGAAACAGTAAGTGACATAAGGAATACCCTAGGAAACTATGTCAAATGTGCAAAACATAAGAGACTAAACAAGTACACCTCTTATGCTCACATTTCTATATACATTCTTATATCTAGGCCCTTACCTAGCTCTGTCATCCTCACCCACGAGGATGCAGAATGGGACAACCCCTTGACTACGAGCATGTCCCCTTCATATGCTGCAAATTATATGAGCGCAGACATCTGTACCGATACTTCCCCTTAAACCAGGTATCACCACCAAATCATTCAACATAAATAAAGGAAGAATATGGATTTCAAAAAGTAGGGAAGAAATGGAGATATATCCACAAATGGTCAATCCACAATGGGGATAATGCCAAGGATTCACCTACAATCAACAACGCCTTTTCCGCACTGGAAGAACCTTAAGAGAACCTAGGGAAGGAGGATGGGAAGGGAGAACCAGAATCCAAAGGAAAACACTATGACATCTCAAAGGACCAAGCCCAGACACAACACTTAACTACATCTCAAAACAAAAACTCGGACCCTCTGGGGAATCACCTAGAGTCAAGCAAGTTAGACACCACAACCAATGTTCAAAAGATAGAGGCAGGTCCAAACATTTTGATGGATGAAGAAATGGGAAAATTCAGATTTGTATATCTTAACATTCTGGGACAAGAATATTCCTTATTTAAAACATCCTACCACACCATTTCTCTAAAGTAGATACAAATCTTAAAAGAGGCTCTCACCAAAGTTGAATTGCAAAACAAGATCGACATCTTTATCACGCCTCAAAAATATAAATAGAAAGTGGTGAAATATAGCAAGAAAAGAGGCTGCAAGATGAATCTCCAAAGGCTAATTCTACTAGGAACCAAGCTAGAAGAGTCAAGTAAATACACCCAATTAACGGAATTCTTTGATCCCCTCCCCACTAGTTCTCAATGCAGTTGATTTATTGAAACATAAGAGGTCTAAATGGAGTATATAAGAACATAATCCTAAAGCACGAAATCCTTCAAGATATGCTGACAGTCCTCTTCCTACAAGAAATGAAGTGCTCCAGCCACACTTTTCAATCCATTATGTCCAAACATTGAAAAAACTATCAAAACTTAGTCATTGACGCCGCATGAGCGTCCGGTGGTCTTGCGGTTGTTTGGAACCCTTCCCTTGTCACCCTAGAATAATTTTCCTCTATGACCCACTCTATATTAGCCTCATTTCATCTCCTTGGAACCAACATTCAAGGATTCATGTTAAATGTATATGGGCCCCAAGCCCCGATTCTTAAATTGCAATTGATTTATTATTTGCAATGGTTTTCCTCCCACTACCAAGACTTTCCTCTAATTATTGGGGGGGGGGGTTTAACCTAATCACCTCTTTGGAAGATAAAAAAAGGAGGCCGAATAATCCTCTCCTTGGAAGATATTAGATTTGAAAGCTTCATTCAATATTGCAAGTTGGTGGATCTGCAAACCTCTTCTGGATTATTCCCCTAAAACAACCAACAAGGTGGAGAGAAACAAATTGCTAAATTCCTCAATCACTTCTTGGTATCAGAAAGTGTCATGGAGTAAAGTGGAATTCTCTCTGCAGTTGTTCTTCTTGTGGCAGGATCATACCATTGGCCTATTTTCCTTTCATGGAAACGAGCAAGTTCTAAAATCCTCCATCCCTTCTGTTTCAAGAAATTATGGCTCACTCACCCGTATTTCTAGAGAAACATTCCTTGTTGGTGGTAGGAAATGTGAGAAGAAAGACGTTATAAGATGGCTAAAATGCAGCAGAAACTCAATATCCTCAAATCTAATCTCATAGAATGGAACTAGCACACCTTTGGTAACATCTTCACAACCAAGAGTGATTTGGAAAAATAACTTGAGGAGATACAAAAAATGGCTATCTCACAAGGCATCGATGAGGCCTACAAATCCAAAGAAAAGGAAATTGCAGAGCAGTTGGACATGTGTTGCGAACAAGAGGAAAATATTGGGCACTATGGCTTAAGGAGAGTAAGCACAACACTACCTTCTTTCATCGTTCCACGGTGCAACATCACATGAAAAACCATATTTCTACTCTTAAAGTTGAATATGGGTGCACCCTAGAGGACCATCAAGAAATTGAACATGATCTTGTCCATTTCTATAAAGATCTCCTTTTAGAATCAGGTCGTTCCTGCCAGTAGACCATCAGCAAGGTAATAACCAAGATTCCCAAAATTTTAACCAAGAATCACAATGCCTCTATTATGAGACCAATCACCCTCTAGGAATTTGAATTGGCGGTGCAAGAAATGACTTAAGGAAAGGCTCCAGGACAAGACATATTCACCATCAACTTCTTTCACCACTATTGGGATCTTCCCAAGCAAGAGGTGCTAGATATTGTGGAGGAGTCTTAGAGAAATAAATGGGTCCTTTCATCACTCAATGCAATGTTTCTAGCCCTCATACCCAAACAACTCAGAGCATCTCACCCTGGTAATTTTCACCCCATTTCTCTTTGCAATTCCATTTACAAAATCATCACTAATGTGATGGAAAATAGGCTAAAGCCTCTCTTTCCCCTGCTGATCTCTCTTGATAATACTAGTTATGTGGAAGTGCACCAAATTTTGGATGGTATCATCATGGCTCATGAAGCCACCCGCTCGCTGAAAGCAACAAATACTCCATGTATTCTTCTCAAGCTTGATATTTCTAAGGCCTTTGAAAACCTTAGCTAGGATTTTATTGAAAAAATGTTGCTAGCCTTCGGCTTCAATCAATATTGGACTCATTGTGTTCTTTCTCTCACCTCCTCTGCATTCTTCTCCACCTTGGTCAACCGATCCCCCTCGGCCACCTTCTCACCCTCTAGAGGCATTCACCAGGGAGATCCCGTAGCAGGGTTTTCACCCTTACTACATGCAAAAGCACCTCCCTTTCGTAAATGGGACATAAGGGTAGATTTCATGATGAAAATCTATAGCAAACAAAATATTAGTAAACAAAAAAATAGTAAGAAACTACAAATAAACTAAACAAACAAAAAATATAACAAGTATACCATCTATTTTTCTTGAAAATGGGCCACTGTGCAACTTGGAAATGGACCACCTCTCGACAGGATGGTTAGTACGGAGGATGCCTCAACATACAGGATGGGAGATGGCAGGGGTATGGAATAATTGGAAAAAAGAGGTGAGTACTTTGATAATAGTGGTTTCTCACTGTACTCACGAAAATAGAATAATGGGAGAAGGAATAAGTGAATATTGTAATGGAGACCTCCACACTATATTATAGTTTTTTCTGTCCTTTTCTCTCTTTTAGGGTTTTGGAGCCCTATTTAGGGTTTTAATCCCTTTTGTGAGCTTTTTAGCCCTTTTTTAGGCTTTTAACGCTTTTTGTGGTTTTTTTAGGCCCTTTTTGATATTTTTTGAGCTTTTTGAGAGAGAATAAGATTAAACCATAGTTGTGGATGTCAAAAATGAGGGAAGGAATGGTAAGAAAAAGATGTATGTATTTGGTTTAGGCCATGTAGATCTAGTTGAGAAATTTTTTACGTTAACATATTTCCCATTGATGTGTGAGGGCAGGAGCTCATTGTATGGCCGACAAACATCATAGGATCATAGGGATAGTGGAGAAACCTGTGAAGAAGTGGTGCTTCCTCATTCGAGACACGGTGGCTTTTGGTTTTTGTATTAATATTGGTTCCCAACAATGGGTGAGATACAAAGAATATGTGACATGTATATGGATGAGGTGGACATAACCATTCTTGTAACAATGTCAAAAGAATAAATAATGGGATCAAGGATAAAAAATATGGTAGCCGATCAATACATATACAATTGATGTTACATAATGGTGGACTCAGTGAGAGGCTAAATAAAATGTTGATATGAAGAACAGATACATAGGAAACATGGCATTCTCATGGAATTCAATAGCTGCACAATTGATGCTCTGCTAGAGCTAGAAGTTTACATAACTATAGGGACTCATTGACAGAGAGTCAGAGTCTCAGTGGTACAATACGCCACATCAACCATGAATCTATACAAAATCACTACTCTAGGGGCTTCTGAACACTATTTCCAACACAACCTAACAATCACAAGGGACATGAACTTGTCTGGGTTCCTTAATAGACTCACCAATATGATAGATTCAGGTGACAACTAGGTTCTTCAACCAAATATTGCACAGACCAAAACCCTATACAAATCTCAAAGGTGCAATGATGTAGCTGAAGTCGAGCACGTGAGACACAACCATTCCAAGAGGCACTAAGGACTCCTCTCAAGTGGTCCAAGGATCTCATTAGTATGGTGAATGAAACTAGGATATAGGGACCTCTGGGTCTATTCTGTGGAATATATGTGTTGTCATCGATAGAGGGAGACCTGCAACTAATCAAGGAAATAATGTTATCTTGACAAGAAGCACGAGGGGGATAACCAAAGTTGTGGGACAATCTAAATACTGGCACACTAAAGGGGGGAACAAGGGTAAGAGAGTACGAGGGAATCAAAATTCCTTTTTTCAGACTAATGACGGTAGGGCTGACCTAGAAAAAAATGATACTAACTCATGGGAGAGGCATCATAGTTGTGATATCAGGAATGTAACTGCAGATGGGAAATACTGAGGGAGGTAACTAGACTAATGATATCTAGGGGATCGAAGGAAAACTCATTACAGAATACTTTGAAGAAAGGTGACCCCATGGGGGGAGTCTGCCAAACTGTAATATATGTGGTAGCGTCAAAAGAAACCATTATGACATGATCTCATCAATTTATAGCGAACCCAAGAAGGTAAATGCTCGTTGGTGTTTTCAGCTTTAGAGAGTCTAAAAACAGGAAGGATACTCCATTGCGGTCTCCTTTTTATACATAGTCTCTGGAGTCTGAAAAGGGATAAAAGTGTGCGCAAGAGAGCTCTACCAACCTTTGGGTAGGGAAGACTTCTTTACAGTTTGTAGTCCAATCAAGCCAGAAAAGGTTAAAATTACACTGATAGGACGGTCATTCAAATACGTTTATGAGTATGAACAAAACAAAGTTTGCTCAACAATCTTTTCTTAATGAGAAAAGGCTAGAAAAGAGCTTAAAGACAACCTAGGAAGAGCTTTTTTGTAAATTTTGGTCCTAATGCTGCAAAAAGCATAAAAGGATGCACAGGGAAATGTTCTTGGCCTAAGTGTGCCAAGGTGGTCCTTTTATTATGATAGTCTACATAATTCAAAAAATGAGGTAAATGAGGTTACATAGATGCTCTTTCAAATACTTTAACGAGCGTGAAAGGAATCAATCATGCTCAATGATATTTTCATTATTTTAAGAGTCAAAAAAGAGCTTAACATAAAATCCATAATGGTCAATCAAGAAAGGGGGAAGTGTTCGATATATGAAAAGAGGATATGTTGTGAATATGGCTGATGGGTATAAAATGTAGAACAATAATAGGCCCCCCTTGTGGGACGATGGATGGCAGTCAAAAAAGGCCAACTATGCAGTATGGATGGAGTGGATGGATTGTGAACATGCCAATACACACAAAGGGATATTCACATGATGGCATACAAATAGGGGTGAATTCCAGGAAATGGCCCGAAAAATCATAGTGTGAGCACAAGACAAGGGTCTCGTAAAATGATAGAGGATGAAAAACCAAACACGGTGGTGCGAACAATGTCTCAAACAGACTCCAAATGAATCTAACTAGCATCTAGTGATGCTGCCACTAGTGCAGTGGTGCACGGGGAAAAACTAGACCAAATGGATGCCTATGGGTATGAAGCTAGCTCAACATACAAGGTGTGATTCACATGGTGGCACAGAAATTGGCATTACTCTAGTAAATGGTCTGAAGAATTAGTAGGGAGGGAGGCAATCTAGAAGGTCATTTCTCAACCTGGGAGCTTTTTGCACAATGGTGGCAACTTCCGATCCTTGTAGAGGATGATCCATATGTGGGCATGGAATACCAGGGATATACGAAGAGGCCTCAACCTCTAGGGAAGGTCTTGGGACTTGATGGTATGCTACCATAGTGGTATATAGATCATAATTGCAACATACTGTGTGCATGTGCAGACATGGGACCACACCCTCCAGTGGGCTACTAGCAGCACAAGGGCAGGGGTTATATCTACCTGATCATGTGCAAATCATGCGACGAAGTTATACAATGGACTCTCTTTGAATAGAAGTGAAGTAACTACTAGAGGGGGTCATCAAATTGTAGTAAAAGATGGTGTAAAAAAAAATATAAAAACTATGCCCCATGTGCCGCATGGTGAGCCACTCAAGCATAGGATCTTTGACGAAGGAAATTGTCCTTGCCTTAGAGACACTGAAGTTGGAGTAAAGTATGTAGGGGAGGAATCTCGAATTCAATGGGAAGAACTAACTCCACACCATGGGCTATGTGAAATGGGGTAAAATTGGTGGTGGGTTTGACGATCTCTCTATCATCGTGAATGTGGTGGTAGGATAGATCAGGTGGATCTCCCACGGTCGAGGACGGGAAAGTACTACTAGAAGTAGAGATCATGTAAATGGTGGTGGTTTTGTCCAAGGAGGAATATAGAAGGTGAATTTCCTCGATGACATTGATTTCGGACTCACAAGACTGTTTCCGAAGGTTGAAAAGGACTGATCAATAATTGGAAAAGTCTGGGAAATGGTGCAAATAGTGGTCGTACAAACTGCTAATCGAGCACAGATGGTTGGTCCTCAAAGACTTGTTTTTATCCGTTGGAGGATTTAATATGATGACTACTCAATTTCTATCAGTTGTATCCATGGTGTTTATGTCCATGCACATGATAGGTATCTCTCGGAAGTTTTGAGTTACATGACTGTGGACGTTGCACAAGGAGCATGATGGAGCCCGTCGAGGCTCGTCTGTTGCTTTGGAGATTTTTTCCCCAGTATTCTTTGGATATGAGGGGCAGGTTTGGGGGAAGAAGGTGCATTTGATGGGCCTAGAGGAGGGAATGACTCTACCGTGATTGGCTAGATGGGAGGCAACACATTCTGAGGAATCAGAGGTGAGGTAGGTGGATCAAGGTACCGCACAAGAATCCCCAACGTAAAATTTGATAAATTTAGAGTAGTCATTACAGGATTGATCATGATGTTGGATGATGGGAATATTAAGGGAATCGTATCGATGGGGATTGAACCCCAATAATTATCCCGTGACAACGGTCGATATTGCAGCTGATTTTTTGGTGTGGTCGGGATGGTGGTAGATGAGAGAGTACACAAATTTGTTGTGTCATTCGGTGTGGATGGAGGCAGAAAAGATGGGAAGGTGGCCATCATAGGTGTTTTGGTGAAAAATCCTAGGACCACAGCAGATAAGGAGGGGATGGACATGCTATCATTGGTTTTATCGATGGTAGGAATGGCATGCTCTGGTGTGGCTGGCCCCTCTGGATTGTAGTAAGTCAATTGGTCGAATGTCACAATATTTCTATCATGGGGAAACATCATGAGGTGAAAAACCATGGAGGCCATGGATATCATGGAATACATATAGCTACATCCAAGGAGGAGGTTATAATCAAGTTGGGTTTTAATAACCTCGATGTCGATCAAAACATTTTTACCGGCTAATGAAATAGGAACATTCGAAAGAATTCCCTCGGACTTTGTACAACGCTCATCGTAGGCTCATAGTGTGGTAGAGGATAGTTGGAGGGTAGGAGACCTAAGTTTCTTCTAGACAATGGTTGACATGACATAGGTCAATTCCCCTTCATTAATTATCCATTGATGTACAACTAAATTCTAAATTGATATTGTAATTTGGAAGGCGATGGTTGTTATAGCGGATTTCACCACTCCAGCTTACTTTGTATGGCCTTCCCCTGTCCCGCTGCAGGCTCTTTAGACCCCATGGACCATATTTTATCCTTTGATGTTTCCTTGATCATCCATAAAACTATATAAAAAATGATATACACGGATTTTTACTCGATAACCGCGTACATACGCGGGTTTGACCCCTATAACCGCGTACATCGGGATGTGTGCACAATCCAAATCCTTTTGGAGTTTTCCTTGACATGGATCCAACTCATTCGACTCCTGGCATTCCATATGCCTTGAGATCGCTCAGATTCAACCCTTCATTATCCCTGGTGAAGCTATATAAGGAACCCCTTAGTACATTGAAGGCATATAGAGAGATTGAGAGCAACGAAACTATAGTCCATTGTTGCTGGAATTTATGCTTGAGTTTGCATCCCTTTGTCCCTTTGGAGCACTTTTGTGTTCTTCCCAAGCTTGCATTTTTCTAGTGAGCTTGCTATCGTGAGATGGAGGATTGAGGTGGTGGAGGCCCAAGTGGGGGATTCAGTTTCTTCGGTTTGCAGACATGCCGTCATAGGTTGTATCTATCTTGTAATCTCTGATTTATATTAATAAGAACTATCTTTTCCTATCCGATGATGTGTATTTGATTGAATATTGTATCCATTGGAATATGTCAAATGCTTTTACATTATTGATTATATATGCTAGAATAGATCTAACACCATGATATATAGTATGCTTGTATTGTTTACTTGTTGTTGAGGAAGTATTATATCAATTCAAGCTGAAGATTGGAAAGCTCAACGGGGATCTACTTCAACCGTTCGGAATAAGGTATGAGGTCTGATCCTTTAGTGTTAGACATTTTATTTCTATTGCATATTGGGAAAGATTGATTTCTGGAGTCAAAACTGTCTGTTGTGGTACCCCAAGCCATAGGAATTTCTCTCCATAACAGAATTGGTGACCATACCGGGGACACCCATGTTTCTTTTTATGTCCTATCGTTCACTGTACTGTTTCCTGTAGGTGCAGTTTTCATGATCATTCCTCCCTATATCTTATAGTTTGGATTCTTTATTGACTATTTTGGGTTGTTTTGGACTAATATGGTTACCATGTAGGGTCTAGTTTTATACACTCTCTCCAAGGTTTCAACCTGTTCGTGCATGTCATAGGTATTATGTCTGAACTGGCATGTAGGTTAGGATTTCATAGCCACTTGCATTTACGCATTGCCTTATGACCGTTCCATCTTAACCTTAGGTACGAAGCCATTCCATGGTATCACGGAACCTTCATGCTGTTGTTAGAAGTGGTACTATGTGAATGGTAGAGCTTTCCTATACATGGGTGTCCTAGTCAGCTCCCCTTTGCATTTGGCACCCATGCTGTGATTCCTCTATTAGGTCTGGGAGTCTGTTGTATATTACTACCATGACATTTCGCAAGAGCCTCATACTCCTCTTGATCTTATACTGTCCTGTTTCCCTCCGGACTCCCCCTTATGTCAGGTTGTGAATGCATTATCATGATATTTTCATGCCTTATTGAGCTTTATGCCGGCTCCCTTGACATTGTATTTCAGCCATATAGCCTGAGCTTGTCTCATGAATAGCCATGCAGAGCCATTTTTATATCCTTCGCAGCTTGATTCCCTTTTTACCGGGAGGGGATTTTCCCCCAAGTGTCGATATCCTACACATGTATCCTTGAATTGAGCATAGGTATGTTCCACTGCTTGGAACTAGTTTTTTTTCCCTGATGACACTAGTCTCCTCCTAGTTTGTAACTATAAAGCTAGTTTATTATTTTTTCAAGCTTTTCAAATAACTGAAAAAGTCCAAAAAAATCAAAAAACCAAAAATCCGGACAAGGAAAGATATTATCTTTGGCAGCTGTCGAGTTGTGTCGCCTTCGAACATAGCATTGTATATCATATCCATTGGTTGGGTTATAGTTTGACTTAGGAGATGTACTCGTTTATTTGAGTTTTTCTCCACCAACTAGTTAAGCTTCCAGTCCCTATGGAGCCTTTGTTGATGCCTCTTGTGTCACAGAGATGTCCCAGTTTGTATATCAATTCTATGCTGCCTTCATTCAGTCACCATACACCGTTATGCTCTTGTTGGAAGGAAGTTGAAACCTGTGTCGGCCATTCCTCAGTTATCTTGACTTTGCATGTTGGCCATTCTCAGTACAGTTACTAGTTCATGCACTTTATGATCGAGTCCTTCCACATTAGACAGCTTTGTTGAGTACCTCGTGTTGGATGATGGGGGATGCCTTAATGCCCTCCTTCTAGCGGATTTCATCCCATCGACTTCAGATCATTTATTCCGGGATTGGAATCTAGAGTCCTTTTGAGTGCCTTGAGACTTGCAGTCATTAGTGGCAGGTTCTCTTGCCATCGACAGTTTCTTGGGAATACATCAATGTCCCCTGATCGATGGATTCTCTCAAGTGTTGACCTCAACACATCTATTCACACTTGTTAGTTTGCACTCTAGTACCTTGATTCCTATTATCATTATCGGTAGGTAATCTTGTGTCTGTTAACGGTATACATCAATGACTGGTAATTAGACGATGGACTACTATGCTCGACCTCGACACCGGTAGGACATGTACTCGTAGCGGTTTGTGTAGAAGACCTTCCAAACTGGTGGCATCTCTTATATGCTACCTCCTTGATCATGCTAGTGTTCATGAGATTTCAGCTCTCGTGACTTCATTCCAGTGTATGTCAGACATTTCCAGCCACTATGGAGATCTTGATCTTTGTATATCTTCAGCCATTTTGGAGATCATGGTTCTTTGTATATTTTCATCATGGAGATTCTGATCTATGTATATTATACGTGGCGATGACCACATATGTGATATCATGGATTATGCCTATTCATGGCCATTGTACTCTTATGTATCCAGGACTGCTATATGTACTTGCAGTTATATGCAGAGTTGTATCATTGTACTATGCTGATTGGGTGGCTGGTCTTCCATTTGGGATCCTTCATCACTCCACTTTTGGGATGGACTTATAATGTATTTCGGCCATCACATGACCCCTCTGACCTCACACATTAGGGGGCATCTGTTATAGCGGATTTCACCACTCCAGGTGAATCATACTTTGTATGGCCTTCCCCTGTCTCGCTGCAGACTCTTTAGACCCCATGGACCATATTTTATTCTTTGATGTTTCCTTGATCATCCCTAAAACTATATAAAAAATGATATACACGGATTTTTACCCGATAACCGCGTACATACACGGGTTTGACCCCTATAACCGTGTACATCGGGATGTGTGCATAATCCAAATCCTTTTGGAGTTTTCCTTTGCATGGATCCGACTCATTCGACTCTTGGAATTCCATATGCCTTGAGATCGCTCGGATTTGACCCTTCATTATCCCTAGTGAAGCTATATAAGGAACCCCTTGGTACATTGAAGGCATATAGAGAGATTGAGAGAAACGAAACTATAGTCCATTGTTGCCGGAATTCGTGCTTGAGTCTGCATCCCTTTGTTCCTTTGGAGCACTTTTGTGTTCTTCCCAAGCTTGCCTTTTGCTAGTGAGCTTGCTATCGTGAGATGGAGGATTGAGGTGGTGGAGGCCCAAGTGGGGGTTTCAGTTTCTCCAGTTCACAGACGTGCCATCAGAGGTTGTATCTATCTTGTAATCTCTGATTTATATTAATAAGAACTATCTTTTCCTGTCCAATGATGTGTATTTGATTGAATATTGTATCCATTGGAATATGTCAAATGCTTTTACATTATTGATTATATATGCTAGAATAGATCTAACCCATGATATATAGTATGCGTGTATTGTTTACTTGTTGTTGAGGAAGTATTATATCAATTCAAGATGAATATTGGAAAGCTCAACGGGGATCTACTTCAACCGTCTAGAATAAGGTACGAGGTATGATCCTTTAGTGTTAGACATTTTATTTCTATTGCATATTGGGAAAGATTGATTTCTGGAGTCAAAAATGTCTGTTGTGGTACCCCAAGCCATAGGAATTTCTCTCCGTAACAATGGTGGATGATATTCTGGGTTCTCCTTGATCCAAATCAAATGGTTCTCCTTGATCCAAATCAAACATGATCAATCTGGAGTCGGAGGGATCCACGACACCAAGTGCAGATAACAATGCTTTCCACTACGGTGGGAAAGTTCTGAGCACTTATAGAGCAGACATGGTTGTAGGGGATTGGGCCAAGTCATCAACAATGTTATAAATTAAGGCAGCTCACGCAGTTGCATTGTTGGTGATACGTCATATAGGAAACCATGGAACTTTGGTCGCTCCATCAGTCTGGGGCATAGGTAAGTGAAGCGACATGTTCTAAGTGTTGGAGGTGGATGCCACATGTGGGTTAGCGGTTCCCGTAGTGCATCCATACTGGTTCCTTCTAGTCCTGAGGTTGACTTGTTATGTTAACAGTGTCATCAGGTGATGGACACCAGTCTTAGTAGGTGGAGCTGCGATAGTTGTGGGAGAAGGTGGGGTCAAGGGTGCAGTGGAAACCAATCCTTGGAGTGGTAATGGATTTTGGAGCACCATAGGTGGAGGACCTAGTGGTGCTAGGTTGGGTTGAGCTTGGGCTACGGTATTGGCACCTTAGTGAGTCTCATTTTGGAGAGACTGGAGGGCACGAGCCATCTGAGGGAAAATATGTGTATAAATTAGAGGAAATTTAAACTTAAAATGGGGCTCCTAAGGAAAATAATAAAATAATATCTTTTAATTTTGGAGAAAGAAAAGAAAAAAACTACTTTTTTTGTTTGTATTTTCGACATATCTCCCTATTTTTTTACTCAAATTTCGATCGAGAGAGCTCAGTTGATGTGGAATAAAAGTTTACATCCAACGAGTACTCACATTGCATAATTTTGATGGACCCCGCTACCCCAAAAATAAGAAATACCTCAAAAAATGTGAAGATGACATCATCATTCACATTTTTTAGGTATTTCTTGTTTTTGGGGTACCGCGGTCCATCAAAAGTATGCAAAGTGGGTATTCGTTGGATAAGAAATTTCATTCTACATCTAGGGATCTCTCCCAGTGGAAAGTTGAGTAAAAGCATAGGGAGATATGTCAAAAATATGAACAAAAAAAGTATTTTTTTTTATGATACCTATCCCCAAATTTATATTTAAAATTTGTTTAATACCTATACGGTATTTCAAATTTAGAGCAATTTCATTGGCTAACACATGATGACATGGAATTTGAATTAGGGTTGAAAGGCCCATTTTGAGTTGAAATTTCCTCTAATGGTAACCCAAGGTGTTACATATGGCACACAAATGATTAGTCCGCAAATGATGGTTCTTTCCCAGTCGGTTAGGCTATTGGGGGTTTTGTGCCAGTGGATTGGCACCGTTGTTGTTGGGGGGTTAGGCTATTGGATGCCTCCTTGTGGATGATTGTTACCTCAGTTTCTCCCTTGATTTTTCTTAGCCTTCCCTTCTTATTTGTTAGAGGTGGGTTGGTTGGGAAGGTTCTGTTGAGCGAAAACCCATCCTGTGGAAACTGGAGGGGACGGGGCAGGAGCGAGCGCTTGTTGCAATGGTCGTGTGTAATAGACCGGAGGAGCAAGGGGAGCTGCAAATCTAGTCCTTGGGCCTGAATACTACTGGATTTTCCAATTTGGTGCATGGGTGTGCTAATTTTGCACGGGGTGCACATATGAGAAGGAGGCTCTAGACTGAGCCATCATCCATGAGTAGTTGGGCACGTGGTTTGGTTGTGCAACATTATGGGTGTTTCTTGGTTGTGGTGGAATCATAGGGGGTGCTACATAGTAATGAGGTTTCCATGATACAGAGTCGATGATACCTTCTGCAACATGAGATTTCCATGGCGTATCACGAGGGGAGGTGCCACCATGGGGAGCATCTGGTATGATGGTATATAAATACTCGGACTGGGCATAGATTAAATTGAAATACTAGGAATTTAGGATGGCATCCTCCTTATATTGGGGACGTTCAGAGGAAACATACTTGGCTATGGGTGGGAGAAAAGTCTTCAATAACCAATCAAGGAAGATCCTCTCATCTAGTTGGATCTTTCATAGGTTGCATCGTCGTTGCCACTCATGGATGTGGCTTGTGATGTGAGTAGTGGTATTCTGTCGGTAGGATAATAGGATTTCCACACCCTCATCATATTGGAAAGGGAGTTAGAGGTACTGAAGGAACATGAAGGATAATGAATTGAAATCAGGGTAAGAGGTTGGGGGCAGTTCAATATACCATTTTTCCACAACACCTGTAAGTGTGCACTAGAATAACCTTAGTCGATGGAGTCATAGAGAATGTTGTTTGAGGAACACCATAAATGGAATGGCATGATGTGGTTTTGGGGGTCTTTCCCTGCCTTTCCCTCAAACTTTGGGATTTCTGAAGGAAGTTTGGTCGGCATGGGAGGATAGTGAGGTTGATGACTGATGGGGTCGTTAATCTGGCCAAGTCTAGTAAATTAATACAATCCATGAATGGTAGGATCGATCCAATGTTGGTTTGGGATGGACTAGTGATGGTACTAATATTTAGAGGACCATGGTGTCCGTGTGTGACTGGGGGAATGAAAGGTTAACCCGCCACTATAGGGATTGGAAGAGTGGTCATGGAAGTGGAAGGGACACTTCCCCCAGTCATGAAGGGTGCAAAGGTAGGGATTTGGGAGCTGGTACGGGGCCACTACTAATGGGTAGCGTACCTACAGCAACTTTCATAGTGGTGGTGGGTCAACTAGCGATGATATTTGGGATTATGGGTGGCAGGGACATGGGTCCTCCACCAACTATCCCTCTTTGGAAGGGATTAGGATGGATTCCAACTATGGGGCTAGACGGGGTAGTAAACAAATTAGGTTCAAATTGGTAGGAATATGAGCCTAAATCAGAGGATGTGTGTGCTTCTGAAGGTGAGGAGGATGGTGACAGTCTAAAGACCCAAACTGAGGGGGGTCCCCCTAAGTCATGAGGAAGAAAATGGTGGATAAATTATGGCTTGTAATAGTAACTGGTAACAAATTTGGACCCCATTTTAAATCAGATTCCTATTGGTCCATAGGTATTCACTCAGCCACCAAGACTTCCAGAAGACAACGCTTTAGTTTTTCCTCACAAGTGGGTATCTAGTCAATCCGGTGGGGGTCATTGCCTGTTTTGCTTAGCAATTCCTATCATTGGCCAACTACTTTGGGGTTCCTATGGTACTCCTCATAATGAGTATTAGGGAAAATCTCAAGAACTTCCATAGTTGTTGTGGATGAGACTTATATCCCAAACTGAAAATGTTGTTAAGCAAATTTGGTTACTTTTAATGTTTTGCTCAGGGTCATGAACCCAGTTTGGTTGATTATTTGGTGTGATTTGTGTGCACTTGTGTATAAAATTGGTACTTTTACTTTTAGATATGAAATAGGCACATAATAATGAATTTCTCGCAACGCACAAGCAAAGGGTTGTACCAAAGCAAGTCTGGAAAGCAAAAGAAAATCAGAACAAGGTGCAAGACAAACAAGGGTTTGAAAATGGGTGAATGAATATGATGCTTGCAAAAAAGTGGTGTGACTACCCAAAATTCATATACTTCACATCAAAGAGGGAGTGCTTGGATCTCAACAAAGTGGAAACAAGTCCACCTGTAGATCCACATGTCAAACCGCAGGTGTCCGGTACTCAACAAGGAGGACAAGAAAGCTGTGAGACCCCCAACGATCTCCAATCCCTGTAGCCTCCAATGCCACTTTTTTTTAATTGAAGGGAACAATAATAAATTGGGTTCCTATTAGAAAACTTACTGAACCCCCCATCGTATCTCAAAATACCCCGGAGGGTGATGATCGAGTAGAGGAGGAGGGGCTAGATAAGTGTGTTGATTTCGAACTTTTAAAATGCAATACAGAAATGTAAACTGCAGAAATCAACTTAGAAACAGACAGTTCACATGTGACAGGTCAACAATCATAATTAGGTCACTCGAACAGGAAAAACTAAGGTGCCTGGGATAAAAAATAAACAGGTCTCTCTTAACTGATGGACAACTGAGATTGGGTCGCTCAAGTAGGCCAAACAGATGTGACTGGGTAGCTCTTGATTGAAAAACAAGAGTGAAGTTTCCATCAAAGACAAGTCACATTTTATGAGGGTAAAGTCACAACCTGGGTCACAGGTTCCAACCCCAAAGGCATGACTAGGTCACGGGTTTCGGCTTGAAAGGCGTGACACATGCCAGAACTTGGAAATTTTTTAAAAAGCAAGTTGACAGATGCCGATAGCGGTAGGCATTGGTATCGTACATACTTAGATCATCTGTGTGATGTTCTGATCATTGATGGCTGACACTCAAAAGAAAACACCTGCAAAACAAGAGGGTTGAAAAAGATTGACCTACTATGGTCACCAAAACTGTAGCATGGTTTTCACCCTTGATACATACAAAATAACCTCCCTTCTGTCAATGGGACATAAGGGTAGAGTTTGTGATGAAAAACTACAACAAACAAAATATTAGTAAACAAAAAACAAGTGAACAACTACAACTAAACTAAACAAACAAAAAATATGACAAGTATACCTTCTCTTTTTCTTGAAAATGGGCCACCATGCCCCAAACTTGGAAATGGAACACCTCTCCACAGGCTAGTTAGTACAGAGGATGCCTCAACATACCGGATGGGAGATGGTGGGGCTATGGAATGACTAGAAAAAGGAGGTGAGTAATTTGAGAATAGTGGTTTCTCATTGTGCTCATGAAAATAGAATAATGGGAGAAGGAATCAGTGAATCTTGTGATGGAGACGTCCACACTATTTTATATTTTTTTTTCCTTTTTCTCTCTTTTAGGGTTTTGGAGCCCAATTTAGGGTTTTAAGATCTATTTAGGATTTTAATCCCTTTTGTGGGGTTTTAAGCCCTTTTTTTGTTTTTAACCCTTTTGTGAGATTTTTATCCCTTTTGGGGGGTTTTAACCCTTTTTGTGGGGTTTTTTAGGCCCCTTTTTATATTTTTTGAGCTTTTTGAGAGAGAATAAGGTTAAACCATAGTTGTGGAGGCCAAAAATTAAGGAAAAATGGTAGGAAAAAGAAGTATGTATGTGGTTTAGGCCATGTAGAGCTAGTTGAGCAATTTTTTGCGTTAACATATCCCCTCTCTCCTTTATTTTTTATCCTTATGATTGAAGGATTGGGATGCCTCATTCAAGAGGATGTGCATAACAAAATGCGTTGAGGTATTTGTATCCATGACATTGCCCCCATTTCCTACCAAAATTTTTTGGATGACAACCTTATTTTTTGTCACCCCTCCGTTCAATAATCCCATGCCTTCAATCGAATCCTGATTACCTTCTCAGATGCCTCGGGCAGCACTATCAATCTAGAAAAGTCCTAGATATTTTTCTTCAACACTGATGCCAATACCTAGCGCAATGTAGCACATATTCTTTGTTTTTCATCCTCATCTCTCCCTTCCAAATACATATGGGCGTCTCTAACCAAATCTATTGTCAATCACTCTTCATGGAGGGACCTTTTGGACAAATTGGAGAACAAAATCTCTTCCTATACTTTTCACACTATTTACCTACCCAATCATCTAATGCTCTAAAATTTGTTCTTCATTCTATGCCTATTTGTCTCTTCTCTGTCCTCGTAGCTCAAAAATGAGTCCTCAAATGCATTCAAAAAAATTAGTGTGATTTCCTTTAGGGAGGAGAAAATAATCATCACAAATGGGCCCTCATAAAATGGAAGACAACCTGTGAACCAAAGCATGAGGGATACATAGGAATCAGGGACCCAGAGACCAACAATGAGGTAATGTTAGTGAAAATATGGTGGACCTGGATTGCACAGAATTCCTCTCAATGGGACAAGCATTGGAACATTAAATATTATTTATGGTGGCCTACCTCATAGCTCATCAGGTTTGATCGAGACCCCCCTTGCTCCTTAATTTAGGGACAATGCAAACTGTCAGAGAGCCCTTGTGCAGCAACACAACTTTTGGGAAATTAGATAGGGAGACAAGGCCTTTTTTGGAAAGATTGCTAGCAACAACTGCCAATTTTTTATAGCATAAATGATGCTCCAAACATCAATAGTTTCATGCAGGACACAAGTCACCTCAAAATAAAGGACTTCTGATAGTAAGTGGAAAACTATCCCTTCAGAAATTGGAAAAGTCCAATTGCTTGGGGATACACAGGCCAAGTGGATGACCTATGGGATGAATTGTAGAAAATAAATATTTGAATCGGGAAAGGACCAGATATCATTCATTGGGGTCATGGGACAAAATAAATATTCACAACTAAAGAGGCCTATTTTCTCAGGACCCCCTAGCAAGGGGCTGGATGTGCACCTTTTTTGGGATAACTTTGGAGGTCTAATATTTCAACAAAGGTGTCAATTTTCATATGGCTTCTATACCACCATAGCATTCAAATGTGGGAAAATTTTTCCAAACAAGCGCTACAGGGGCCCTCCATCTGTGTCATGTTTGGAAACCATGCAAAAACCATAGACCATATTTTGGACTCGTTCAACATTATGGAAAATATTTGGGACATGGTGGCAGCCAAATGTAGAAGGAATTCTCTAGTGTGGGGAAATGTGGTTCTTACCATTCAATAGTGGGAGGAGATTCCTTTCATCAATGATATAGTCAATATACTATGGACCCTCAATCTAGGTTTCTTAGTTTGGACTATCTCATTGCAAATAAACTGTTGCATCTTCGAGGGTACCTAGAGGACAAAGGACGACATTTGGGACATCCTGGTGGTGAGACTAAAATAATATCTATTTTCAAGGGCTTGGGTCACGTAAAAAATATCATCCTCTCCTTCTGAACTCCTCATCCTCCAAAACTAGGGTATTACCACCCACTCAGCAGCTCTTACCCTTGCCCCTAAAAGATCACTCTCCTGCAGTTCGAACAGATGGAGCACCCCTCCTAAAGAATTTGTCAAAAGTAAATTTGATGGAACCTCTAAAGGAGATCCAGGAGAGGCTAGGTTTGGAGATGCATTTAGAGAATCCTCTGGAACCATTCTAAGAATCTACTTTTTCTCTTTGGGTTATGAAAGAAACAATGTTGCATAGTTAGAAGGGCTCTCAAAAGGAATTGACATAGCCCTTATGAAAAGCTTCTTCCCGCTAATTGTTGAAGGTGATTCCAAGTCATCATTGTAATGGCCTCTCGAATTCATAATTATTCTCAGGTATTCAAAATTTCCCCAAACTGGATGTTGGAATCAGGATTGAACCATTTTGTCAGTATACTTTCCCAAGCATGAGCCATTTTGTTTCAGCATGTTCGAAGGAAATCTAACACTCTCATTGACTAATTGGCCAATGTTGGTGTCACCAATGACTCACTCCTCTTGGTTAGAAACCTCACCAACACCACCTCTGTTGACTTGAGATGCAAGTTTTAGGAAATTTTCAACAGAGACCTCTCCACACTCAGATGCGAGTGATGACGCCAGCGTATGGCATGGGAAGGTGGCTGAAGGAAGTAGAAATGGTCGTGACGTTGAGTTAATAAGTGTTGTAAAGGAAAGTATCCTATGGCTAGGGTTTAAGAGGCCATCAATGTACTGGGGTTGAAAGAGAGATGCACAATGTTCAGCAAGCATATAACAGCAAGTTTCAGAGATAAGAAAGCTCCACACCTGATTAACTGAAGGCTGGTCCAAGCTTTCTCTTCAATCCTCCTCTTGCTCCTCTCGCTCCAAGAGACCTACAAAACAATTTATACCTTCCTCAAACCATTATGACCACATATAATACAATGATAATCAAATAAACATAAACAAATGATCTGAATAACATCATCATATGATTAGAAACAGAGATTCAATCACACATTGAACAATGATTTGGGAAGAAGAAGGACATCACATCTTTATTAATCTTGAAAACAAGTACAAGTATACCTTCTCTTCAATTTTGGCACCTCAAGAAACCTTGATCTGGTTCTGCTGCTTCTCTTCTCCAAATAACTCACCCTCCAATTTCTACAACACTAAGGGAATACCTCGAGGGCAAAGGTGTAGGCAAAGAGAGTCCCGATTCCTCCAGCATAACAATGCATAAAATCCAAGTCCCCTCTCATGGACCTCCCTACCTCTATTTATATGGGGAAATAAGGTAGTTTTGAAGGTTGGAGAAGTTACAACAGTTAAGGAAATTAAGTTAAATAACTTAACTAATCTCCAATTAACTCATGTTTTAATAATTAAATGCTAAGAGGCACATTCGTGGGTTTTCCTTAAGGAAAATCGCGAATGGACAAAAAACACATTTTTAGGGTATTTATGGGAATTTTGAGACTTTGATGTATTCTGGAAAGTTTTAGCTAACTGAAATACATTTCCAACGGCATAGAAATAAGGTCAAAAGGAGTTATAGAAGTCAATATATGGGTCCTCCAATATAGGTGTTTTTTCAGTGACTTTCATGAAGTGCCGACATGCGACGAAATCATGGGAAAGTGGTCATAGGAAGAGATGAAGGCAGAAATGTATTCCATAATAAGACAAGCTATAGTATTCTAGGAAAAAATCAGTCCATAAGTGTCCTTTTGCACGCCGACATAAGGAAAGTCGGCACTCGGACAGAGAGATGCCATTCTGGTGTATAACAGATGCCCCCTAATGTGTGAGGTTAGAGGGGAAGACGATAGCTGAAATACATTATAAAGGAAAAATATGAGTATGGAGAGAGTATAGAAACCAAGATCGAAAGGCTAGAGTGAAGGTACCTGAAAGAGAGATAAATGTCAGAAAACTGATCTCTGGAACATACATGCCCATATACAAAACATTTCCATAAAGATACAGGCGGATCCAACATATGTATAACTGATGAAACTATAATGGTCGCTCAATATACAAAAAGGAACCATATCAAATCTAAAGGATCCATGGCCACAAATGAACAAGGTGGATCCATGCTCAACAATCGATCATAGCCACAAAAATACAAGGTGGATCTATGTCTCAGCAAAATGTCATATAAAGCATAACATGGTCTTGTGCAACTTGGGCAATAGCAAAAAGGAGGATGCTATTGTCGGCCCCAAGGTCTTCAATCCAAACCACCCAAAAAAGGTACGAATCCTAACCATGTGAAATAAAGGAGCTGAAGTCGAACATGGAGGAAGCCGTTTGATTACCGGTCAATAATGAAAACCATTAACAAACGCGAGGGAAACCACCATTAATGAAAATGGTCCCCAATGTACCTAGTACATTCTAACAAGTGTGATTACAAGGACTTGAAGTCGAACACTTGAAGAATCCATCGAGTAGGAGACAATAAGGGTATCCCCACTACCCAATAGCGAGGGAAATTGCCATTGAGGACAACAATTCCCAAGGTACTGTCATAAAACTCTAAATCTCGTCCCCAGAGCAAGATGTGTTGCAGTCGATAGGAAGAGATCCGTTGGAAGGAAGGCATTAAGGCATCCTTCATCATCCAACACAAGGTAACTCCAAGACTAATTGGATCTGGAATGGGTACTGAAATTTCACAAAAAGGACTGCTGAAGACACGATGTAATGAAATGATACCAGGGAATGGCCGACACAAAAGGTCAAGGCAACTGCAGAATGACCGACAAAGGTTTAATCCTTGAACAGTGAGCACGACACAAAAGTGACTTAGGCAGCTTTTGACACAAAAGGACCAACGAAAAAAATCTGCAATGTAGGAGACATTGACAGATTCCCCATATAATTGGAAAAAAGACCAACTGGAGGAGTAAGAAACTCTGAACTGGGATAAGGTCAAAAGACTAGGACCCAACTGTTGATAGACTCAAAACTGGTGCTTTGTTCAAGGAAACAAGACTTGCTACCATGATGTAAAAAGACAGGGAAATAAACCTTCCCCTTCCCTTCTTTCTTGTAAAGGTTTAACAAGTCCAAGAAAGCAAACTCGGGACCATCTTCATTTTTTTACAAGCTCGAAGAAAAGAAAGAAGAATGCTTGATAAGGCACTGATTCGTGGATTTTATGAGCCTGAACTAGTACATGCTCGACGGTGTTTTCATAGTTTAGAGAGTCTGAAAACTCCAAAGAAGACTCCAGGGGGGTCCTTTTTCATACAATTTAGTCTCCTGAGGCCGAAAAAGTATAAAACAAACAACAGAAGAACTCTCTTAACTTTCGAAGAAGAAAAGGCGCACCTTTTTCGTAATTAGTCAAGAAGGTCCGGAAAAGGTTAAATTACCACCTACCCAACGCTCCTTCAAAAGCATCATATACAGCCTGAGTTTTACGAGTGTGAAGGAAGGCAAGATCACTCGGAAAGATCCATTTGATTACGAGAAATGGAGCTTACAACAATAAACTCGATGCTTTGTTCTTTAGGGTTTAACGAGCATGACAAAGACATAAAGTACACTCAGAATCTTTTTCATGTTTTGGTCCAGAGCACGAAAAAGAGAAAACTAAGCTCATACCGGGGGTTCCTTTTTCGTAAGTTTAGTCCCTCAGGTCCAAAAAAGCGATAAACCTATGCCTGAGAATACTCTTCTCAATTCAGTAGAAAAGAGAGTGATCCTTTCTCGTACTATTCCACATGGTCCGAGAAAGAGATAACCTACCACCAATGTGGATGCCCATTCACATATTCTTAACGAGCTTGAACGGACAAGTTTACTCGGCAGTCAAGTCTATTTTAAGGAGTCAAAATTGGGCCTAAAGAAACTCATAATCTTTCCCATGAAGTTTTAACGAGTCCGAAAAAGTCAACTCACGGCCTCCTTACTGTTTTTAACGAGCTCGAAGGAGATAAGAAAGAATGCTCTAAATGCGAGGAGACGAGTGTCATAGACAGGCGAAACTAGTTCCAAGCACAAGGAACAAACCTATGCATAATGCAAGGAAAGTGAGCAAGATAAGGACACTCGGGGAATTTCTCCTCAAGGTAAAGGGTGTCAAGTTGCAAAGGAAAAATGATACAAGGCTAGGTGGCAATGAGAACAGAGATGAGGGCTTATACAATGAGCTAAAAGTGTGGAAGCCGGCATCAGGCTCATAAGCGCGAGCAGGGCACATGCAAATGCAATTACAGCTTGAACAACAAGGTGAGACCAATAAACAGTTGTGAATCCAACTAAGAATCCTGTCTCCAAGAAACAACAACATCAGAATCATATTCAAAATAAAATATCCGATGCGGGTCACTTTGGCAGAAACACTTGTGACTTTGCTATCTTCTACAAAAGGAAAAGTCAAGGCAGAATCAACCGAAGAAGATTCTATAGGACCAAGGCTCGAGGGTTTATAATCAATAAGATCAACCTCAGAAGAGAAGCGAAAATCAACAAGGGAGATAGAGTCTGTAGGAACAAACTCAATATCACAGGAGCTGAGAAATTCATAAGAAAAAATCAAACTCATCAGGATCACTGACTTGCTTTTCAAATGAAGAATCAAAAGACTCAACAAAAACCAACATAAGAAAAAGGGAAGGCTTACTAATCAAATCAGGGTTAGAATTAATCACAACTGAAAAAGAAGGTCAGACTATATCAAAGACTCTAGGAAGACTTCATCCGGAAGGAGGAAATCATCCGAGATAGGATACATATCCGAACTTTCAAATGGATGGACAGAGTGGAGAGAAGGCTCTACAATCTGTATAGGATGACTCACCCGATCAACTGCTGGGACCAAGTCCTGAGAAGGTAAGCATGAAAATAGAGGCTGCCTCTCAGTAGCAATTGAACACAAATGACAAGAAGCCACATAGTTCACCTGTGGCGGGGTAGTGTCTACAGAAACACTGGGAATCAATAAAGGAAAGACTTGGTCTCTAGTCAGGTCAGGAGAAGGATCAAGAAAATCCAACTGATCGATAGTGACAATTTCTTCACCATGATTAAAGTACATCACATGGAAGAATGTTGACACCACAGCTTGCATGGCATAGACATAATCACGTCCAAGGAGCATATTAAAGTCCAAGGGGTCTTCTATTACCATGAAGTCAACTAAGACAGTCTTCCCACCCAAAGTAACAGGAGTTTGAGCAAGAATTCCCAAGGCTACATAAGTTCTTCTATCAAATGCCAGTAATTGACTAGCAGTCGACACAAGGCTGGGAGATCCCATACCTCGCCAAGAACAAGCAGAAAAAATACTAACTGAGGCTCCTTCATCAACAATGCAATGAGCAATTGTATAGGGTTCAACTTTGACCTTTATCTGGAAAGGTGCATGGGAAGGAAGGCGCGGCTCAACTAGGCTATCCCAATCAAAGGAAGCAGTCCAAGGGCTTGGTGGGGGTTGATCTGAAACAAGTTCAGTGCCCCCCTGTTCAGTAAGATATGAACTGGCAGTGAAAAGAATGTGACTAGTAGACACATCACTCTCTAAAGGAAGAGTGGGATTGATCGATACTGGAATCGATTCAACCGATTGGTGAAAGTCACCTTCCGAAGAGAGAGTGGGATTGACCAAAGATGACATTGGTGCAATCACATTAGGATTACTCTCCGAAAGGAGAGTGGGATTGACCAAAGATGACATTGGTTCAATCACATGAGGAACACTCTCCGAAAGAAGAGTGGGATCGACCAAATATGAGATTTGTTCGACCACTTGATCAAACAAAGGTTGAGTAGGATGTTGAGAAACTATAGGGTGTTCAGAAGAAAATCCATGAGTCTTGGACCACACTCTTCACACCTCTGGGATAGCAGGGAACAGATGAGTAAGATGATCTCCCTTGCATAGCACACAAGGGAACTTAAGATGATGCTTCAAACGACCATTTTTCTCAACGGAATTAGCATGACTAGCAGTGGCTGATGGTTTTCTCTTAGCATGGCCTGCAGAGGCTAAGAGTTTTCCCCCAGTGTGAAGAACAGAGGATGGGTGACTGGGTCCAACCTCATTAAGAGAAGCTGGCTGTTGAGAGACTCCAGAATGTTCAAAAACGGGATGACCATGAATCCAAACTTTTCGCACCTCCTCAATAGAAGGGAATTTATAAGTAAGGTGGTCTCCCTCACAAAGCTTACAAGGAAACTTGAGCTTGTGTTTTGAACGGGTAGAATTGTCAATAGTGTCAACATGACTCGTAGTGGTTGACGGGTTGTCCTCAGCTTGAAACACAGAGGCTGAAAGATTTCCCCCAACGTGACTTGCAAAGGCCGAGAGACTAGGTCTGACATGACTAGCAGAGGTAGGACGGGCACCATCAACGTGAACAACAGAGGTTGAATGGTGAGGATCAACATGCTTTGCAGCAGTTGAGTGTGTGCCCCCAGCGTGAACAACAGAGGCTGGGTGAGGAGGTTCAACTTGAAAACCAGAGGTTGAAAGAGTGCACTCAGCTTGAACACCAGAGGCTAAGTGACTGGATCCAACTTGAACAACAGAGGTTGGATGGGGAGGTTCAACTTGAAAACTAGAGGTTGAATGAGTGCACTCAGCTTGAACACCAGAGGCTAAGTGACTGGATCCAACTTGAACACCAGAGGTTGGATGGGAGGGTTCAACTTGAAAACCAGAGGTTGAACAGATGCACTCAGCGTGAACACCAGAGGCTAAGTGACTAGATCCAACTTGAACAACAGAGGTTGGATGGGAGGGTTCAACTTGAAAACCAGAGGTTGAACGGATGCACTCAGCGTGAACACCAGAGGCTGAATGACTAGGTCCAACTTGAACAATAGAGGTTGGACGGGGAGGTTCAACTTGAAAACCAGAGGTTGAATGGGTGCACTCAACGTGAACACCAGAGATTGAGTGACTAGATCCAACATGACCTGCAGAGGTTGGATGGGTGCCCCCAGCCTAAACAAACGAGGCTGGGTGGTGAGGTTCAACTTTACTTGAAGAGGTTGAACGAATTCCCCCTTGCTTATGTGCTTTCTTCCTATTCCTCCTTCTTTTACTCCTTTTAGACTGCCAGTTACTAGTATCAGTACTTTCACCGCATGAGGTAGAAGGAGTAGGAGAACTAACTACAGGTGAAGGGGAGACAGTGTTTTGATGCCCTTGATATAAGGTGCTTACTTGAGAAGCATCAGGAGCATTCAGGATAGTTGGAGTGGAAAACAACCACACCGGTAGCCCTATGGTGAATCCCGGAAGATTCAAGGTGGCCATCAAGGGAACACCAACATTCCCTATGAGAGGAATAGGACAAGGAGCTCCCATCGAGGGGATCTCTTGGTTGGTGTTCGAAGGGGTGCTAGCCATAGTTTCAAAACAAGAGACAAAGTCTGAGGTTGATGATCAACCAAAATTACAAAGCAGACACCTAAAGGCCCACTAAGTACAGACAAACCACATAGCACTCACTAAAAATATCCTAGAGTCTCAATGCAATCTACACAGGCTATAAAGATATACCTTCTAGAAGAAGGCTGATGAACAGTTACTTGGCATCCTTGAGGTGGTTCACAGGCACAAGAGGAGGAATCACCCACCACCCTCCTGCACTTTCCACAAGGGTTACCTTCCAAGTCTGTCCGAGGTGTACCAGAAATAACCTTCCGGTTTACCTGTGTATGAGCCCTAAAAGACAAGAGACTAAAGGCTACCTTGATAATACCTACTGTTTGGGGGGACAGTCGCAAGCCAAACTCGTACACATGGGCAGGGTAGCTGAGCCCGAAATTCTGCCTAGACAGAATCCCCAGATGCGCAAAAGTCCTGGGTTATGTTTTGACAAGGATTCGGGGGGTTATCCCCTCTGTCCAAGCCTCCACGCGGCCTCGTGCTTAACTCCCGTTTGAGAGGAGCTTCCCAGATACAGTGGTAGAACCAAGGATTTACCTAGTGATAGGCCAACTACGTCTGAATTTTAACACTTGTGGGGAGTTTACACTTCCTAACCCACAAGTCTAGCCTAAGCTAGTAGGTGTATGACCCTATAAAATAAAACTTACTAGTAATTTTTAAAATTATATCGTTTATTTTATGGGTTGTTTCTTACTCAGAGGGTAAATGGCATGAAACTGATGCGGTGAAAAATGAAAACAAAATGACTAAGCAAAGAGAAATGAGATGCAAAGAAGCAAATAGCTATTCTCTTTATATTTTCAAATAACTTGAAAGCCAAAAAAGATCAAATCTTTTTATATTTTTTAAATTTTTCAAAAACAATGCTATGCTATGCAATCTGGACTAACAGCCTAATCTACATGCATATAAAGCAAAGATGTTTTTGTATTTTTATTTTATAAAAGCAAAAGAAAAAACAGCCTATCAACTAAAGCAAGAAAATACAGAAAGCAAAGGAGATAGACAAGTACTTTGCACCCCAAAACAAACCCTAGGTTTCCCTAAAGTTGAATATAAACCTCTTTTCCAAGGAAGGCTCACAAAGACAAACAAGCCGACAACTCTGGAATGAAAAGACTGAGTACAAAGACTGACATAAAAAAAGGTCAACAAGTCCTAAGCATCAATCTAAACCTACAAACAAAGGCTGCTCAGTACCTTGTCCAACAAGGTCAAACCAAAGCAAGAGGTAGGGGGAAAGCAACAAAACAAGTTCTTTTTAATTTTCTTTTATAAGGGCAAAAGAAAAACTACCTACAAAGAAAAAGCATGCAGATAATAAGAACAAAGCAAAAGGATCTCTGCTACACAACCATCCAACAAACTTTAGACCGAACTAAAGTTAGCATAAACTCTACTTGGAAGGAAGGCTTGCATAAGAGGCAAGTCAACAAGTTTGGCAAGGTGAAGTTGACCAACAAAAGGAGAAGGAACCAACACCAACAAACTTCTGAAATGAAACAAAGGTCACTAACAGAGGCTGATTAGAAACATAAGACAAAAATACCAAACCAAGCAAAGGAGATGGGAGAAAGAGAAAAGAACAAAACCTAAAGCTATAAAAGGCTTACCACATAGATAGAAAACAACCAAAAGGGTGACACTAACTCCCTAGAGTCATGCACCTACAAAGGACCCTAAAAGACCTACCCAACAGCCTAGAAACAGAAGAAAAATCCCAAAAAGAGGAAAAAAATTGTTTACAGGAGCATTCGCGACTGTCTATAAGGGCAACCAGTGAATCATGCGCGACTGTCTAGTGCAGCAACCCGCGCATATAAGACTGTATGCGCGACTGTTTAGAACAACAACCCGCGCATAGGTAGAAAAATCCAAAAAAGTGGTCAGAAACCACCCAAACAAGGCAGGGGAAGTGTGTAATCAAACTGGAAGGGTGTTCCTACGTGGCAAGAGGGACCTAAAACAATGCAAAAGCTGAAAGAAACCAAGAGAAAAACCCCAAATAGACAAGGCTATCCCCAGCAGAGTCGCCAGTTCTGTTGTAAAGGAAAGTATCCTATGGCTAGGGTTTAAGAGGCCATCAATGTACTATGGTTGAAATAGATATGCACAATGTTCAGCAAGCATATAACAACAAGTTTCAGAGATAAGAAATCTCCACACCTGATTAACTGAAGGCTGGTCCAAGCTTTCTCTTCAATCCTCCTCTTGCTCCTCTCGCTCCAAGAGACCTACAAAACAAGTTATACCTTCCTCAAACCATTATGACCACATATAAGACAATGATAATCAAATAAACATAAACAAATGATCTGAATAACATCATCATATGATCAGAAACAGAGATTCAATCACACATTGAACAATGATTTGGGAAGAAGAAGGACATCACATCTTTATTAATCTTGAAAACAAGTACAAGTATACCTTCTCTTCAAGTTTGGCACCTCATGAAACCTTGATCCAGTTCTGCTGCTTCTCTTCTCCAAAGAACTCAGCCTCCAATCTCTGCAACACTAAGGGAAGACCTCCAGGGCAAAGGTGTAGGCAAAGAGAGTCCCGATTCCTCCAGCATAACAATGCATAAAATCCAAGTCCCCTCTCATGGACCTCCCTACCTCTATTTATATGGGGAAATAAGGTAGTTTTGAAGGTTGGATAAGTTACAGCAGTTAAGGAAATTAAGTTAAATAACTTAACTAATCTCCAATTAACTCATGTTTTAATAATTAAATGCTAAGAGGCACATTCGTGGGTTTGCCTTAAGGAAAATCGAGAATGGACAAAAAACGCATTTTTAGGGTATTTCTGGGCATTTTCAGACTTTGATGTCTTCTGGAAAGTTTTAGATAACTAAAATACCTTTCCAACGGTGTAGACATGAGGTCAAACGGAGTTACAAAACTCAAGATATGGGTCCTCCAATATAGGTGTTTTTTCAGTGACTTTCATGAAGTGCCGACATGCGACGAAATCATGGGAAAGTGGTCATAGGAAGAGATGAAGGCAGAAATGTATTCCATAATAAGCCAAGCTATAGTATTCTAGGCAAACCTCAATCCATAAGTGTCCTTTTTCACTCCGACATAAGGAAAGTCGGCACTCGGACGAAGAGATGCCATTCTGGTGTATAACAATAAGATGCATAGAGAGATGGGATACCACCCTGGTGCATTAAACATGATCCCTCCCCTCAATCACCTCACTCATGCTACCTAGTACTGCTCTCCCTCACATTGAATGCGAATTAAATCTCTTCCTACATCGAATTAGGAGGATATCTCAATGGTTCACCCATTCATATATTGACCTAGTTTTTATTTGGAGGCCCATGCAATTCTGGTCTGTCGGAGGATGATTCAGGTATTTCTCTCAGATGATTGACTCATCACTTTGTCTCTACTCTCAAACACTGGGATCAGGAGAGATCACACCATGATCAATTTGGACCTTGGAATCTCATTTGGAAAAATTAATATGCCTCATCTCTGAGGTCTTATGTGATAAGAAAGAAGTGAATGCTCTACTCACAAGTCTTGCTAGATCATCTAGATGGGAGAGGAATGCCATGGAATGGGAGTCTCCACCTCAATCTATCATCTCATCGAAAAATGAGAGAGAAGTGTCATTGCAGACCATTTGGCATCTAGAAGGAGAGGTGGGAGGCTCAACCATTACTAGTTAGTCAAAAACATGCTAGGTGTAGTCATGGAAGATGTTGGAGGGAACTGGGATACCATTAGGGATAGCACATGGAACATGCATGCAAAATATCCCTCATTGAAGATATGATGGGCTGCTTGGAGTCATGATGTGAATGGAAGGAATATGCACCACACCCCCAAGTGGGAATCAATGTAATGATCTCTGGAGGTGAGAGCGAAGCAACAGGGGAAATCCTAGGGAAATCAGGTCCAAAAGCAAGTGAGGTGAAGAAATAATATCTAACTGCTTCTCTTTCTCCTACTCCTTTTCCCACTCCATCCACCTTCATCGCCATGAAGAACAAGTGTGAAGACATTCTAGAGTGACGATCCGAAGTTGGAAAACGGTGCCTCTTCCTATCAAGCAACCCACCCAGGACTCATCAAGGGATGAAGACTATCTCTTCCCCATTATGAAGGAACTAGAACCATTTAACAATGTAGGTGCAAAATCATGAGAAGAAGGCCACACAGTTCTTGTGTTATTTCCAATATTTTTTTTACAGTTTGCTTCTTAATTTTCTCTTCTTCAGATAGATATATAGTGATATGTAGAGTAGATATATACTCTTTAGTATAACCCGGTTTCTCTACTGCTCATGGCAGGTTTTTTGCTTTGATAGTAATAGACATTATGATAGTTTTGCATCTATGGGGTGGTGGCTTCAATATCTTAGGCCAGCACAGCCAGGGACTCTTAATGTATTTATGAACTTTTCAAATGAATAGATAACTCCCGTAGATTACGAAAAAGAGAATCGACTCCGATTCCTACATTTTCCCACTTATTTAATTAAAGATAAACTTCGATTACCTAATTTACATCTAGTTACACTAGTGGTACACTAGTTTCACTAGTGTAACTAAAACAAATACTCAGACTAATAAAGAGTCACTTAAATTAACTAAATTAATGTCAAAATTAACTTCCAGTGACAAAAAAGGGCACTAATATGACTTCAGCTAGTCAAAAGGGTGCATAACTACTGTGTGAAGTGGAAGTGGGGCCCACTACAAACTAAATGATGAATATTCTCTCCTAGGGGGGCATAGATACTACACTCATCTACATGAAAGACATTAATTGTGGGTTTTAGGACCCCCATAGTCCAAAATTAAAAAAATAGGCAAGCACAAGTATTGTTAGGGGGAGATACAACTCCTAAACCCAAATCATTCCCATATTAAATTCCATAATTGTAATGATCCAAACCAGGTTCAATTGATCATTAACTCCTTTGTACAAGAAAGTTTCAAAACCAGCTAATAGGAAAGGAATTTCTAGTTGAACGAGTGAGAAGAAGGGAAATTCAAAAGGATAAAAAAAAGGGAAAGGATCATGAATTTTTAGGTTCCTACGCACAATGTATTAGGTCCTTTTAGGTTTCAAACATCATCCAGAATGAAGTATAAATCCAGGCTCAAGGGAGTCCTAACATATGCAAAATAAAACCTTCACAGTTCACTCTCCAACAACGAGTGGTGAATGGATTGGAATTAAAGAGACTTTCAGAACTTTGATATGATGATTTTAATCAGTAATAAAGGATTTTTCAGGCTTGTATCAGAATTGGTAAGCTCTGGGGCTCGCACTGGTAAAACTAGTTTTGTGGACAACTCATAGGAATTGACTTTTGGACTTTCCAAACAATAGGATATGGTTCCTAATTCTTGGTTTAAATCCCAGAACCCTTATATAACTGTGTTAAAATTCTATAAAAACAAGAGTGAAGTAAATTGATGACAGGGAGGCTGATTTATGCTTGAAACAATAAAACTAGTCAAAATTGCATGTAAATCTAGACAAGGTTGAATTAAATCATAAGAAGGACAATAAAAAAAATTCAAAATTCCATTAAATCTTCAAAAAAGATTCATTACATCATAAAAAATAGTATTAAGGTGAAATATATCTCATAAATATCTTAGGAAACAGTCTTTAACATCAATACATCAATATAGTGAAATTTGAGACATTGTTCCCTAGAGTATTGGAGGATATCAATATATGGCTTCTTCAATCATCTAGGAAAATCATGGATCTCATCAATAACTTGTAAATTAACTCAATGATGAAGATTGAACATATTCATTTTCACAGCGGAAGTAGGGGCACATTTCCCATGTCTTGAGTAGCACAATACTCTTAATTTGATTCTCAAAATGTCAAGATATGTGAAAGTGATGTGATAGCCTTCTTTTATAGAAAATATTTCTTCTTTTCCAAGATACCTTGACCAATTTCTCCCTCATGAGTTATATTAGAAATCTTTTTCTTTAGGAGTTTTTCTTGTTTTGGTTTCTGTTTTTACTTACTTTGTCATGCTTTATTGCTTTATCCTTCTTTTCTTTTTTTTTCTTATCTTTGCTATATCCTAATTTTCTTCGTTATCCTGTTTTTTCGCTTTATCCTAATTTTCTACTTTATTATGCTTTTCCTAAGCTTTCATTCTTTTCTTCTTTATGGCAACTTTTCTCTTCATCAAACCTTATCCTCTAATGTTCCCTCATGTCCCATTATCTACTTTAATTTATTAATATATAAATTTCTTTATGAAAAATAAACTTATCTAAAGTGCATTTCAAACATTAGGAAATAAAAATGACTTATATTAATTAATTAATGACGTGTTTCAAAAATTAATCCCAAGCATGCGATTTTTTCTCCTTAACCCAAATGGATGGAATGAGTTAATAAGATCATCCATATGTCACCAAACTTGGGACATGACAAGAACCCTCCAACAATGTTATTGTGATGTTATGTCATTAATAATAATAATAATAATAATAATAATTAAATATAAATAATAATACTAATTATTGAAATTAAAATTAAATCCATCTTATCATATGTCCATGGTTCTGGTACCTAGATCCAACTCAACAAAGAAAAGTAAGAAAATAAACAAATGTCTAGGGCCTACCATCGAGGTATTTCATCTGACAATGAATCATCATGTGGCATAGCATCTAAAAGATCATATGCATCGACAATGCACTACATCAAGTTCCTCATATCATGAGGAACTATCCTCCACAACTTTATGAGCCTTGGGTGATCCATAATGTCACACATAGGTATAGGTAGAGCCCCACATTGTTCCAACAAACCTTCCAACCTATCTGTCGCTTCCATTCAATACCTATAATCTATCCTATGTCGAAGGTTATGTGTGCTCAAATGTGGCACCTTTGGCTCCTGGATCTCCTCATCATCATGAGAAAGAGGAGACGACACCTCCCGATCTAAGGTGTCAATATATGTAAAATATTTAGTACAAAACAATAATTAAACAATTTCATTAAAAAAAATTAATATAAAAAATTAATTAAATATATTTCATTTGCATTAAGCATGTGTTGGCTGAATTTTCTATATGAGGACAACTAAGGAGAATCATCCCACAAAAGTTTCTTATTGCAACTTACGGTGTGTTTAGATTAGTTAATTCTTGTAGTTTGTGGTCTTGCTACCATCTAAGTTTCACCCTCTTAAGGAGAGTCATATCACTTAAACTTAGAAAACATGTGTCCTAAAACTATTTAACAAGTTAAAAGCTAAACTAAAATCTAATTAAACTATTAATTTAAAACTATCTATTATCTACATATTATGTTAATCTATTATAAATGAAATTTCTATTTAACAACTACTAAATCAAAATTAACTATTTACGTCTAATATATGTTTTGACCTCTTAAGGATAGTCTTTGTTTTGGGTTTTAAAAGATTTTATCACAAACATTTAAATAGATGAAAGATAATTGACAATAATGCAAAATCTATTTAACAACTGCTAAATCAGACAATAGAAAAAATTAAACTAAAAATAAAATTTAATCTAAACGACTTAATCCTATATTGGCCAAGAGAAACTATCAATTATGTTAACAGTCCATTGATAGTATAAATAATAGAAAGTAAATAATATAGCTTTGAAAGAAAACTATCGAAGCTAATATTGTAAATAACTTTCAGTTCAATAATATTTTATGATAAAAGAATAATAAATAATAAATTATTTATTATTCTAAAACATAAATGTCAAAGACAATTAACATTTAACATCTAAGTATTTGAGAGTAATAAGGATTAACTAAATTGAATACTTGTAAAAATATAGGTTAATCAATTATCAAGTTAATACACACACACACACACACACACACACACACACACACACACACACACACACATATATATATATATATATGTATATNATTAATTAAAACTTAATAAAATGACAGATATAATATTTATATCAAACACAAAAATGTATTTTTGATATGAGTAATTACAACACAATTCACACAATTATATCAAAGCATAATTGTAAACGAATCAGGAGAAGAAAATTAATATGGAGAATTTATATGTGAATTCATAAAAATTGAACCAAAAATATGATATCCGTTTTGGAACAAGTGTTGGACAGAATCACCGGAGCAATTCCAATAAAATTATAACATGCTTATATTTTTTATTCCAATGCATAGTCTCCTCAATTATATTCGAATCCCCTTTTTAGGTGATTCTCATGGTTTATATAACAAAACTAATTAACTACCCTCAACATTCTATGCAACTAATCTCTAAAAGTAGGCATATTGTTTCTAACAGTTGTCAAGCAATTAAAATAAATGATTCACATCATCATTTTGTTTGATAAAAATTCCTCAAAGGAAAGTATCTGGCATCTAAATCATTGAAAACAGTAATTGTTTTAAGAGCTGCTAATATAATTCATAGTAACATCATACACAAATAAAGATTCATGCAATACACGAGAAACACTTGGAATCTAAATCTTCTAAAGGGTAAACTGTTCCATCATCTAGTAGAAAAATCCTCATGAAAGTAACAATATCAAAATTAATATACATCCAACAAAGACACCTTCCATCCAAATAATTGCAAAGGGTGACACTAGGTAATAAGATTCATTTGTGTCTAACAACAACCATTATCACAACACATCCGAATAGCCACCTATTATAACCAACTAACAATTCATTAATTTTATTTAAAATTGCACTAAAAATTAAAACAATTTGTAATCAAAATTTAAGCATTCCCATAGAATCTATGATTCTATGGGCATGCTAATCAACATCTATTATTACATGTTGAAATCAAAAACATTTTAAACTATAACAAGAAAAATTTCAAGTTGAAATTTGTAGTTTACCGGATCGTCTTTCTTTGGATAACCTTTCCTGCAATCCTACGATGTTAAAATTTTGTTTCTCGAACTGTTTAAGTAATCGTTAATGGGTTATAGACAAGGATCTCTTAACATATTTATATTTGTATCTATTTAGCTTTAGCTCCTGCCACCTGCTTACCCGAACCATCAATTCTCCTTTTAGCATTTTGATTTCTTCATCCTTAGATAATGCATTGGCATGCAATTATCCAACCACAGTGTTAGAATAGTAGTCCACCACTTAATACCTTAGTATAAATCATTTGTCAATTTTATTTGCATTTATGTAGTAATATGCTATGGTTTGGAGTTAGGGAAGTTAATCCAACATAATAACTAGATATGATGCTTTCACACCTACAGGAGCACACCAGCTCAGTCAAATTCCATAGGTGTGCCCTCATTTATGACAGGTGCACTCCCATTCCTTTTTTTGTGGAATTTTGGTTGACTAGAAGTGCTAGGGGTGTTTATAGCCCATTTTTGGACTGTTGGAGCATTTAATGCCCACCTTGAGCCTCTCAATCACCTATTTTTGCACACCCATGCATGCCTAGGAGTCGTCATTTCTCCATCAGACTTTATCCGCCTCCATACGACCTTTCATGACCATTTTGGGCTGATTTGGAGCTTGTTTGGGCCACCTAGGGGGGATTGAGGCCAATTTGGCCATTTTCACATGTATAATCAGATTTGGATTCCAAAGCCTCTAGAATTGAACTAGATGTAATATAAACCTATTCTTAACATATTCACATTTTAGACAATCAAACAATATCCAGTTTCTGTTCACACTGTGTATGTAAAATTGTTCCTCTTTCATGTTTTTTGTGTTGTTTTTTGCAAGTAATTAGATTTGTGAGAGTCTCTTGGGATCCTAGATCATGATTTAAATCAAAATTATCACATGGTATAAAATATGATTGTATTTGCAGATAAATATTGAGTGTTTGAGATGCATTTTTGAGATATTTTCCAGATAAGATTGAGTTTTTTTGCAGGAACCTTCAACAAAATATCACCAGTAGCACAAGAAGAGAAGGAGCATAACCACATATTTCTCACTCCCTTCAATTTATTCAAATGGAAGTTATAAATGGTCATCCAACTGATATATAAGGATCTTTGCAGAGTTACCATGGGTACATAAGTGAAGCCAAACTCTGTAGTGGAGAAGTCTAAGTATCTTAACAGACTTGATGAAGCCTTTGGATTGATATGCCTGAGTATTTCAAGAGAACTCTTATTTCATGTAGATAGTTTGAAAACCCAAAACAAGTTCTAGGTTAAACTAGAATCTCTTTTTAGGAAAACTGATGAATTGAGGGGACATCATCTTGAAAACGAGCTCATAATCCTGATCCTAGCGTATTTTGTAACCATCCAGGAGTTCTTCATGATGTTCAAGTATCTAGTACTTCAACTGAAGCAATATGTAATTGAGAAGAAGGACAATAAACTAATACTTCCCATCCTTTCATAGTTACGCCCAGAATTTTTAGTGTTTGTAAGCACCTTCCATTCTTGAAAACTGACACTTTGAAACTAGCAAATGCCAACACTAGCCAGCTTCATGGAGTCCTGTTGGGCAATAGGGAAATAGGGCAGACCCGGGTTTAAACCTTTTGTGTCGCACCAACAAAATACCCATAGTGTTGGCCCTTTCGGCAACAACCTGCGCACAGGTTGCAGTCTCACCCGAAACAGCTATGGGGTGCCGCAGAATCAGGTTTCTGCAAGCCGAGAGGGAGATTACTGTACCTTAGCCTTAATAATCTTATTAAAAAATACTATAAAAGCTTTACCATTCATTTACATACAACTTCGCGGATTAATAAACAGTCGTTACTTGCTCAACCCACTACAGGGAATTCACAGCGAAGCAAAATAATAACAGCGATCTAATTTATCAGATGTATACAGTATTAATGCATAAAAGATAGCAGAACAGAAACATCACAAGAAACCACAACACCAGATATAACGTGGTTCACCCCCAGTGTAGGGGCTATGTCCACAAACTGTGTTCTATTCAACTTGCTACAAAACCACAGTTTGATCTGTGCACTCAGCTGCAGATCCTTTCAGTCCTTAAAAAGCCACGCACACAGCAGCAGGCCCCTGCACACACAGCTGCAGGTCGTTCCTTAATGTTCCTTACACAAACCCTCTGCGCACTCAGCTGCAGAGGTCGTCCACGCACACAGCTGGGACTTAACCTTTTCTTACAAAAACAAATATTAGCTTCGCCTTAATCTTTCTTTCATCATAAAAACCTAACCTATCTTCTTTACACAAGCGCTTATTTATACTGCGCATTTTTACAAAACCATGGTCTTAAACCATGGGCACCCAAAAACCCTAAACCCTGCATTTAAACCACGGGTTTATTACAAAAAAGAGGGTTTTGACTTACCCTGACACCCCTAAGACTATTTTGACCCATAACTTCGCTTACAAATTTTATAATTAACTGCGGAGTTACCCAAACATGGAGTATGCGCCCCAATAGGCCCCTAAGACTCACTAGTGGCCCGTCCCGGGACACTCTTCGAGGACTCTGGTGGGCGAATCTTCTGCGTGAGGGCCTGGAAGCGACTGGTGAGATTATGCAGTATCTCATCAGCGGCTTTCTCCTTTTCCACCAGTTCCTGTAATACTGAAGAAGAGTCTGTGTTAGCCTTTTCCTGTGCAAAAGTGTCATAGGTCTTCAAAAGTTTGAGCTGGCTCTCCGCAGTATTGGTCAATTCTAATGCTTCATCAACCAGGGGCTGTAATGCATTTTCCAGCATCGTCACCTTCGTCCTGCAAGACTCGATTTCCTGTTGAAGTTCCTTGCTGCGCTTTACTTTAGCCATCTTTTGCATAGGTGGCAGCGTCTTGATTTCTATTCGGACTGCATCTAACTCATCCTGGTGCAACTTGATGGTTTCCTGAATCTTCCCTACATCTGGATGGTCCTGTAGGTTTTCCCATGCTTCTATGCTGTCTTCCATTAGTTTTGCGACACTAGCCACGTTGTCTGATATTTTTGTTGCTGAAGCCTTGATATCCTGCTGGCGATGTTCTTGGACCTCTGGTGGAGTCTCAGGAGGAATGCGCAGTTGAAGTTCTGCAATCTGTTGCTGATGTTCTATCTTCATCCTTTCAATATCACTGCGGGACCGCTGGGCATAGTCTCTCATCTTAGCAATCTTCTGCTTTGGTTCCTCTGTTTCCTGTATGTCGGAGTCAGAAAGACTCCGACATGCCTCGTCCAATGCTTGCATTAGCGTAGTTGTTGTCTGTTCAGCCTCTTTCTTCTGTTGTGCAATCTCTTCTAGGCGTGCGGCGAAGGTTTTGTTTTGCTTGATGGAGTCTTCCAGTTGGACTTGTGACACTTGAGTTTGGGTATGGATCTCCTTTGTAATCGCGAGCTGATGGAGGTGCAACTCTAACATAGGAATCTTTGTATAATCAAGCTCCGCAGTTATATTTGTCTGGGGTCGAGAATCGATGTCAGGCTGTATCAGAGTTGCACTTGATACCTGTCCCTGGGGATCCCTGAGTGGCCATTGCCTAATATCCTGCTGCGTGGGTGCCATAGTGCTGCTTGTCACAGTACTGGGCGCTGATTTTGCGGTTAGCTCTTTTAACTCCGATACCCTGTTTGCGATACCTGAGAGGCCGGCAAGATGTAGTTCCGCAAATTCGGACCATTTTTTAGTAAGCGCTGTCATGGACTGTTCGAGAGCATGCTCCAGTGCATCCAGCGTGACAGTGGCTTCTTCCTCGATATCTTTATCCTTCAATGCTTTTACCTTTTTGCGGGACTGTGGCTTGGTTACCTCAGCTACTTCTGGTGACTTGCGCTTTGTTGGTGGGGTAGGATCTGTTATGGTCTTGACTGACTCCTCATCCTGTTCATCCTGTTCATCCTGCTCATCCTGTTCATCCTCTCCACCCTGGCCATTGTCATTTATCTGCGAATCACTTAGGTCTTCACTATCTTCCAATGGGCTTTGCTGCTGCGCCTGACTAGTACCTGCGCCAATATTGGTAGCTGGGGGAACCGGAATAGAGGGTTTTTTCCCTGAATCTTTCAGCCATTCGGCCGACCATTGCTGAACGATCCGCCGGATATCTGATTCGGTGACTACATATGGTAATTTGAAGCATTGCCGTTGAGGATCTGCACGAGCTTGAATGAAAACATGATGCATGTCAGCACTAAAGTGCGCGACACCCTCGTATTGAGAGAACACTTCGTTGGTAAGTCGAGGTGTTCGCACAATCTCATAGTGGAGACTCATAGCATAGAAGACGAACACAGTGTTCATCATCTGTTGAGTTTCCTTATCTGAGGATATCCAAAGGGAGGCATACCTTGCTGCCCCTGGCGTGCCGAGGTTTATTTCGACAAACTGGGCTTCAGTGGGTTCTTTCCACCCAACTAATGCAATAAGGATTATAAGCCAGGAATAATGAAAAGGTCTACCTTTTTCTTGCGCATCGCGGGCATCCTCCAAAAACTCCTTCGCAAGATATCCAGCCCAATTATAAGTATACCCCTCAACGCAGTTCATAGCAATCCGGATAACCGGGGTAGGTACTTCAGTTGGCCTGCATTTCCATATGAGTTTGCAGGCTAAGAGTTCAGCTGCAAACCAAATGGGCTGCTCCTGAATCGCGGAAGTATGATACCCCCGTTTCCCTTTTGTCAGGCCAAACTTCTCCTTCATGGTTTGCGCGAGCTTTGTGTCATCATGTTTGGACGGAAACTCGGTTCCCGGATCTGGTCCTGCCATGGGTAAACCTATGATCTTATGGATGAGGGCGGCGTCAATAGGAATTTGCTGATCCCCTATCCATAAATAGCTGTCATGCACTAGGGCTAGTAACTGCTTGGCCACTACAGTCACATGTATGCCACGTCCAAAATGGGGAATGTTAAATAGCTTGAGTAGGCCAGCTTTGTCCAGGCCCGCAGCCCATGTTTGCACTTCCAGTAGTGTGACCTTATGATCAGGGTACTTGACGCGGTGCAAGTATTTGGCTGGTTCAAACTATGGGAACTTGCCATGGTCATTGGTGTCATGATCGCTGTACTTAAGCCGATCAATCTTCCCTGTCATACTTCCAATCAGCTGTACTCCTGGTGGCAACGAAGGTGTGGCTAATGTAAATTGCTTTGTCCGACGGGGTAACGTTGTGCCTGGGTGAACAGGTGGTAGATATGGTGGCCGTGGTGGCAGAATATTCTCCCTTCCGGGGCCTGTGCGGAACCAGAGGGCTCCATAGGATGAGCCGCTGGTGTTTTCCCTGTTTGCTGCGACCGGTCTTGGTTGCGCTTGGTGCGAATTTCAGCTCTAGACTTTTTCCTGGCAGACCGTGTCTGCATCGGCCGTGGTGGTGCTGGGGGAGTGGCTTCACAGTGAGCTATGGCAGGCGGTCGAGTAGAGCGGGTGATCAAACCCTCTTGCTCAAATTCTCTGACCAAGGCGTCAATCTCGCGTTCGGTGGTCATGGGTTCACTCAGAAAGCTTGAAGAAATGCAGGATGCGATTTTTCCTAACTTAGGCATCTTCTTATACACGCCATCAATCAAATCGGGGAGGACAGTGCATTGAAGGCACCAAATCTGACGAAAATCTTGTCCATGTGGGGCGCGATTGCCGGTACTGGTCTTAGTACATTCATTTAAAGCACTTAAAATCCCACCGCCGCCAAATTGGCTGCCTCCCAATGGTCGAATTTTGGGCCTCGCTACATTTTTGGGCTACGGCAAAATCATGGTCGCAGCCTCGGGGTAATAAGCAACCTCGACCCAATAGTTCCCTTCGACCCGACCCGGTAGTATCTGCGATAGGACTATTAAATTTGAGGTGCTAGCGTCTTGGCTCTGCCCCTTGAACTTACTTCGCACTTTTTGAGCTTGCCTTATAAATTTGGGGCGCACGAATTTCTGGCAGGTTCCCCGATGGAGCTGAGGCTCTGTATGATCGGCCCCCCATGCTGCTGTAGCGTCTATTGTTATTTCTAGACGCTGGGTGTTTTGTGACTGAGGTACTTGTTCTGACATCGGTGGAATAATTTTTCCAGGGTCTGTCATCCCAACCTGTGCAGGAACTTCTCGAGGCTGTGCGCTAATGCATCGAAGAGACTGAGTGATTTGCGCACATCTATGGCCATGTAGCTCGTACAGTCGTTGCTTCCAATTCTCCAGACCATCGTCTGAATCAGACATGCAGGAGCTATCACATTGCCAATCCATTACACCATCAGCATTAGGCTCGACATAATCTGCATCCTTGGCTATGATGTTATAGATGTGGTCTAGAGTATCCTGCTCCCCTTCATCTCTGAGTGGTTCTGTATATCTTTCTCCTTGGGATGGGTCGAGGGGTATAATAACGCATAGGCCATTTCCTTCGAAGGTCATCTTTTGCTTTTAAGGTTGATGATTGCAGCATTGGCCATGGCCCACTCAATTCCCAACAGGGCTAGGTAAGGGTTGCTGTCATCAATGATCTCAATAACTTCAAAGTCTGCTAGAGTATTGACCCCATCGATGTCGATTGGGACACTAAGAAGTCTCCCTAGCGGTACAATCCTTTGCTGGTTAGCTAGTCGCAGCTGTATAGGTGACCAAACCAGGGAAGGCTTTCCCATTTGTCCCCAGGTCTGCTTGGGGAGGACATTGACGTCTAATCCAAGATCCAGGATGACATCAGTCATATCATATTCTCCTATCTGAACGTTCAACCGCATTTCCCTTCCCGTTCTTCGGACACGACTAACAGTTTTCTCCTGATCAATTCCTCTCTGAGGGTCTGTGACAGCAAGAACTTTTTGCAGCTCGTTTAGAGTGTTATGATTGCGTAAGAGTTTCATACAGCTCTGCAAGAAAGAGGATAGTGTACTTACTTTATCCGTCGAGCCCCCCTGTAGCTGTGAAGCCTGCTGGTGTTTCCACGCAGATATTTCTACAGCGCCATCAACATTATCGCACCGGGCCTCCTGGACTGGTGCGTGATCCTTCGCAGGGCCAAGGGCTGGGACTTTCTTGGAGGCCTGTTGTGCGCACACCATGGTAGGTTTCTTTGGCGAGTCTTGAGTATGTGTCATAGCTCCACTCCGGGTGACCACATTGAGGGCTGGGGCAGGTCTTTGCTCCACGGAAATCAACTGAATACTTGGAGTAGGGCCACGGTTGTTTTCCTAAATCTTTGCGAGGAGCTAGGGGCACTGTTCAATCACGTGATCCACTGCGCGGCAATACCGACATGTCGTAGTAGGGTTCCAACAGTCGCGAGCCAAGTGACCAACTTGGTTACAATTATAACACACAAACTGGCCTCTACCTCTGCCGGTCATCCCACCACATCCGCGACCGCCAAAAGCACCTCTGCCAGAGGTGCCGCCACGGTAAACATAGCCATCATTATTCTGGGCTTCATTGTGGACTCGGTAAGCATCAGAGGTGCGCTCTCGCATAAGGTCATAGCTACAACATTCTTCTTCATTATGCCCAACGGACTTATAAAACTGGCAGTAGGGGTTTTTGGGGACTTGAACATATCTCTGAAGAAGATGGCAGTGCTCAGGGCGATGCTGGCCAGGGGTGCAGCAAATCTCACAATATATCACACCGGCATTGAATTGGGTGGGCGTGCCCATGCTTAGATAGGTTCTGACCATGGGGCACTGGTCCCTATCGTGACCCTCGGACCGACATTGCGTACACCAGACCTCCTCTCGACTGGTTTTAGCTTTCTTCATGTCACAAAGTTCTAGGGCCATCGCTGACAACTGCGCTTGGATTTGAGCAAGACCAGAATCGTCTCCGACGGGAGCGGTCTCTAGCTTCATTGCGATTTCCAGAGCCTCTTGCTGGTCAGCAACCTTCTGTTGCATGATTGGCGCTCTGATATGCGGCAATAACGCAGTGATAAACCATTCCTTGTGCTGCGCAGGACTAATAGTGAAACTCACTTGGTCTAATAAGACTTTGAATCTCTGGTCAAAATCCCACACGGATTCGCCGCGCCGATGTTGAATCTCTTTGAGTTCAGTGATGCTCTGTGATTCTGATTTTGGTTTCTTAAATTCCTTAAGGATGGCGACCTTGATTTCATCCAAAGTGGGGTGTTGATTACTGGAGAATTTCATGAACCAGGTTAAAGCCCGGTCGCGAAAGGAAGTAATAAGCTGCGCGGTTCTCACATCCAGGTCGGTAATACTCTTCGAGTTCCAGACGGCCTCACATAAAAACCAGAACTGTTCTGGATCTTCTGATCCCGTTCCTTTGAAGATGGGTAGCTTAATGTCATTAGCTAGGTGGGCCATGGTGGTTCTGGGAGGGTTGGGAGGGGGGTAGGCCATTGATGGGGGGGTATTTACGGGGGCAGGTTGACCTCTGGCCGGAATACTTGGACTTGGTTTCCTGTCACACTGCGACCGATTTTTAGGGTTAACAAAGCGACCCTGGGGGGTAACAGGAGGGTTGACAGGGGGAAATGCGGTGGTCTGTCCTGAAGAGTAGGATTCAAAATTCCTTTTGTACCATTGCTCACTTCGTGGCAACCCACTTTGCGTGTCGAAAGTATTCTCACTTGCAAACATATGTTAGTACTACTAAACTAGCATTCTGACTCAAATAATAAGATACCCTTTTCAACCAATAGTATTTTAATCTTCAAGCTTAAGGAATTTAAAAACTTACCACGGGGCCCTTTGAAGAACTGTCGTTCAGCTTCGCTGAAATAAGTGCTCGTGTCAATAGCAAACTCAGTGACAAAGGCTTCCAGCGTTCACGTCGTCCAGAAGTCAACAGCGCGAAATATCTCGTTGTTCACGTGTTGCACAAGATTGACCCTTGCGGGGGTACACACAGGGCTCCGTCGAGCTTGAAAGTTCGTCCTCCTCTCTGTTAACCTAGACAACCACTGGTGCAACTCTATGTGGAAACGACCAAAGAAAATTTCATAAGTATCACAAAAAACATACCGTTGTAAAAATTCACTTGCGCTTTGACACGGATTCGTATTCTCTTGCTGCGTGAATTGCAAACAGATCTCAGCAAACCAATCACTGATGTCCTTCCTAGAGGGCCTCCAGAACATAGCCCTTGTGGTACAAGGTAAACCCCTCTTGAGCAGGTACTGAGTTCAACCGGCAACGGAACCAATTTGTTGGGAAATAGGGCAATAGGGCAGACCTGGGTTTAAACCTTTTGTGTCGCACCAACAAAAGACCCACAGTGTTGGCCCTTTCAGCAACAACCTGCGCACAGGTTGCAGTCTCACCCGAAACAGCTATGGGGTGCCGCAGAATCAGGTTTCTGCAAGCCGAGAGGGAGATTACTGTACCTTAGCCTTAATAATCTTATTAAACAATACTATAAAAGCTTTACCATTCATTTACATACAACTTCGTGGATTAATAAACAGTCGTTACTTGCTCAACCCACTACAGGGAATTCACAGCGAAGCAAAATAATAACAGCGATCTAATTTATTAGATGTATACAGTATTAATGCATAAAAGATAGTAGAACAGAAACATCACAAGAAACCACAACACCAGATATAACGTGGTTCACCCCCAGTGTAGGGGCTACGTCCACAAACTGTGTTCTATTCAACTTGCTACAAAACCACAGTTTGATCTGCGCACTCAGCTGCAGATCCTTTCAGTCCTCAAAAATCCGCGCACACAGCAGCAGGCCCCTGCGCACACAGCTGCAGGTCGTTCCTTAATGTTCCTTACACAAACCCTCTGCGCACTTAGCTGCAGAGGTCGTCCACGCACACAGCTGGGACTTAACCTTTTCTTACGAAAACCAATCTTAGCTTCGCCTTAATCTTTCTTTCATCATAAAAACCTAACCTATCTTCTTTACACAAGCGCTTATTTATACTGCGCATTTTTACAAAACCATGGTCTTAAACCATGGGCACCCAAAAACCCTAAACCCTGGATTTAAACCACGGGTTTATTAAAAAAAAGAGGGTTTTGACTTACCCTGACACCCCTAAGACTATTTTGACCCATAACTCCGCTTACAAATTTTCTAATTAACCGCGGAGTTACCCAAACATGGAGTATGCGCCCCAACAAGTCCCTCACCCACGAACAGGAAAAACTAGTTCAAATGGGCACCATTAAAGCTAGTAGAGATCAATATTTGGCCATGTGTGTTTCGAATGCCTCCAAAGGAAAGAGGAAGGCAAAGAATTTGAAGCAGTCAGAGAAGAGGAAGCCTGATAAACCCAAAACCACCAATGGGTTCTAATCCTCCTAAGGTTCAGGACAAGAAAGGGAAGGAGAAAATAAAATTCAAATATTTTCATAAGGGATGGCATCCAGAGAGCTCCTAAATGAAGAGAAGCATTGATCAAATGGCATAGCTGCTGGAGAAAAAAAACATCCTTGTCCCAGATGGCACAAGGAAGAAAGATGACAGCTCATGTTTAGACAAAAAGGAGAAATTCCATGCCTTGGTAGTAGGTTCTTCTAATTCCTCCACCTTCATTATTTATTCAGGGGAATATAGACATATGGCTTCCACTATAGAGCTCTTATCCTCTATTCATTTGAATAGTGGCCTAGCTATTCAAATGGGAGATGACTCTGAGATCTAGACCAAAGGAGTTGGTACGATCGAATTGGAGCATGGATATCTCATTGATGTTCTCTATGTACCAGATTTGGTAGAAAATTTGTTGTCATTGTACCAAATGAGGCATATAGGAGAATCGAAGAGAGTGAAATTTACTCCTGACTTGGTAGAGATAGTAGAAATATCCTCTAACCAAGTTGTGGCAATTGGATATGCACACCAACAAGAAAGAATGTACAATTTCTCAAATTCTCTTCCTAGTTCTAGTGGGCAAGCGCTCCTCTCTCATGAAAATGATACCTCCAATATATGGAATGAAATATTTGGAAATGTGAACTACAAGTATCTTCAAGCACTGAACAAGGATGAGATGGTGGAAGGGCTTCCTTCAATCAAATCTTCTAATGGAGCTTGCATTGGCTGTGTAGTTGGGAAGCATCCAGAGCGTAGCTATGAGAAGGGGAAGGAAAGGAGAGCCACACAAACACTTGGATTGGTACATTCAGACATCATTGGTCCTCCTCCCACTCCATACTATGGAGGATCAATATATGTACTCACCTTCATTGATGACTACTCAATATTTTGTTGGGTATACTTCCTAAAATTGAAATCTGAAGTATTTGAGATATTGTAGATTTGGAAGGACTCAGTGGAGAACCAAAGTGGGAATAGGATAAAAATAATTAGGAATTACAATGTTAAAGAATATTTCAATAAAAATATTCATCATACTTGTGAGGAATGTGGAATTCAAATGCGACATTCATTCCCCTACACATCACAACAAAATGGTGTGGCAGAGAGGAAAAATAGGGCTCTCAAAGAGATGGCCACATGCACGATTGAGGCAAGGGATATAAGTCCCAAGATATGGGATAAGGATTTCAATTGTGCTGAAAATATTCATAAAATTTCATTCCACAAATCAGTCAAATGGAAAAGTCCTTTGAGGCATGGTTTGGCCATAAACCAAATGTCTCACATTTCAGAATTTTTAGGTCAAGAGCATCGGCTCGAATTCCATCAAAAACAAGGAAGGATTTGCAGCCACAGAGCAAGGAATGTATCATGGTTGGTTATGGTGAGGGAAAAAAGGGTTATAATATCTTTGAAACATCCACACTAAATAATTTCATTGATAGGAGTGTGCAGTTCGAACAAGAGATCATACAAGATTTTGAGCTTGCACCAGAGGAATGCTCTTCTCCCCAACACTATGATGAAGTAAGTAATGATTCAAGCTCTGGTTTTTATGAGAATTATGATAATAACATGGATGAATATGAAATTTATGTACATGAGTCACCTTCAATTCTCAAATGGGCTGAGAAAATCATACAAGTTGCAGGGGAATTGGCAGACAATCCCCTAGAGCCTAGGAAGACAAGATCCCAATTTCACAATGCTTCTTATGAAAGTAAAATTTCTATTAATGAGCACTGTTATATGATGATTGGATGTGATACACATTCATATCAGGAATATTTTCATTACCCAATGTTGCAATAAGCCATGTAAGATGAATTCAATTCTCTCCAAGAGAATGAAACATGGGAATTGGTTCCCCTTCCTCCCAAGAGGAAGCTTGTGCAATGTAAGTGGATGTTTCGAACCAAAATTTATGCAGATGGTTCTGATCTTAAGTAAAAGGCCATATTTTTTGCTAAGGGATACTCTCAAGTCCAATGTATGGACTACATCAAAACGTTTGCACCACTTGCAAACATGGATTCAATTAGACTAGTTCTAGCAATTGCAGCTAGTAGAGGTTGGGAGGTGCACCATATGGATGTCAAGAGTGCATTCTTACATGGTGAAAATGTAAAAGGAGATATACATGCATAAAAATGAAGGTTTCCAATAGGATCCTTAACTTATTTTCAGGTTGAATAAAGCATTGTATGGGCTCAAGCAAACCTCCAAGGCTTGATATGCAAAACTGGATAGTTTCTTACTCTCAATTGGTTTCATTCGATGCAAATCTGATACAAATGTGTATTTGCAGAAAAATGATGTTGTAATTCAGGTTATTTTTCTGTATGTAGATGAACTCTTAATTATAGGGATCTACAACAACCAAATCAAATCAATCAAGGAATCCCTACACAGTGATTTTGTGTTAGAATAATCATCCCATAGTTACCTACCTTAGATATTAATTAAATAATTTTTGTCTTATTACCTAGTTTCCTAGATTCCACTCTATGCTAGTTGCCTTCTACATGTCCTAGAAGTAAACACATGCTAAAAATAAGTCATGGAGCACTTGGGAAACATCCTAGAAACCCATTTTAGCATGTATTCTTTATTCCATATCCTCCAAAGCGCATATTTGCTTTTTTTGAAAAGTTGTCTGTTTTATTGAGATTTAAGGCGAAAGGAAAAGCTGGACTAGGTGTAGTTGACTTGATTTTACCCACATAATCCTCCCTCTTTTTCTCCTAATAAAATCATGTATGATTTGTCTTTCCATCCCTCATTAGCTTTCCTACTTAATTGAGCCAATTTGTGAGCATCTTGGTGGATTTGGAAACTGCTTTATGCACCTATGGGGGATTTGACTAGATTTAGTAAGCTTGCTTTTTGACCTTTTAGAATGGAATAATTATGCATTAGAATATGTCATGTAATTATATATTGCAGCAGCCTATTACTTCACAATGTTGGCTATTGTACACTACTCAATACAGATTAGTGGTATGCTCCAATTTCAGTCTCCTTTGGTGTTAATTTTGCATGTTTGATTAGCAATTTTGTGAGTGTAATTGTTCTATATCTTGGGTTAAATTTCCACATGGTATTAGATCCTTTATAGATAAATTTTTCTCCTTCCATATTTATATTGTAGGTTTGACATCTTGACTAGGAGCATATTCTGCTGACTAAAGGGCACAACTTCTGAGCTATGGACCAATCTCAAAAGATCATATTGACTCCATTCAATTTATTTGAGTGGAAAGATGAGATGGAGATATTGTTGAGAGTGAAATATATCTAAGGGGTGACTATGGAAACTAAGGAAGAGCCCAATTTAGCTGCAGAGAAAATCAAATGGCACAATAGGAGGGATGAGGCCTATGGTCTTTTGTGTCTGAGCATTTCAAGAGACCTCCTCTTCCATCTTGATGGATTGACATCACCTAATGAATTATGGGAGAATCTTGTAGAGATTTTTGGTAAGATAGATGAGATGAGAGGACATCAAATCAAGAATGAGCTGATCTCCTTGAGTCCCAGTAGCTTCGAATCCTTGCAACTCTATTTTTCCAAGTTTAAATCCCTTGTTTTGCAACTAAAATAGTTTGGGATCGAAAAGAAGGAAGAGCAATTAGTTTTTTCCATACTCTCTAAGATTGGCCCTAACTATTCAGTGTTTTTTTCGACCTTCCATGCCACCAAGTTGACAACTTGAGCCAATAAGATGCCTAATCTTCCAGAGTTCATGGAATCCCTCACACAGGAACAAGATAAGTTGGTGATGATGGGCACCATCAAACCTTCCAAAGAACAAGGTTTGGTTGTTGGAGATTCAAGGGTGGATTCAAAAAGCAAGCAAAAAGCTAAAAATCCACCTGAGCAAAAGAGAGACAAGAACAAGTCTCAATAGGAGCCCCAAGGTTCCAAGAACAACTCCCAGAAGAAGAATAATAAAGGATAAATGAAAAAGTGTGCATACTGCAGTAAGGGCTATCATCCTGAGAGCGCTTGTATGAAGAAGCAGATTGACATGTTGACCCAACTCCTGGAGAAGAATAACATCTCCCTTATTGATTGCTTAAATAAGATGGAAGTGTCACCACCTAAGTTGTACTTAGTGGTTTTTTATCAAGTGAGCCTGGTGAACCGAACAAGGATAACTTGTTCAGACTTGAAAAGACCCTTGGAAGTACTTTTGGGAAGTGCTTGTTGTACTATATCACATGTTCATACCCCATGGGGGAATTGTATTAAATGTTCTAGCATGATAGTGTCTGTAAAAGACTCGGTCTATTAGACTTTATTTGTCAATCCAATCAGCGTAGGGTGTTTTTTCCCTTGGTTATTATTGGTTGTTGAATAAACGACTGATAATTTCTGAGTTTTTCACTCTATACCTCCAAAGTTGGGGTGGTTAGCTTGGCATTTAGGCCTATTGAGGTTATTAGAGTCTATGTGTCAATGTATAAACATGCTAGACATCATGGTCGAGTCATATGAACATGTCTAAGTCCCCCTAGGTTTTTTCAATTTTTCAATTTTTTTAGTTTTTTCAGTGTTTTTTATTAAAATTTAATTTTTCCAAAACTTAGGCTATTTTTTAATAGTTTAATTGGGAAAATTGATTTTGTAATAAAAGTGGGCCAGATAATCAGTTTCAGTCATGTAGGTGCTCATTATCAAGCTAAGAGCACCATGTAAACCCATGGACCCACTATTTCCTAGTTTTGAGTGACTTTCCATCACTTAGGTCAGAAAGCCCCAAAAATTCATTTATTGATTATTTTAATTAATAAATTGATGAATAATGGAGCAAATCCAAAATCATAGATCAGTGTATTCTCAGCCGATTTGATTGAAATCAGTTAGATCTGAACCAGATTGACTGGATCTGACAAATCCTTAACTGAAGGAGGTGATTAATTCAGATCCAGAGTTGATATTCAACAGTATTTATGGGGAATTGTTCCCTCTCTCTCTTGTCCACATGTGTGGACTCTCCTAGATGCTCTGTGGACTGATGTGTTGGTTTATGGGTTGATGTGTCAGCTCAATCAGTCCCCCGGTTGACAAGTAGGCTCAATTCAGCTTCAGATCTACATTGATTGACTCTCCATCAGCTGATTTGATCTGTCTACTTGGGATTTGCACCCCCTGGGCTGGATCTTCTAGTTTTTGTATATATCCAAGCATAAGCCTCCTCTTCCAAGCTAGTTAGAAATGGGATTGAGGTGCTGCTGCTATTTTACTATTGTTATTGTTCATTTGAAATAAAGAGAAGATTTGGAGGCAATACGGTGTTGTGCCATTGTTTGTGTTGATGATCATTGCCATTTTTTACTGAGGTAACCTGTATCTGTGTTCATAATTTGCTGGTTGCTTGTGGATTCATTGCTAAGATTGATAATAAGATTATTATAATCTTGATAGGAAAGGTCCTTTTCAATAAGTTTATTGGCCATCTCTTTCCTTTGATGCATGTTTAGAGATCTAGATTCAGCATGTTTTATAAGCTTATATGCATGTTATTCTGAATCTCTGTGTATGTACTAGTCGGATCTCACAAGTATTTCGGCAAGTTTTTTTATTTCAGCTAAGCTACAGGTTCCTATATTGGAGAGGATGCTGATCTAGTTTGCTTCTTGACTCTCTCCAAAACCTTCCAAAGGCATATTCCCTTGACATTCTACCTGAAAGCTCCACAGTGGATCTTCAAGGCTACCAGCATTTCTCTCTTCCTCTTCCTCCTTCAAAATCAATTCTTTTACCTGGTTACTTTTTTCACAGCTTTGATATTGTTTACATCTATCATATTAAAGTAAATTTAACATATATCTATCTTCTCAAATCCCATAATCTAGATCTTGTTCTTAAAAGGTTTCATAAGCATTCTAGATCTAGCTTTAGGGAAATCGTCCTTTTTGCATGGAATTTTAAAGAGAATTTGTAGCTTGCATGCATTAGATTTCTATTTTCTGTTATAAAAGATAAATCTAGCAATCAGTGCACATCATATTGGCTGCCTAAAAGGCAAGCCAAGATCCTAAGGAAAGCTTGCTTTCCTTGGTTCTCTTTTTACCTTTTTTAAGTAGTTTTTACTTAGCTTTTTTTGGTTAAAAGTGAGTTGACCCAAAGGTACTTTCAGAGTTCTTTTGGGAATATTTTAGTCTAATAATATTGTTGATTTTTAGCAGGTATAACAGAAAAGAGGAGGATATGCTGCTCAAAAGTGACTTTTGGGCCTTCTGAATTCCCTAGGGGTCTCCCTTTTTGACTGAAATCTTTAATTTTTGCACTTTGTAAGCTCTTGGTTTCATTCTGTATAAGAATAGAGAGGAATCATATCATTTTTCTGATATTTTAACCTCTGGTAATAAAAATAATTTTGAATAGGCTCTTTCAAGCCCATTCCCCATCCCCCCTGGGGGGATTTGCATCCATGTCATTTTTTGCTTTTCGTTCATATTTTTTCAATCTAGCGTAGTATTAATCTGCAAGGTAGTATAATTTGATTTAAAATAAATTCCATATTCCATTTCTATTGGTTTCAAATTAACTTCAATACTTACCCCACGATCCTCCTTTTGAGCCGAGAGGTGAAGAAAGGTTCGCGGTAGTCTAATTATAAAATTCTGGTTTGCTTATCTTTTTATGTTTCATTTCCTATCATAATTTATTTCAGTAACCATAATAAAATAAACCCCTTCTTGATTCCCCGATTGAGGTCCACTTGGACTGAAATAGGTTCCTGGAGGGTTTTCTTTTTAACAAGAACATCCATCTCAAAATTTACTAAAATTGACAAGACTCCGGTGCGTATGCTCTGCACTTGGCTGCGGTTCATCTGATCAATCAAGCTGTATAAAAAGAATTTGAGTGACTAGTATAATCAGGATTCACTCTCCCAAATTGACAAACCATCAGGTGAAAATCCAAAACCTAGATCAAACCATTACGGTGGAAAAATACCCAAAGGAAGCCGGAACTTCTGAAAAGTGACCTCGGGGCGCCGATCTTTGTCACACCCTAATGGGTGCGTTATGAATAATAGCCCTAGAGACTCCATTCATCCCACATATTCCTTGTGGGTATCCGTGAAGGTTTAGTTTTGGACATACTCCAAGTACTCTCGGGTATATCTGGAGTCCACCCCTTCGCCTAATTTTAATCAACTCATATTTTCACATTAAATTAAAACGTACCAAGAGGCAATTGCAAAACATTCACTCCAAGCACATGCAACTATATTGATTTATTTTTTACTTCATTTTAAGGCACTGGTTATTTTCTTGCTCTATATTTATATTGTGTCTCAGAATTGTGCTTTCGTGCACTCATTTTGCATCTTGTCATCTATGGTTGTTTATGGTTAAATTTCAAACTCCTAAGTAACTCATTCAGTTCAACATCACCTTACTAAGTAATTTAGCCTTAGTAACTTAATAGCATCTACCCCCCTTGGCTTCGTTAGGAGTTGAGCCTAAATAGAGGAGTCAAGAACAAGGTGATAGCCTTGACTCGAGACCTGCCCCTGAGGACACACCAAGTGGCTTGAAGATTTCTGCCACGTGACCCAGGTGTGTGTAAGGCAGTAACACTTTTTGGTGCCGCTGCTAGGGATAAATATTTTTATTCTCGAGTACGACTTTTGTTTTCTTCCTTTTTGTTTTTGCTTTGTTTAATGAATTCTTAGAGTAGATCTTTAATTTTCATCTGGCGACTCCACTAACTTTTTTCCAATTTTTATTTTTACAAAGAAAAGCAAAAAATATTTTTTGTGAAAAGATTTATAAATGCTTATTTTTCTTTTTCACATGGCGACTCCATTGAAGGGATAAAACCATGTTATCTCATAAACTTATGAAGCTTTGTTGTGTGTAGATGATCCCATGTGACATGTTAAAACCTTTAAAGCTCATCACTTGATAGCTCCACCTTTTCAGTACAAGGTTTAATCATTATATCAAATGCATACTATTAATTTTTAATATGGATGAATTAAAGGAGAAATATGGTGCCCAGTTAACCGTAATGTTTTAGCCTATCAATTTCTCAAACATCCCGAGTTTCCCTAACTATTGTAATGGTTTGGGGGATGCACATAACTAGCTTCCGGCATTTCATGGAAATTATGGTGATTCAACCATCTGGCATGTCAAATCTTTCCTTCAGTTGATTGATGACTTCAATATTCTTCATGAAGACAATATGATGGAAATGTTTGCTAGTACTTTTGGGGTGAGGCCTGTTGTTGGTTCTATTAGGGCCTTCCTAATAAATATATAACTTTTTTTCCAAGCTTCCTTTGGATGTTTTTAGAGTAGTGGCATGATGGTAAGGGTAGTATGAATGGTTTAAAAAATTCCTTGAAAAGATCTATACCTTCTACCTATATGGGACAGAGTATCACATAGAAACATATGATGGACCTTTTTCCATGATACAAAGTATTGAAGGCTTGGAATCACTTCTTGAACATTTAAGTGAAGATGAGGTTCATGATACTCCCATCAAAAAGCATCCTAGTAGTTATTTAAGAAAGGAAGCAATTAAGCATCTTTTAAAAGAATATGAGGTATCTCCCAATACACAGCAATATTTTGAGGAAGGGAAAATCCAAGATGATCCTATTGAAGAGCTTTAGGAGGAACCTGTGATGGAACAAATTTTTGAAGACTCTCCTCATGTCACCATAGCTGAAGACATTGAAGATTTGGTGTATTCTCAAGTGTGTTGCAATGCTGATATCTTTCCAAAAATCTCTCTAGAGAAATCCACTGAGCAACACATACCAAGTGATCCCATTGAATATGTCCAAAAGGTTTCCTTGATTGAATATCCTTGTCATGATATCATAACGGAAGCCTATAAATAAACTTATGATAAGATCAGTATGGTGTGTGGCGACACTAGACCTTGTTCTCCACATGTTGATGAAGGTTTGGAAAGTTTATTGCCTTATAACATTTTATCTGAAGAATATTGTTATGAATACAAGGAAGACATGGATAGGCAGGAGCATGATGCCATGGATGAAGAGTCCCCCACATATGACATGGATGGGAGTGATGACTATTGGAATTTCATAGATAATCCAACTTGTGAAAATCTTATGGAGAATCCCATCCATGATATGTCCAACAATGGGAGTGTCTATTCAAAAATTTGTGGAAGTCCAATCTACGATACGTCCATAGAGGGGAGCATGGATCTGGATGCCTAGGAAAACCTTAGTATGGAAGAGGAGCATTTAGAATTTTCATGTGATCATTCAGAGTCATACCATGCAGATCCACACAAGGGTATCAGTAATGAATACATTGAGAAACAATATTGTGAAAAGTCAGATGTGATGCAGTCAGTGGAATATCAGTCTCAACCATCTTTTTCACATATAGAGGTTCCTTATGATTTGGACCTACTTCGGGCTTGTGCAACAAGTTATCATTTGATAAGCCCCGGTGATCAGTATGATGATGTAGTTAGTCTACCTCATCATTTTGATTGGTATATCAGTCCTATCCAGTCATGGATAGAAGCAACTTGCATGAGCACATACAAGTTGGGGAATAATTTTTATTACATTATTCATGCCTATGATCTCCCATCCGTCCTACCCATTCTGAATCATCACGTAGGTTTGCAATTTCTGAATAAGGTATCCTTACTTTGGCTAGTAACCAAAGACATGGAATTTTTTTTGTGTTAATAAAATGCTTAGGTGGTTACATTGGATTTCTGATTACGCTTAACCCATTTTATATCATGCTTAGAGTAGGAAAATAAGCTCCCTGAAAGAGAGCATTTACTTTCTGCATTTCTATTTTATACTTAGCTATAATAAAACTTTGCTTTTTTTAGTTACTTACATTAATTTTGTTTAAATAAATCAGCTTAATGGTTCATTTGGTTTTTTATAAAACTTGTGCTACTGAGGTTTTTCTTGTCAAGTTGAGATGTTTTTACAGGGTATATAAAGCAGATATTCTGGTGTTCTGATATCCTCTCCTTGCCTTAAAGACCAAATCAAGCACACGTCCCATAGTTGGAGCCAGAATGTTACCACCTAAGTTGTACTTAGTGGTTTTTTATCAAGTGAGCCTGGTGAACCGGACAAGGATAACTTGTTCGGACTTCAAAAGACCCTTGGAAGTACTTCTGGGAAGTGCTTGTTGTACTATATCACATGTTCATACCCCATGGGGGAATTGTAATAAATTTTCTAGCATGATAGTGTCTGTAAAAGACTCGGTCTCTTAGACTTTATTTTTCAATCCAATCAGCCCAGGGTGTTTTTTCCCTTGGTTATTATTGGTTGTTGAATAAACGACTGATAATTTCTGATTTTTTCACTCCATACCTCCAAAGTTCGGGTGGTCGGCTTGGAATTCAGGCCTATTAAGGTTATTAGAGTATATGTGTCAATGTATAAACATGCTAGACATCATGGTCAAGTCATATGAACATGTCTAAGTCCCCTTAGGTTTTTTTAATTTTTCAATTTTTTAGTTTTTTCAGTGTTTTTTATTAAAATTTAATTTTTCCAAAACTTGGGCTATTTTTTAATAGTTTAATTGGAAAATTTGATTTTGTAATAAAAGTGGGCCAACTACTCAGTTTTAGTCATGTAGGTGCTCATTTTCAAGATAAGAGCACCATGTAAACCCATGGACCCACTATTTCCTAGTTTTGAGTGATTTTCCATCACCTAGGTCAGAAAGCCCCAAAAATTCATTTATTGATTATTTTAATTAATAAATTGATGAATAATGGAGCAAATCCAAAATCATAGATCAGTGGATTCTTATCCAATTTGATTGAAATCAGTCAGATATGAACCAGATTGACTGGATCTGACAAATCCTTGACTAAAGGAGGTGATCAAATCAGATCCAGAGTTGATCTTCAACAGTATTTATGGGGAATTGCACCCTCTCTCTCTCTCCTCCACACGTGTGGACTGTCCTGGATGCTTTGTGGACTGATGTGTCGGTTTATGGGTTTATGTGTCATCTCAATCAGCCACCTAGTTGACAAGTAGGCTCCATTTAGCTTCAGATCTGCATTGATTGATTCTCCATCAGCTGATTTGATCTGTCTCCTTGGGATTTGCGCCCCCCCTGGGCTGGATCTTCTAGTTTTTTATATATATCCAAGCATAAGCCTCCTCTTCCAAGCTAGTTAGAAATGGGATTGAGGTGCTACTACTATTGTACTATTGTTATTGTTCATTTGAAATAAAGAGAAGCTTTGGAGGCAAGACGGTCTTATGCCATTGTATGTGTGGATGATCATTGCCATTTTTTACTGAGGTAACCTGTATCTGTGTTCATAATTTGCTGATTGCTTGTGGATTCATTGCTAAGATTGACAATAAGCTTATTATAATCTTGAGAGGAAAGGTGCTTTTCAATAAGTTTATTGGCCATCTCTTTCCTTTGATGCATGTTTAGAGATCTAGATTCAGCATGTTCTATAAGCTTATATGCATGTTATTCTGAATCTCTGTGTATGTACTAATCGGATCTCACAAGTATTTCGGTAAGTTTTTTTATTTCAACTGAGCTACAGGTTCCTAGATTGGAGAGGATGCTGATATATTTTGCTTCTTCACTCTCTCCAAAACCTTCCAAAGGCATAGTCCCTCGACATTCCACCTAGAAGCTCCACAGTGGATCTTCAAGGCTACTAGCATTTCTCTCCTCCTCTTCCTCCTTCAAAATCAATTCTTTTACCCAGTTACTTTGTTCACAGCTTTGATATTGTTTAGATCTATCATATTAAATTAAATTTAACATATATCTATCTTCTCAAATCCCATAATCTAGATCTTGTTCTTAAAAGGTTTCATAAGCATTCAGATCTAGCTTTAGGGAAATCGTCCTTTTTGCACGGAATTTTAAAGAGAATTTGTAGCTTGCATGCATTAGATTTCTGTTTTCTATTATAAAAGATAAATCTAGTGATCAGTGCACATCATATTGTCTTTACAAAAGGCAAGCCAATATCCCAAGGAAATCTTGCTTTCCTCGGTTCTCTTTTTACCTTTTTTAAGTAGTTTTTACTTAGCTTTTTTTGGTTAAAAGTAAGCTGACCCAAAGGTAATTTCAGAGTGATTTTGGGAATATTTCATTATAATAAGCTTGCTGTTTTTTAGCAGGTATAACAGAAAAGAGGAGAATCTTCTGCTCGAAAGTGACTTTTGGTCCTTTTGAATTCCCCCCAGGGGTCTCCCTTTTTGACTGAAATCTTTAATTTTTGCACTTTGTAAGCTCTTGGCTTCATTCTATATAATAATCAAGAGTCATAATATCAGTTTTCGGATATTTTAACTTCTGGTAATAAAAAATAATTTTGAATAGGATCTTTCGAGCCCATTCCCCATCCCCCCTGGGGGGATTTGAGTCCGTGTCATTTTTTCCTTTTTGTTCATCTTTCTTCAATATAGTGTAGTATTAATTTGTAGGGTAGTATAATTTGATTTAAAATCAATTCCATATTCCATTTCTATTGGTTTCAAAGTAACTTTAATACTTACCCCATGAGCCTCCTTTTGAGCCGAGAGGTGAAGAAAGGTTCGTGGTAGTCTAATTAGAAAATTCTGGTTTTCTTATCTTTTTATGTTTCATTTGCTATCATCATTTGTTTTAGTAACCATAATAAAATAAACCCCTCCTTGATTCCCTGATTGAGGTCCACTTGGACCAAAAGAGGTTCCTGGAGGGTTTTCTTTTTAACAAGAACATCCATCTCAAAATTTACTAAAATTGACAAGACTTCGATGTGTATGCTCTGCACTTGGCTGTGGTTCATCTGATCAGTCAAGCTGTATCAAAAGAATTTGAGTGACTAGTATAATTAGGATTCACTCTCCCAAATTGACAAACCATCAGGTGAAAATCCAACACCTAGATCAAACCATTACGGTGGCAAAATACCCAAAGGAAGCAGGAACTTCTGAAAAGTGACCTCGGGGCACCGATCTCTGTCACACCCTAACGGGTGCATTATGAACAATAGCCCCAAAGACTCCATTCAGCCCACATATTCCTTGCGGGTAGTCGTGAAGGTTTATCTTTGGACATACTTCAAGTACTCTCGGGTATATCTGGAGTCCACCCCTTTGCCTAATTTTAATCAACTCATATTTTCACATTAACTTAAAACGTACCAAGAGGCAATTGCAAAACATTCACTCCAAGCACTTGCAAGTATATTAATTTATTTTTTACTCCATTTTAAGGCATTGGTTATTTTCTTGCTATATATTTATATTGTGTCTCAGCATTGTGCTTTCGTGCGCTCATTTTGTATCTTGTCATCTATGGTTGTTTATGGTTAAATTTCAAACTTTTAAGTAACTCATTCAGTTCAACATCACCTTACTAAGTAATTTAGCCTTAGTAACTTAATAGAGTCTACCCCCCTTGGCTTCGTTATGAGTTGAGCCTAAACGGAGGAGTCAAGAACAAGGTGATAGCCTTGACTTGAGACTTTCCCCCAAGGACACACCGAGTGGCTTGAAGATTTCTGCCACATGACCGAGGTGTGTGTAAGGCGGCAACATGAAGGAGGATCAAATTTAGAGGACAGATAGAGAGTGTACATTCCTTGGTTCTTGGCACATCAAGCTCACCTAGCTTCATCATAGACTCTGGAGCTTCTAGACATATGGTTTTGACAAAAGAGGCATTCTCCTCTCTTTACATGTCGAAAGGTGCACCAATAGTTTTGGGAGATGACTCTCTCATTGACAGTTTGGGGAAGGGAAGGACTAATATTGACCATGGTAAGTTCAATAATGTGTTGTATGTTCCAGTTCTTTCCTCTAATCTCTTGTTAGTGTATCAGATGACTCACACTTGGTCTCCAAATAAGGTCATATTCTCCCCTGATGATGTTGAAATCACTAAGATTTCGAATGGTAAAGTCATAGCAAAAGGTGTTGTTAATCACACTTCGAAGGTATACATGTTTTCCCATTTTCTACCCTACTCAAACCCCTCTGCTCTTCTAATTCATGCTAATGAGGCAAGCAAGCTTTGGCATGAAATATTTGGACATCTTAACTACAAGTATCTTTTTGATTTGAGTGAAAAACATATGGTCATAGGGTTACCAAAATACGATGTATCAAAACGACATTCAAAGCCTTTAAAGCATTGGTAGAAACTCAAGATCCTCAGATCTGACAATGGTGGTGAGTATGTGAAGTATGAGTTCATTTAGTATTGTAAATATGTAGGTATTCAGATGTAGCATTCGATCCCTTACACACCACAGCAAAATGGTGTTGCTAAGAGAAAGAACATGTCACTGAAGGAGATGGAAACTTGCATGATGGAGGCTAAGAATTTGCCACCAAAGTTTTGGGCCAAGGCTATAAACTGTGCATCCTACATCCAAAATAGGGTTCCTCATAATCATCTTTATGGTATGAATCCTTTCGAAACTTGGAGTGGGACAAGCCAGATGTGACCCATTTCAGGATTTTTGGCTCAAAGGCTTAGGCTAGAATGCCAACTAAAAAGAGAAAGGATTTGCAGCCCCAAAGCCAAGAGTTCCTTTTTGTTGGGTATTCTGAAGATTCAGAAGGGTACAAGCTGATCAACTTGAGAAATAACAAATCTTTCATTGAAAGAAGTGTTCATTTCCAAGAAGAGCCTTTAGTAGCAGTTGAAGTTGGAGAGTCTTCTTCACCACCAAATCCATTGATTGTAAGTGGAGAGACTAATGAGTTTGCTCATTCTAATATATCTGATAATGATGATTTGGTTGCAGATATTGACAGTCCTACAAGACCAAAATGGGCATAAAATACCATTCATGCAGTTGGGGAACTAGCTAGAAATCCTAGTGACACTAGGAGGACTAGATCTCAATTTGAGAGTTCCCTTTGTGTGAAAAATCCTCTATTTGCTAAGAAGTGCTATCTAATGGTTGAATCAAATCCATATACATATGAAGATGAAGCACATGATCCAAGATTGCAAACATACATTAAGGAAGAATTCATCTTGCTCCATAAGAACAACACTTGGGAACTGGTTGATCTTCCCCCAGGGAGGAAGCTAGTTCAATGTAAGTGGGTTTTGAAGAATAAGTTTGCTGCTGATGGTTCAACTTTGAAAGATATGGAAATATTGGTAGCCAAGGGATACTCACAAGTACATGGTATTGACTACAATGAAACCTTTGCACCAGTGGCAAATATGGACTCCATAAGGCTAGCTTTAGCCATTGCAGCTTTGAAGCAGTGGGAGGTACATCACATGGATGTGAAGTGTGATTTCTTAAATGGAGATCTCACTGAAGAGATTTACATGCAGAAACCTGAAGGGTTTGTTTCTAATCCATATTTTTAGTGTGCAGTTTAAATAAATCATTGTATGGGCTCAAGCAAGCCCTCAGGGCTTGGTATGCCAAGATTGATGGCTTTCTGTTGTCATTGAGTTTTGTTTGATGTAAGTCTGATCCTAATGTCTATTTGAAGCTGATTCATGGTTCTTTGACACTTATTTTCTCATATGTGGATGACCTTCTAATTATAGGAAGTTCAAAGAAAGAGATTGCCTCCTTGAAGGATGCAATGAACCATGCATTTTCTATGACAGATTTGGGATTGTTGAGCCAATTATTGGGTCTCAAAATTGCTCAATCCCAACATGGAATCAAAGTAAATCAGTCCAATTATGCCTTATATTTTCTAAACAAGTTCAACATGAAATATTGCAAGCCAAGCAAGACTCCTTTCCTTTCAGGAGTTAAGCTTGAAGATGCGGGTTCTTCTCCTATGGTAAATAATACACTGTATAGACAATTGATTGGGTGTTTGCTTTATCTTACACACACTCGACCTGATCTATATTATGCAGTTAGTGTGGCTTCAATATACATGGATCATCCTCATGAGATCCACTGGAGAGAAACCAAAAGGATCCTAAACTTTGTTCAAGGAACAAGAACACATGGGATCTTCTACAAAGCAAAATCTGATCTTGATTTGATTGGGTTTACTGACAGTGATTGGGAAGATGACAACACAGAACCAAATTCAACATTAGGATATGTGTTCATACTTACAGAAGGACCAATCAGCTGGTCAAGCAATAAGCAGAGTGCCATAGCACTCTCATCTACAGAAGCAGAGTATATAGGAGTTGTAAATGCAACAACTCAATGTTTGTGGTTGCGGGGAATACTTGGAGAATGTGGCTTCGAATCAGTGTTTTCAACAATTATCTACTGTGATAATCAGAGCACCATTCAAATCTATAATGATCTAGTTTAGAAAAAGTGAACCAAGTATATTGAGATCCATATGCACTACATCAGACAACTTGTGCATGATGGTACCATTCATCTACTCTTCTGTGCATCTTCATAACAAGTAGTAGACATATTCACCAATTTTTTTTGTGAGAAGACATTCAGCAATATCAAATCACTACTATGTATTTCTGATCATGATGTGAAGCATGATTAATGACAATATTTCCAAACTTTTTTTCCCTGTCCATGTTTAAGGGAGGATTTTCCCACTCGATTTTTGCCTCTTTCCTTGGTTGTATGGACAAGCAGTATGTAAAGGGTGCCTAAGCCTTATTTCTATGCCCTATAGTTTTCTAATATTTACTCATAATTAAGGCTTAAGGTGGGGTGTTAGAATAATAAACCTATAGTTTCCTACCTTAGACATTAATTAAATCATTTTTGTCTTATTACCTAGTTTCCTAGATTCCACTCTATCCTAGTTTCCTTCTACATGTCCTAGAAGTCAACACATGATAAAAATGAGTCATGGAGAGCTTGGGAAACATCTTGTAAACCAATTCTAGCATGTCTAATTTATTCCAAATCCTCCAAAGAACATATCTTCTTTTTCTGAAAAGCTGCCTGTTTTATTGAGATTTAAGGCAAAAGGAAAATCTAGACTAGTTGTAGTTGACTTATTTTTGCCCACATCATCCTCCCTCCTTTTCTCCTAATAAAAGCATGTATGATTTTTCTTTCCATCCCTCATTACCTTTCCTACTTGAATTAGCCAATTTGTGACCATATTGGTGGATTTGTAAACTGCTTTATGCACCTATGGGGGATTTAACTAGATTTAGTAAGCCTGCTTTTTGACCTTTTTGAATGGCATCCTTATGCATTCAAATCTCTCATGTAATTATATATTGAAATAGCCTATTAATTCACAAGGTTGGATATTGTACAATTACTCAATACAGATTAGAGTTATGCTCCAATTTCAGTCTCCTTTGGTGTTAATTTTGCATGTTTGATTAGCAATTTTGTGAGTGTAATTGTTCTATCTCTTTGGTTCAATTTCCACAGTTTGCAATGACAGATCTAGGATTGCTAAAACAATTTCTAGGATTGGAAATTGAGCAATATGAAAGAGGAAGCATGCTGGTCCAACCTAAGTATGCTTCATACCTTCTAATAAATTTCAATATGGATGATTGTAAAAAATCCAGGTGCCCTTTTATTTTTGGCATAAAACTAGGTGAATTTGGGGATTTTCCTTTGGTATATTGTACACTATACAGGGAGCTAGTTGGTATTTTGTTGTACCTTACACATACCAGAATTGATTTGTATTATGTTGTTAGTGGTGTAAAAGGGAATATGAAAATTCCACATGTGGTCCATTGGAATATAGCCAAAAATATCCTCCAATATGTCCAAGGAACAAAGAGTTTTGGGGTACACTATGCAGGTAGTTCTTCACTTGAACTAGTTGGATTTTCTTATTCAGATTGGGCTAGAGATCCCAGTGGCAAGAAGTCCACTTCAGGTTTTGTTTTCATTCTTGCTAAAGGTCCTATTTACTAGTCTAGTAAGGAAGATCACATAATTTATCTTTCTTCAGTAGAGGCTGAATATAGGGGAGAAATGAATGCAGCCACACAATGTGTATGGTTGCAAGGAATTATTCAAGAGTTTGGTGTTGTATTTCTACATGGATAAATAAATTTTTGTTTGTATTGAGGTGACTTGAGCCTTTGTTGCCAAGGCCTCCAATAAAATTTTGATGAGTTGTACTAAGCTATGGTTAAGGGTGGGTATTATAATAGTAATCCACTAGTTAGTACCTTAGTCTAAATCCTTATTCATTTCTATTTGCATTTATGCAGTAATATGCTATGGTTTGGACTCAGGGAAGTTAATCCAGCATAACAACAATATATTTTGATGCTTTCACACACACATGAGTGCTCCAGATCAGTCAAAATACACATGTGTGCTCTAATTTATGAAATTTGTTTTCATGTTCCTTTTTTTGAGTAATTTTGGTTGACTAGGAGTGCTAGGGGTGTTTCTAGCCCATTTTTGGACTGTTGGGGCATTTAATTCCCACCTTGACCCTCACACTCACATATTTTTGCACACCCATGCATTCCAAGGAGTCATAATTACTGCATCACACTTCCACCACCTCCACAACACCATTCATGACCATTTGGGGCTGCGTTGGAGCTTGTTTGGGCCACCCAGGGGGGATTAAGACCAATTTGGCCATTTTTACATGTACACTCAAATTTGGTTTCCAAAGCCTCTCGAATTGAAATATAGGTAATATAAACCTGTTCTAAACATATTCACATGTTATAAAGTCAAATAATATCCAGTTTTTGTTCACACTATGTATCTAAAATTGCTCGTCTCTCATGCATTTTTGCTGGTTTTTGCATGTAATTCGATTTGTGAGAGTCTCTTGGGCTCATAGATCATGTTGTAAATAAAAATTATCACACTCAGCTTCTAATCGACATATATTTCTTCTAAAATCATGTTTAAATATTCTTTGAATACTCTTATTGCTTCCAGCAGGTGAATAAATTCCCATAGATGATGGTTTTTTCTCTGATATACCTTGAGATTGCATATCTAAACATTATTTAAGTGAATAAACGATAGGGTTGTTTTATTTACAACTCTTTTCAATATATCCATAATTCAGAGTGATTTCATGGTCTAGAAACATATTTTCATCCTCACTAACGATATCAACTAATGTCATTTCTTTTTGTTCTTGAAATGTTGCAGGAGTTACTATCGTGTCCATACTATTGGTGAATATACAAGTATTTGAAGAGATTGAAGCTCATTTCTTAGCTTTGAGTTCATCAAACATGATAGAATCTGCATTTTGTCTTTTGACAAATCTACCATGTTTTTGGATAGATATTTCATCAATTGGAACAGGCTTGTTGCTAGCAGCAATAGATCCCATTTTAATACCTCTAAAATGGGATCCCCTCAAGCATTAAATTACTTTTGATTCCATGATCCTCTTATGGGAATCCTTAAATTGTAAGTGTAGTGCTTTGGAATTAATAAAATTTCCTCATAAGCCTTATTTTTTTTGGTTTTGCGGATTTCGGAAGCGCCTTTTTTTTTATAAGTATTTTTTTGCGTTCACGAAACCTGCATTCCGCATTCCACTAAGTTAGATTGTGAAAATAAATTTTTTGGAGGTTTAATGGATATTGTTTTACCAACTTCCTCTTTTCTCTAAGGAGGATTATGGGATTCTCAGTTTTTTTTCAATAAAAGTTGTCTTTCCGACTTCTGCTTTCTGCTAAGGCAGATTGCAGAAGGAGGAAATATTTTATTCGCAATAAAACCTCTGTATTATGTTTATGAATTCCTCTATCTGCTAAGGTATATTGCAGAAGGAGGAAACTACAAAATCCAAATCTTTCTTATTTTTTCACTCTTGCATTTCAATCTCCCGCCCCTATCTCAGTTGTCCATACATGCTAGATCTACGATCTATATTTATTTTTTCGTTGAGTTTTGATCTATTTAATTTGTTCGAGTTTATGAAATTTTTACCATTTCACTTGTGTTTTTACAATTCTTGAATATTTTTACTATGAACTTTTCTCGTTCAAGCTCACAAATTTTCTATTTCTCAAGTCTTCCTACTGGGAAGTATTTTTCCTTCATGACCATTTTTTTTGTTGTTTCTAAACTGTAGTATATTTTTAACCATGGTTGCTATATTTCAACTAGAAATGGCGTTCACTATATCTAAAAACATCAGGTCGAAAACTGATCTATAGGAGCAGAAGAGGAAAGACCCCAATGTTAGAGTATTCACTTATACTAGCAGCAGTGTCTCTGAAACCCTCCATTTGGAGGATTTACGCCATTTTTGACAATGATGATTTCTCAACAATTCGCCATGACTAGCTTGCATATGCAAGAATTCATATTTCCTAGCTCCACCACATTGCTTCACAAAATCCTTTGATGCCCTACACATACCCAATTAAGTGGGAATTGGATAATGCAAACCCTAATGAATGTATCTTTCACAACCATGTTCATACCCCTATGGCCTCCTTGTTGAAACAAAACCAATCGATAGGGGTTTACTCTCTGTCGACACCAAAAATAGTGTGATCTCCCTGAGAACTGGCCCATATAGGGTTTACCCTATCTAGCAACACCTATAGAGCATATGAAGTCTCACCCAAGATGTTCAAGGGAGAACTGTAGTAACCAAGTTTCTGTAGTTGTGAAGGAGGGTAGTGCATATACTATTCATGTCATCACAACATTATTCAACAACTCTACTTATCCAGATTATGCATAAGAAAATCATGTCATCATTCAATATATCACATTAACATAACTGAATCACAACAAAACATCGATGCGCAAACAAATTTAGTAGTATATCATTATTTAAACTAGAGACACATTGCGTCATTCACCGATATACATCATATATACACATTGTATTCACATTTAGGTCGCAGAAAATAGGAAAAGAGAAAAACAATAAGAGACACAATGATTCTGCTCAATCTATGTCATGTCATATTAACGTTCGTAGCAAAAAACAGATTCTCCAACACAACTCTTCATCTCACATACATATATCCAAAAAGTTCCCGGCAGAGAAGACTTAAGAAAATATGCACAAACGTTAGTCTAATAAGACTTAACACTTGCAATTCTACATCTATTTATAGGATTGCTCCTTTACATTGGTGGTCCACTTAACCAACTTCCTAACTACTTCTTAACATAATCTACAAAATAATGACCACAATCCACATAATGCAGTCCAAATATACAAAATATGGTCAAAATACATAAAATATTGTAAATACACCTTGCATGCCATTTCCCACCTTGTGCCACATCTTTGACCTTGTACAACATCCACAAAGCTACATAGCTAACTTACCCCAAAACTACCTGTGAACAGACCTCCAACACAATCTTGTGGCTCGCCCTCGAGCCCCATTAGCTACTGTAAATGGTGTATCCAACGATATTTATCTTGAATTCCTCATATTATTGGGTGGTTTCCTTGACCTATTCTTTAATTCTCTCATTAGTCTCCTATATTTATATCAAATCATGCTCTCATGGGTGCTCAACGATCTTCGTTGTGATATCCTTTCTTCCCTCCTTGACCAAGAGTTGCGCGCTTATCTCTCGGAATGTATTCAGGTTTTTTGTGTGCCTCTAGTGATGATCCATATCCTTCACAACCCATTGCTGCAAGTCCTTTAGCTTCACTACCTTTTGTAACCTGTCGAATAGGGGCATCACTTTAAGCAACGTCTTCATTGTTTTCAACTTCCCCTCATTATCCTACAACTTTGGGGTAGATGCTACAATTGCACATCCTCAATTACGCTGCCCCAAAATTCTATTTTCTCATCAGCAAATTCCTTTTCCTCTCACTCCATCTCCTCTAGCATCATTGTTAAGTCCTCGATGGGACTTTTCCTCTCCACAAATTTCTCCAGTGGTGTGTCTGGATGTACTAGGTCCTGCAAGTTCATGTTTTCATGTTGTAACTATGCAATGATGTCCCCAAGACACTCTACTTTTTCCTCTGTGTCGAGCTCCGTTGTGCTCTCAAATATGTACAGACAAGCATCATAATTGTTGCCTCTAGGAGAACTCTGCTATCCCAAAGGTGCACTTTCTCCATTGTCAAGAGGTCTTTCTCCATTTTTATCTCTTCAATTTCCTTGGAATTCTCCTTGATCAACCACTCTTTTTCCTTCTTCAATGCCTCAATCTCTTTGCCCACTTTCGCCTATTTCTCCTGTGACGTCAAGAATTGACCACTAATAATGTGTTCCCTTTCTTGTAACTCTTGATTGGTGACCCTTTGCATATGCACCAATGTTGGTGTCGACAACACATTAATGTCTATGGAAAAATACTATAACTACTGCAAGGAGGCATTGAGATCCTCATTGTTGGTCTCGATCGCATGCGACAGAATTTGCACATTCCTGATCCTCGTCCTAGTGCTGATCGAGCCAATGTTCTTTACAGTGGCTTCCTTCTGTTCCCTCTTCAAAAATTCCTTAATGAATGAGTCAAGGTGAGTCTTTACCTCACCAAATTCATCATATGCTTGCTTCTTCATTCATTCCCCTGTTGCTTCTGTCATTGTTGTAATGTTCGTGATAAGCCGACTCAATTGCTCCTTTGTCGCTGGTTCCGTTCTGTTGGTTGCACCTTGATCCTAATTTTTTTTTGTGCAGGATTCCTCAAACTGTCACTCAACTTCTAAATTAGTAGGTGTCCTTGTTGATGCTCTATCATAATCATGGTGACTCAGTGAGTTAGGAAAATGGTCCACCAATGCATCAACTGGTGGACCCATCGAAACCTCCTCAACGCTAACAGGTTCGCACCACTCCTAGGGTGAATCCACCATAATGGTCTCCAAACCCATGTCAAAAACATTATATGCCATCAGCAACCATTGTTTTTCTGGGTCTCTCTACTCCTGCACATGTATTGCATGTGGCCCAATCACAAATATAAGGACTCATAGATACTTCACCAAAAATTATTTTGTTAGTCATAGAACCTTCACTGCTGCAACATGAAGTGCCTCCCAGTATGTCCAGAACTGGATTTTCATAGTCCTTCAGTCACTTCGCTTTCTTTACGTATGATAGGTTCTAGTATCACACACATTTACAAGCCTTTATGGAATCTACATCCATCCCTTGATAATCGTCTGGCTCCATCCAAGCTACTAGCACAAAAAAATGAGTAACCAGCTGTATGAGAACATTCATTTCCCCTCCTAGACTATGAGTGCATCATCTGTCAATTGGTTCATCAAGAACAATGACCAATTCATATGTACCCCTTTTGCACACTTCTCTGCACAATTGATGCCCCCCGATTTACATTGGTTGGGTCTTTTCATTTGGACTACCTTGCTACCCAGAATCCTCACTGCAATGCGGTATTCCCATCCATCACGCTGCAAGTTATATATTTTCTTTAGTTGTTCAACCAACCTCTAGTCATTTTCTTTCCTCTTGAAGTATTGTGATGGGTAGGGCCCCTCCTTAGGAAGCCCCATGATTTTTTAAATTAACGCCACAGTGACTAGGACCTATTTTTCCAACCATAGAATCCCTCCATGGAAGCATTCAAAGGGATTCTTCACGCATGCATTTGCTTCATTCAACCACCCAAAATGTGGGATGTTGATCAGTCCCAAAAATCCTGATATTTCCAATCCTTGCGCCCAGCCATGTGGAATTAATTTTATGGGGTCGCCTCCCTCTTGTACCACAGGGAGATATGTTTCTATTGTAATCTACATTGATGCGATCATGTCATGGTCCTTGTACTTCATCTCCATCAGTGAGGGCACAATGTCCCTGGTAAAAATCATGCCCTGTGGTATTGCTAACATCTTAAATGGGTATTTTTGGTTCTTCTAGGTCATCCTGGGATTCACATTAGGCCGACAGGGAGGCATATACTCAGGGATGTCCAAAGTGGATACCCCTGGGAGGGATAATGTCTCTTTAACCCCTGATGTCAATGGACCCTTTTGTGTAACTGCCTCCTCATGTGCCCATGTAGACGTTCTATTCTACCTCTTCTTCTAAAGCAGGGACTTCTTCCACTGTGTTCCCCTGTTTTTATTTGGAACTGATGACGAACGCACTGGCATACTCGCAATTTGTTCTTCGATGGGTACCCCAATTCTTGGTGAATCTCTCTCACTGGAAATCTCAACTGTGACTTTCTCGTGCAGCATGTTGCATAAATTCCCCCCAATTCTCAATGGGAACTCAACCTTACTCTACTTTGCAAATCAACCAAACAATATAGCTCAAACCACTGCAACACTTCTTAGCAATTATATTGTCAACTCACATTTTCAAAATGGTGAATTTTGACTACATTGAGCCACTTCTTATAGTGCCAAATTGATCTTCCACCCATTATGACCAAATCATTGTGATCCCCTTTTCATCATTATGACCAAATAATGCATTAATCGCCTGAATCTGCCATCAATCATGTCAATTCAATGGCCGGATTCATCATAAAGACACATCTCGTCCAATATCGCCATTGGTTAACTATTTTAACTACCCAATTTATTATTTATTTGACTATGTTACGGCCCTACAGCTGTTGCAACATGACTCCCTAACTACGCTACTGACTCCTCTACTTGTGCATCCACTTCCGGTTGGTGCTCCATCCTCATAACTACCATATCAAGTATAAATGTTCTTTTATTTCATCACGCAGTGCCTTAAGCATCGCACGGCTCCTGGCCCATCCTATAGGGCTTCAACCTACTATCATTCATAGGATTTGGCAGCATCGCTCCATCTAACTGATGAAGTTGTATTGCACCTCCTAAATTAATGGAATTAGTGAGATATGGACCTAGACAATGCATCTATAACTTACCTAGATGTTTGGAAAACTTGTTGCCATACATTAGGACCAGGTCTCCTTACTGAAATTGTTTGTTCTTAATATGTTGATCATGCCAATATTTTTATTGATCCCTCTCAACGCACTGGTTACAACTTGAAACAAATTGGACTTTGTCGAGTTGCACCAACTAATCTAGGAGTTCTTCTAATGTTTCTTCATCGTCCATGCTCATCACAGCTTCTATTGTTATCAGATAAATCTACTAAACTAGACTCAAGCAAGATCTCCCTAGTCCAAGTGGATCCAGAAAAAATCAAGTACCAAATACAACCTACTTTCCTAGATCAATCAGAAATGCAAGATAACAAATAGATCGCTTACCTGCAATATGCAAATCCTCTTTTCGCTTTGTTGATCCAAGCTCCAGATCCTTCACATCTTCACCTGCAAAACCCTGTAAAGCAAGTGGAAACAAGCAAATAGCACATGCGTATCCAAACATGAATTGATCTAAGCTAGCAGTTAAGGAAGAAAGCTCTAAACATTATTAACACGATAACATTTATGGAAAGAGATTTGTATGAATGTAATCAAGGAGATACATATAATTACAAAAGGTAGGAATGTCACAAGAAAGTATTAATGCTACAACTTTCCATCAAAAAATCCAAGCCAAAGTCTCGAAAGAAAGATAGTAAAACTCCCAATGGATGATAGGGATCACCTAGAAATTCCACCAGCATAATAGTACCATAGTCCTTCCTTCCTTCATAATGGAGACAGGGTTTAATTTATAAGGCTAAAGGGATAGAGTAGGTTGAGGATTAGGAGGAGGAGTCTAAGGGATATTCCCCATAGGTTAGGAACCGAATTCCACCTCACCTAAATGATAGGGATAGACCTCCACCTCATCCACCTTCAAGAAGGATCTCTAAGATCCATTTTTTCCCCTAAAAACACCACCTATGCACATTTCATTAAGGGAAAAAGCACTGTCGATGCACCTAGTAGGAGATAGAGCACTGGCGTTGACACACCTAGCATGAAGGGAAAAAAAACCATCGATGCACCTAGCATGAAGGGGAAAAGTGCCAACCTTCCTAAAGAGGGAAAAAAGCAGGAAAAACCTCAATCTCAGTCAACTTTAGTAGCGGGAACTTTAGGAATTAGGCATAGGGTTAACACATGGCTCAACATGATGAGATTTCAGTGTAATAGAATGCCCCCAAAAGAATGAAGTTAGAGGAATGTGATAGGTGAATGATTTGTAAAGTGAAGAGATCTAAGGCAAGGATGTTGCCTGGAAGCTGCTGCATTACAACTGACTAAAATCTCATATGACTCATAACATGGCTGTTGACCAATACAATGTAGATCCATGGTAGTAAAGACCGACTGAATACAATCATGGCTACTAAACACAATTGTAGATCCATGATGAGATGATAACATAGCCATGACCAATACAAAGTAGATCTATGTAATATGAATAAAAACAAACTCCATCGCAACTTGGCCAAAGATATATGACAACCTAGGGTCTTCAAGCCAAACCCACAGCGATACGAATCTAACCATGTGATTACAATGTATTGACATCGAACATGGTAGAAAGCACTTGATTACCAGTCAATAATGTAAATTGTTAACAAGTGCGAGGGAAATCACCATTATTGTCAATGATCCCCAAGGTATCATAGTACATAGCACTGAATGTGAATAAAGGAATTGGATTCAAACAATCGATGAGATATTTCAATCAAGAGTCAATGATATAAACTCATGTTGAAAGCAAGGTAACCTACCATTAAGGCATGCATGCCCAAGGTACTTGTCTTGGTTTCTAAGTCTAATTCCTGGATAAGAAGTTGAAGTTGACATGAATAGATAAGGATTTGAAGTCGACAGGAATAGACCCGTCGAATGAGGGCCATGATGAATCCCCCATCATCGACACAAAACACGATCATGGATGTTTTGGAGTAAAACAGACAACATATTGATGTATGTGACTGAATCAGATATGACCAACATGATAGAAGGTAACCTGACTATAGACAGAGGACCAAACTTCTCTTGAACATGGGCATGCCATGAATTTGCAGTATTGACACGAGAATGATACCAATCCCCCAATGCAACTAATGGTGAGAGTATTCTTGGACAAATCAAAGGAGTAAGAAGAATCTATGAATTAGCAAGACTCGAAGACAAACAGATTACCCAAGTATTAAATGCATATGAAAATGAGTGCTGTTGTAATATCATAGATCATGTAGGGTTACCAATAATACACATTAAAAGAATACATACATAACAGAAAAAAGAGACAAGAACATGTAGGTGGAATCACATATTATATTATAATGAAAGGGTCCATACAATACAGAGAACTGAATCGAGCTCTCATCTAGCTCAACAGCTTAATATATATGAATTACAAAACAGTTACAAATAACTACCTCTCAGTTTGGTCAACTGACATGACCTTATGTGGACAACCTAATCTCTAATTAGTCAGTCGATGGACTTAGTTGGCTAATCGACTAAGTCAGTTATCGTTCTAATCGGCTTATCGACTTGCTCCTCCAACATCTCCCCCACAAACAAAAAATTTCTTCGTCCCAAAGAAACAGGGAGGTACACAAATTTCTTTGTATGTCCTAAGTAGTTATTTTGATGTTTTGATCTTCATGGGATGTGAAGTCTAATGGTTGGTCTTTTCTGTACACAGACTTTGACAATCGCTTCAGCTGTCACCGCCAACTAATGTTGGAATTCGATCCAACTTTGCAATATTTTGTGTATGTCGATGGTTAATGTAGTCAGAATTGATAGTATCGACATCTTCTCTTGAATGGAAAGTTCTGCTATCCTTTCCATGTAGGGACCCATAAAATGGTCCTTTTCCTCTGCTATTTCAAAGAGTCATTTCATCTATGGGCAGATGATGTCTAATTTTGCTAATCTTGGAATTGCTTGTTGCACCCACTAGTGCGCTTGTCGCTCGTGCTTCTACAATTTGGCTGTTTCAAGCACTATTTGGTTTTCAGTTTTTCTTCTAAGTGCTTCCTTTGTGCTTTTTATCTTCTTGAGCACTTGGATTTCTTGTCGGGTCAGTTGGGTTTGCTGATAGACTTGCCCATAATAAGCAGGCTAGTCTCTTAGTACTTCTTCTGTAATGACTGACTCCTCCATGTGATCTCGCAGTACCTTGTATGCTTCTGAAAAAACTGTGTACGGTTGCATCAACAGTCTAGCTATTTCTTCTTTCTTCTCCTCTCTTGTGTCCTACATCTATGCTTGTAGCATTGACACCACACTCTCAAACAGCTGATAAGATTTTTTTAGCGGTTTGTCGGTGTCGACCTTTGTCGGTCCTGGTATCACAGATTGCACAAGGTTTCTGCATTTGTTAAGGAATTCAACTTATTCTTTTTTGTTATCGTCGAGATCCTTACATCTGTTCTGGCTCCTTGTTTTTTCTTCAATTTCCAGTGTTTCCAAGATTTGCCCTAATTGTCCATCCCTCAGCTTGGTTGCATCAACTGCAGTGGTCGACCCAAGTTGACTGATGTGGACCATTGTCATCTGGGTTTGATGGCCCTTCTTTATTTTGTCTTTCTTTCTTTTGTTCTTTTTTTGCTCTGTTGGATTTGGCACCTGTGTACCTGTAAGAGTTAGAATTGGGTTGTCTGGGTGTTGGCTAGAAATAGTTGAAGGTATTTCTGGTTGGGTCGGTTGGATGATTGCTGTAACTAGTTGTGCACTGAGGGTCCAGATGCGAATGTTGTTGGCGCTAATAGTTGCGGCGGAGGTGGTTTAGGTGCGGCTGGTTGGATTACAGATTCTAGGTTGGGGGGCAGTGGTGATGGCGTTGGTGAATGGTCGGGTGTGATTGGGTTGGTGGAGATATGGTTAGGTGACGGGTGGTGGATCTGTGGGTGTGAATTTTATTGAAGTTCGGAAAATAGTTCATCGATTTCTTGATTTATTTCATCCATGTTCTCTCCTTCCTCATCTCCTGTCGGTTCATTGGCTGGTGGGTTGGGTTCGGGGTCAGTCGAAATGACGGATGTAGTCCGACTTGCGACAAATTCAGCTTGGTTTTCAGGGTTTCTTTGAAATATCAAATTTATGACTGCCATAGTCCTTGGCCTCTATGGTACTTGGCTAGGTTGAGGAGTGGGTAGTCTAGATCCACCAGCTTCGAACAGAGGGCATTTGGTGGTGATATTTTGTGCCGAGGTGAGTAGCTCAGGCAGTTTTTCAATATATGCCTGGAAGTCTCTGTCTCGGTCGAACCTCTCCTTCAAGGTTTCTGGCATAGCATTCTTGCATATGTCTATTGGGATTATGGAAAAAGGTGTTGGCAGTGCTTCTTGTATGATTTTGGTTGGAGATGGGGGTGGAGGTGTAGATACGAGATCGATAACATTTTCAGCCGTTGAGGTGTTTGTGCTTTTGCCCTTCTTCGGTCGACCTAGTTGTGCCCCTACTTCGATGAATCTCTGGAACTGGGTTTCAATCGACACTTTGTTTGCTATGGCATATTCTATAATGTCATAGGCTGTAGCTACTAGTTCTTCCTCATCTTTCGAGGACTCTGCAATGATAAGCTTGCACTTACCCTTCCCATGCTCCTATTCTTGAGTTATTTTTCTTTTTCTTAAGGCTGTTATCTCCTTCGACAATTTGCGTATGTTTTCTTTGGTGACAGTATACTTGGGGTTTTCAGTATCTATCTCTTCCCCTTGCCATTGAGTTGAGATGAGGCTTTCTTCAGCTAGATTGGTTACCGGTTGTTCTGTTTGTGTCTCTTCCCTTTGTGCCATTGGTGGTTTGATTATAATTTGCAGTCTGTTATTCACTAATTTTGCACTTAGTTGGATTAGATGAGGATCCACCATTTGAAAAACATGACAAATGTTTGATTCCAGTGTATCAGATGATCTGCCTTTATGTCTATCCAGTTTTGGCTAGTCAGTTCTTGTTTTGAATAATTATGACCATGGCCTTGCGGGGTTTGTAATAAAATGTGCTAGTAGGGTGTTTTGAGTGGTTCGGTCTCCTAAGATGTAGAATTTCAACTAAGGTATTCCAGGTAGTATTTTTCCCTTGAAAATTATGCTTTGCCTATAGCTGAGTATAATTGACAAAATTTTCTCCCGCCTCCTCCAAAGCTAGAATGCCCGATTTTGAATTTTGGGCCTTGGGGGGTTATTAGAGCCCAACTGAGTATATATAAACCTACTAGACATTGTTATAATAGATAATGGCCATGTCCTAAGTCACTAGGACCCTCAAAAAAATTTCTGAAATTTTTTTACCCGACACGTCAAAATTATACTTTTTTTAATTTTTTAATTTTTCCTCGGTTTTTAATTAAATTTTTCCATAATTTAAATGGAAAAATTCAATTTGTAATAAGTTAGTCATCCAGAACCTGAATTTAGTGATTGAAGGCTCTAACCTTAAGCCAAAAATCATTCTTGATTAGCCAGCCAGCCAGCCAGATCCAAGTTTCAGAAGTTCATTCGGTCTCATAATTAATAATTTCAAAAAAAATTCATTTACAGAGAAATTATTAATTAAAATATTAAAAATGAATATTTTGGAGAGAATAAAAAACTCTCCAAAATTAACCAAATTGAATAAAATAAAAGGCTAAATGACATGGCACAGAGAATTTATGATGATTCCAATCAATATCAGTCAGTTTCAGATCAAGTATCAGAGTGTAGTAGTTGAACTATCAGTCAGAAATTTTCCCTCTTTGGTCAAATCCGTTTTTGGTTGAAGTGTGGGTTATCTATTGGTTGGGTGATCATTACAAGGGAGGGTGAGCCACCTCACCCCCCTCATTACTCTAGTACTCAGTTACAACTTAGTTACAGCTCAGTTCAACTCCAAATCATCATGCCGAGCTCATTCAATTACTCTGGTGTTACTCTTAGTCTGGTTTTAGGGTTTTGGGTCTTCTCTCATTGTATAAATAGAGGCTTCTTTAGCTCTATCAGCATGGAACTTTTGGGTTGAAGTTACACTGAGAAAATTGTATCAAGCATTTTCTTTGGCTTTGTTAATAAATATATTTGACTTTGGAGGTCTATGGGCTCTTGATTGTGCTGGATTCCTCATGGTTGAGCTGATATTTTCTCTAACTCATCTCTTCTTACTTGTGTGTGTTTAAATATTTTGCTAGCTCAAGAAGGCCATTGTTGGCATAGTAGAATAGCCATTTGTAGCTTCAATTTGGTTATTTATGCAAAGTAAATTGATGTTTTCATGGACATGAGTAGTAAGTAATACAAAATGTTGATCTTGATTTCATTTGCCTAACATACTAGCATACATTTTATCTCACGTCTTGTTTTAAGTTTTGATATGATTCAGGATTCACAGATTGTAGAAGGGTGTGAGCTCAGCTACTTCTATCCCATGCTTAAAAATGATCATTTGAATCTAACATTTTTAATTGCAAGAACTACAGTGTTCATCATCTTTTGCTTCAAAAAGAAAGCTGGGGATAACTCTCTCTCTCTCTTGTGTTCCATCCACAAGTTAATGTCCTTTTGGTTACCGGTCACTTGGGAAGCCCTATTTTACTTCTTTCAATCCTTAGGCTTCCTTCCCATTTCCTTTTTTGGCTTGCCTTTCCTTATTCTTCTTCGCTGCCCTCTTTTCACTTTAATTTGCAGCCCCTTTTCTTCACTTTCGATAGCCCTCTTTTGCCCTAGTTTCAGCCCCTTTTCTTCACTTTGGACAGCCCTCTCTTCCTTCTTTTTGAACAGCTCTCTTTTAACTGTTCATTGCCTTGTTTTTTACTGTTTTATAGCCCTTTTTTTTTGCCTTTGGATAGCCCTCTTTTTCACCTTTAGGACAACCCTCTTTTACACTTTTTCTTTCTCCTTTTTTCTTAGTTTTTCTCCTCTATTTTTCCTCTTCTTTCACTGCTTCTTTTTACCCTCTTTTTCGAGAATTTAGTTTGTAGTTTGTCTTTAAATTTTGACTAATACATAATGCTTGAACTATTTAAAGCTCTTATTTGCAGGAGGAATCAAGAAAATTCCAAAGGATAAAAACAAGCAAGTGAGCAAGCAAGAACAAAAAAGACAATTTTCCCTCGTCTTCCATCCCTTTCTTTCCCTACTCTTTCAGGAAAAGGAAAAGAACAAGTCATCAAAAAATTGTAAAATTAATAAAAAACGAGTGGGATTACGGCTCCCACACCCTTCTTCCCCCATGTGGGGGAAGCCTGTATCGTCTTGCTATCATGCTTTTCATTTTTGTTTAAATTGCTAATGGTAGAATATGGTAGGATAATTACATAATCTTAGTCAAGTAGTGCATATTTGATTAATTTATTGTCCATAGAAAATGAGTTAAAAATATTGTTTTGATTGTTTAAATTGAATGTGGCACATTTCTTACTGTATACTTACCCCCTTGCTTTCTTGATTAGGGCCCTAAAAATCCTGAAAGAGACTCTTGGGTAGTTAGATTTTTATTGTTTTATTTCTTTTATTCAAGTTTAATGAATTAAGACTCTTGAAATTGCAGTAACACAAGTCAAGAGCACTCTCTATCGGAGAGCATTCATAGAACTACATACCGCTGCATTATGCATCTTATATTAGCTAAGTCTCTTGAACCATTGTCATAAGACGGGGTCAAGAGCACTCTCTATCGAGGAGTCCTAATTAACTGATTTAGTAAAAGTTATAACACACATCCCTTAATTAATTAACTTCATATTCTCCTTGCCGGAGTATGCTCTGACTGATCTCAGATCGGAGTACCCAGAAACGACACTGGATCTTTAATCTTGCAAGAATAACTTAATAAAATTTAACACCCCGCAACCAATGCACCGCGTTGTACAGAATTTTCCAAAGTACTTCCTAGCAGAGGCATCGAAACCCTACTATTTAAGCTTCTCAGCTAGCATTAGAGATAATTTGAGGTCAAAAATGGGCCTCAAAAGGACCAAAATGTACTATAAAAATCAACCAATTACATTCTAGTAGATGACATCATCCCCCATG